>CM046817.1:30069596-30299362 GCA_025617385.1 Murraya koenigii
AACGAGCGAGAGGCACCGCATCATTCCCCGCTTTTTCCAATGCTTAACTCCCAATGATCAAGTCACTTATATACCGCTAGTCGAGTGCAGGACCCCTCATGTGTTAAGTACAAAATGCCCATCCCATTATGAGCTATAATAATACAATTAAAGGTTATACTTGTCCATAATATACTACCATTTAGTAGTATGACAAAATCGCACTCATTAACACAATATTTGATCACTTAATACATGAAGTCTATAAGATTGCTCCTTAATATTTGACATTAGTCACGTACACTCTCAGAAAGTATAAAACAATTAAAATGATTTATACTAGTCCACAATACGTGAGTAAATAAATCTAACAATCTCCCACTTGACTCAAGATAAGTCATTCTCACGATAGTTTTAAAATCAAATATTTTGAAAACAACCGAATTAATCAATACGCAACTATAGCAAAAATCAAATGCGAGCAATCACCCAAACATCAACAAGTCCAAAATGTGTCACAAATATCAAATCATGCGTGCACCGACTGCGATGCTTCACACAACAAGATACCCATAAACACGCTGACCAAGTAGTAGATATACAAGTATAATAATGAAAATAAGCATGGAAATGTGATCAACATGCCTATTTCCATAAGGTCCACATGTCTAAGCAAACGAGACTGAAACCAAAATGTCTCCTAGACCATCGCTCTATATAACCATAACGAGACTCAGATCAAATGTCTCAAGCGTAGCTCCATTTTATCATAACGAGATCGAAACCAAATGTCTCGAGGAAGCAAGGCTTTTATAATCATAACGAGATCGAAACCAAATGTCTCAAGGAAGCAGGCTTTTATAATCATAACGAGACCGAAACCAAATGTCTCGAAAAGCACACCAAGCCAAGCCAAAATGCTTCAGCTCAAAATGTCCACAATGAGACTAAACCAAATGTCTCTGACCATAATATCCTCACGATATAGATAATGCCATATTCAACCAAATGTGTACACAATATATGGCATATCGATGTTATATAACAATATGCATGCATAATAACAAAATACGAGTAATACAAAATCTCATTTAAGTTGAAACATATAATACAAACCGTAACTCTCATCGACTCAACATATAAAAGAGGATTCTAACAATCCCATACGAGTCACATGATCCTTAAACACTTTTGAGTTAAAGCTTTAGTAAGTGGATCACCTAACACGAGTTCTCAGAGTATATACTCTATCGATACATAAGATAGAGTAATTTTCTCTCACAAATAAGTATTTAATATCAATATGCTCGAGCGTGAGGAACTCCCTCAGACATGAGAAAGAAACAACTGCAGAATTATCACAAGATATCTTTAATGGCCTCGCACGACACCAACAAAAAATCTAGTCCCGTGATAAAATGTCGCATCCATAAAGCTTCGACGCGTAGCCTCAAAACATGCTACATATTCTCGCCTCCATTGTTGAAGAAGCTTATGTTGTCTGCTTGACACTCTTCCATGATACAGCTTCCTCCCGCCATCATAAAGATATAACCAGATGTAGATTTCTTGTCTTCCAGACAACTGCGAAATCAGAGATCGTAATATCCAACTATATTTAAGTAGTCGATTGATCGATATGTCAATGCAAAGTCTTTAAGTAGCTTGTAAATATCTCGAGCACTTTCTTGCAGACCTTCCAAAGGTTCAAAACCGTGATTGCTCAAGTATCTTCCAAGTACACCCACCGCAAAAGCAATGTCGTATGCGTACAAACTCGAAGCGTACATCAAGCTTACCCACAACCGATGCATATGGATCTGCTTGCATTCTAGCTTTATCTACATCATTATCTCGGACATCGAGACTTGGAAAGTTTGTCACCCTTCATATCGGTGCTTTTCCGTGAGCACAAGACCGTAGATTAAACATTTTCGTAACACGATCAATATAGTCCTTCGAGACAATCCTAGAACTCCTCTAGATCCGTCACGTAAGAATCTCTATCCCTAATACATAAATGGGCTTCACCGAGATCCTTCATATCAAACTCAGTATGACAACATCCTGCTTTGTCTCAAGTAAAAATCGATGTCACTAAGCAATGAGCAAGATATCATCCACATAAAGCACCAAAATGACGTATCTACTCTCACCGATCTTCAAATATATACACCGATCAACAATGTTCTCCTCGAAATCCAAAAGAGGTGACAATATCATGAAATTTCAAATACCACCGTTCTGAGGCTTGTTTAAGTCCATAAATAGACCTTTTAAGCTTACACACCATGTTTTCTTTGCCAAGCTCAATAAAGCCATCGTGTTGCACCATATACACATCTTCGCACAAGCTTCCATTAAGAAAGTCGCCTTCACATCCATCCGATGTAATTCTAAATTAAAATGAGCTACAAATGCCATGATAATACTGGAATGAGTCTTGGTAGAAACAGAGAGTAGGTTTCAGATAATCAATACCTTCTCTCTATCGAAACCCTCGCCACAAGTCCGGCCTTATATCTTTCCACCGACCTCCGCATCTCTTTTGGTTTTAAAATCCATTTGCAAACCAATCGGCCCGCATCCATCCGGCAATTCAACTAAATCCCAAACCCCATCATGATACATGGATGCCATCTCATCCTCGCATGGCATATGTCCAAGATGAAGATTCTGCACAACCGATGGCTTCCTCGAAGCGTAACAGTGGTCGATGATAAATCACCATCAATATCATGTTCCCGCAAGTAAACCACATAATCATCGAAATCGCAGGTCTCTCGACCTTTCTGGATCTTCTCAATCGCACATCGCTGACATCATCCTCCACGACCCATAGCTCTAAAACACGACGAGGTTCGGGATCAAGAGAATGAACATCAATACGCGGTAATCCCATCGCAGGTTCGAATAAGCACGGGACAGCAAAACCACAAGTTCTTCTCTTAATGCGAGATCGTGAGGCTCAAGATCTCCACTATTCCCGATCATTCTCAAAATAAATGGCACGATCGCACTCAATGATTCCGGTAGTATGGGAAGGACAATAAAACCTAGAACCCTCGAGCCTATACAATAGCCAATAAAATGACCACTAATAGTCTTCTGATCAAGTTTCCTCGATCGTGGATTATAAGGCCTCACTCGCCTCCGCATCCCCGTGACATGAAAGTGACGTAAGACTAGGCTTCTTTCCCGACCACAATCGATAAGGAGTTTTGGGCACTCGACTTCATCGGGCACCGATTCAAAATATAAGCAGCTAGCCAGCGCTTCACCCCACGTAAAATCTGTAAGCTGGAGTTGCTCAACATGCATCGCACCATGTCGCAAGGGTACGATTTCTTCTTTCCGCAATTCCATTCTGCTCGTGAGTCCCGTGCATCGCAGATCGAGCTTCTATTCCACATTCCTCAAGAAATCTAGCAAAAGGTCCAGTGATTACGCCCGGCTTCATCATATCGCCCATAAGTACTCACCACCTCTATCCGATCTCACCGATTTAATCCTTTTACCCTTTTGAGCTCAACATTAGCCTTAAAGACTTGAAACACGGATAAGGATTCAGCCTTCTCAAGAAGTGTACTCAACATGACCATAACGAGAAAAGTCATCAATGAACGTGATGAAGTACTTATAACCACCTATAACCGCAGGAGTGAACTACCACATATGTCTCAGATGTATCAACTCCGTAACCTCACGACTTCTCCGAATTCTCTCTTTTCTAGTTTTGGCAAGAATTTGCCTTCGACACAATCAACACAAGTGTCAAAAATCGTAAAAGTCTAGATTATGGAGAATGCCATCTTTAATGAGTCTTTCCATCCTCTCGCTTGAAATGTGACCCAACCGCTTATGCCACAACATGTAGGAATTTTCATCAACCCTTTTACTATTGTGAGCTAACAACATTCATAATATGAGCATTGGATGATGATTCAAAGAAGATAAGGAAATAAATCAAGCATATATAAGCCATCGACAGAGTGCCGTAACCAACTAGCTCGAATCATGAATAAGTAAACTTTTCTCGTCACCAAAATGAAAAGTATAGCCACATCTATCCAAAATAGATACAGATACCAAGTTTCTTCTAATGAAGGAATATAAGTTCGTATCCGATAGATCTAAAATCGGCCTGTCGCTAGGTGTAGTCCGACAACTCCTATGCTTTCAACTTTGGCCTTTACTCCATCGCCTATATGTACAATCGCTCTCCTTCATCGGGCTCCTCCTCGCTTGAATTCCGTAAGGAATTTGTTATATTAATGGTTGCACCAAGATCCAACCACCAAGTATTGGAAGGAACATCAACAAGATCGGATTCAAAGCCCACAAAAGCTACATGAATCTTCTTATGGTAACTTGTCATTTTCGAATGTGCTCTCACCCCGATCGAATGTGCTCTCTTACCCCGTAAACCCCATCATACTCGGGTATTAGCAAGCAATCTCGTAAAGTTACCCTTTTCACACTTGTCTCACCTTCTTAAAAGTTCTTCCCATCACGCCAAATAATCTTTAGCCTTGTCACACGCAGGGATGCTATCTCTAATCGCTCTATCAATGGTGTATTTCATCGTGTCCGGACAAAGTGTCTATTGGATTCATCCTAAGCCATCCACTCGCCTTTCAAGTAGCAAGATTTTATCCGTGGGCTTGGATGGTTCATCAACCTCAAAGCCAAGTCTCTATTCAATGTCGATAAATGTAACACGACTGATTCACGCCATCCTCATAGTTTGTCCCACCAAAGTCTTAATGGAGGCAACTTGAGAAAGGAAAGAATATCTAGAGTCGAGAAATCAATAATAAGTATTAATAGGCATGTGAAAACAAAATCATGCCACAAACAATGATTTCTCATTTTACAATTCTCCAACAAGAAAGCGAGTGTTCTAACCCACAAATAAAGCAGCATAAGTTGAATATAACACCAACATTGACCTATTACCGACAGTGGTAATTAAGTCACTCAAGAGAAAATACCCAACAAATCTCTTTACCTATCCAAGCATCCTACCAAGTAATGATTTACCGATGCAGGCAATATCATCACCCGTATGGATCTTGGTTATAAGAATAATAATCCATCACATAATCCATAATCAATAATTATCAATGGACAATTAATTGCAAACACCGAATAATTTATCATGATTGGTTCTACGACGCGTAGATACTCAATCACTCTAAATCAAGTTTTGCCATGTATAATATTTCATACAATAACTAAAATTGAGATCAAATAAGCTTTATTAACCATAATTAAAGCTTTTCTCAAAATATTTAATATACCTCAATAAAATGTATGAATGCCATGCCCATAATATACAACAATGATGGATTATTTTATAATTGAAATTTGAAAAATTTTCAAAATTAATGAAAATTTTAGACTTAAATGAAGAATTTTCAGAATTATAACCACTGTTTATAATAACAAAACATTTGGCCCTTACTGTAAATAAAATTAAATTACTTTCTAGTCTCTAATATAATTACCCAAACTATAGAGGGCACAAATATTATTTCAAGAACCGTTGGGCCATATAATAATTTCCTAATATATCAAGGACCCAAATGATAATTATTTTCGGTTAAAAAATAATTATTAACAATATCAGGGACCCAAATGATATTATACCAAGTTGACTTTCAGTCAATGACCAAATTGAAACTTTTGCCAAATATTTGGTCCAAAACACAAATTTATAAAATATAGGGACCCAAATGATAATTTCACTGCACTTCATCTTCTTCCTCGCGATGAAGCTACAGTAGCTACAGTAGCTACAGTTGCATTTTCTTGAACAACCCGATTTTGGCCACCAAAAATATGAAAAATTATATTTTGACTCTTAAACATCACCCATGCATTATTCAACGACCTTTTGGTCAAATACGCTCGTAATCACAAAATCCAAAAATAAAGAAAAATTTCATGGGTGAGTCAAAGCTTGATTCATCCCCAAAATGGCCATGGTTCAATAGGAAATGCATAACCATGAGCTCGATACCAATTGTCTGCAATAAATATGAACCGAATGCCCTTAATCTTGCATTTCCAATTAAACACATATTTTAGTGAAAATTTGAGATTTACCTTGATTAGCTATGAATCCAAGCTTCAAACACGCTATGGAGCTTAGATGGATTGTCCGTAACTCGATCCAAGTCGTCGTAAAGTCGCTGCCTTCACTTCAGAGCAAAATTGTCAAGACACTGCGTAGATGAACAAGTAAAATCGGGAGAGAACGAGCGAGAGAGCATGACCGCACTCATTCCCCGCTTTTTCCAACAGCTTAACTCCCAATCGATCAAGTCACTTATATATCGTACTGAGTCAGCAGTGACCCCTCATGTGTTAAGACAAAACGCCCATCCCATTATGAGTTATAATAATACAATTAAAGGTTATATCATGTCCATAATATACTACCATTTAGTAGTATGACAAAATCGCACTCATTAACACAATATTCGATCACTTAATACACGAGTCTATAAGATTGCTTCCTTAATATTCGACATTACCACGATTAATCCTGAGAAAGATAAAACAATTAAAATGATGTATGCTAGTCACAATACATGAGTAAATAAATCTAATAGTTACAAGTTTGCAATTTCCTTTTGATTGAGATTTGTGGATCAATTGATGCCCAGCTGTGAATATTTTTGTTGGCATGTTCTTACTTTGTGTGGTTTATACTTATTTATTTTTTCGACTCTCAATGAGATGCGCTTATGAATAATTTTATTGTAATAAAATTAAATGTTGTTGGCATGTTCTTACTTTGGGCCACGAATTTCGCACGACTTGCTGCCAGTCGGTGGTCCACATTTTTCTCGTTGCCTATATTTTAGCTTTTCATCAACAAGAATATAATAGCTATCACATAATAATTTTTTTTTTTTTCATACACGTTGTAATATTTTTCCTTTTTTTTTGTTTGTTTTTATCCTAGATAAGAACAATACCCATCAAATAAAATCATTTCTTATGTTTATGAAAAAAACAAAATACACACGTATACATATTGTTGCCATAGTAATTACAGACATTAGAAAGTTGATCATAATATTAGAAGGTGGATTATATATATAATTCTATAGTAAAGGCTAAATATATCTTTATTTAACAATTAGAAAATGTTACTAACAAACTGAAAAATATAATATATTTTATACTTTAACGTGCATCCTTAAATAATAATGTCTTTACTAAATAAAGATTATATATATATACCTCAAGAATTGTTTATAATTTCTTATTTTGAAATCAAGCTTATTTTATTATTTAATTAAAAAACAATCTAATTGGAAAGTAGTGATTTTTATTAAAAAGCTTTTTCCCTAACTTGAAATTAATGATTATTATCATTCCACTATGGTCCAAAATTTTAAGATCCAAATTTGCAAAACTATCACCAACAATGTTGTTTGCTTATCAACCTCATACTTTTACTTTGTCAAAATCAAAATCACTAATCAACCCCATTTGTAAGCCAAAAGAATTTTTACTTATTTATTTTTTGTGATAAGTTAAATAATTTTTCTTCTTGTTGAAGTTCTTTATTTTCGTAATAGAATTAGACATTAACCATTGATTAAACTATATTATCCATGAATGAGGTTCTAATTTTTAATTGATAAGAGGAATCAGAATCCACGCGAGGGTAGGCACCCGTTCTATTTAAGTTTTAACTCATCCATTTTAATAATCACCATGATAACTAATATTTTATAATTCCACTTAACTCATTCATTCAATCATCAAGATCCACCATATAAGTTAATTGTCTAAGTCAATGACTACTTAAATGTAAGTTAATTAAGTTGGCCCTATCAATCCATCATCCATGATGCATGCGGCCTTATTTTATTTTTATTTTTTAATATAAACATACTGTTAAAAATACAGTTAATTTTTAATATATTATAAAATCGTACGATTTAATAATATTAAAAATTAACTTTATTAAGTTGTATTATTTTATAATTTGTCCGCATAAAAAAAAATGAAGACACCCACGTTAGAAGGATTGTATATATAGTTATATATATAATTTTTTTCTAATGAGAATATTATCATTTTAACAATATAAATATTACTAATAAATAAATAAAAACTCAAATTTTCATGGACTAATAAATAAAAAAGATACAACTTCTAGTATATTAAAAAATATATATTTTTAATATTTTAATAGCATCCACGTTTTGTTAAAACAAGAATATTTTTCTCTAATAAGAACTATTAAATCCCATGATTTAATAATTTTTTTGAATTTTAACAAAATTCAAGATCCTGAACTAAAATATTTCTCTCTTTCTCTCTCTACATAATTTTGTTAAAATAAAAATATTACTAACAGATAAAAATAATACAGTTTTTAATATATAGTGACATATTCACTTGAGAATATCCTCGTTAGAGAAAAAACTATAAATACGTTAAATATAAAAGTAAAGCGGGGTTGTAGATAGAATTCAACTCCCTTAATGCAACATCTCCTCCTCCCTAAGAAAATATTACTATTATTATTATTATTGTTATATGACCAATAAAAAACTTAAAACGGCAATGCTTATGTCGTGAAACGAAGTACGGGTGTAATAGCAACTTAGAACTTCATTTTTAATCAACTTACAGGAACTTAAAACTTTAGAAACTACCTGTCATGTCGCTGGGTTGACTTGAAGCAAAGGATTTTATAATACAAGCTACAAAATTCTTCTGCCCCCAAGTGTCTGTATTATATTAAAACACTAAAAAGAGTTAAAATAAATAAATAATGTGACTTGAAAATTACTCCTCCTTGACTTGGCTCTCAAGCTATCGTCAAACGTCTCTGCACACACGGCATTTCTCGGTTCTTGAAGAGCATACTGCTTTTACTTTAGTACGTATACATGTTTATCCTCAAAACGCACTGCTCAAGAAGCCCCTGCATGTGATCGAGAAGAAAAATTTTATTGTTGTTGAATCGTAAATGCTAAGTGATGATTATATTATAAACATATCTATAAATACGTATTTACCAAAATCCCGAGGCTTTCTTTTCTCGATTTCTGCAAGTACAGATTAAAATGCAGGAATCATTACAAAGAAATAAAAGATGATATATAATATTCTATGGTATTATTTTGGAATATCTATATATCTGTATATGAACAATTAATGTATATGGTCCATATACATTTACCTTGGCTTTCCTAGGAAGGCGTCGTTAATGTCATCGGTACTAGGCTTCTCAGTGAATGTAGACAAGATGACATACTTCTCTCCACCAGACGGTACATCAACTCTTTTGTATAACTCATAACCATGTGGGTAAGTCATCCTGACATATATTATACACATTAAGGTGACCGAGTAATTATATATGAACCAATATTTGGTACATAAAAGGGAAGGTATGTACTATATATTTGATCATTTTAGTTACCTGAGAGCACCCATGATTGGATACTGAGTTCCTGCATAATAAAGAAGCCGAAAGAAGTAGCAATTTTCGAAAGAGGCAGCATACTCCAATCTCTTATCTCGACCCATTGTCTATAAACATATTAGATGGCCAATTAATTTGTAAGGCATGTTCATGCACTGGCTGGTTCCTTGCTAGCTATTAATTAATGTTAAAATATCATCTTAAGTTCCTAGCTGCTCTACTTACTTGCATAATGCCACTTGAACCAGGTAAATCCTGCATTTAAGAATATCCGTAATGTATTAGCTGATTATATATATACAAGCATCAATCTACACATAGTTTAAGACACTGCAGTCTTGCAGCAAACCATTTCAATGCCAGCCGTTACCTATAATGATGAAACTACACACTTTATATATTTATCAGGGGAAGTACGGTAAGATAACATGTATCCATGTTCAACATCAGGAGCAGATCATTTATTATTTTTTTGGAACTGCATTAACCATGCAAAATTCTTTCAATGAGATAAAAACTATCAATAGATTGTAACCTTGAGCCTTGGATTGATAAGAATAACTGGCCGAGTCCCAGCAGCATCAGTCATAGCTTTCATATCCTACATAGAACTTTTTTAAGTTTAGAATTGAAAGCTAAGGGTAAAGCATATGTGCAGAACACTCTCAAAATGCACAATTGAGCAGTTGCATCCAAGCTGCTTACATCTATAATACAATTCCCTACAGCATTTTGGGGAGCGATTAAGATGAACATGTCGTCTTGTTCATCAACTTCATTGGCACCTGCGATTAAGATCATTCAAATTATTACTTAACCAAGTTGTAAAAAGAAAATTTCACATGATATCTGTTGTTTTATCACAGTTTGTTATCCAGTTACCTACCTATGGAGCCAATCTTGATAAATGTCTCCTTAGCACCATAATCACCCCAATCCATGAACTCCAAAATCTTACGAGTACCAGATAGTTGCAGTGGCATTCCAGCAAGTGCTCCTTCCCCCATGGCCCCTTGAACACAGACCTGAAAGACAGATGAAAGATAACAAGTCTTAAGTAAACAACATTATCGCATGCGCAATATTCAAATTGGTGTGCCATTAACGCCACGCCAAATATACCTTGACACGTTTTCCATCATCAGCAAATGAAAGAGCAATAACTCTAACAAGTTCCATCAAGGTTCCTATTCGATAAACGTCCTGTTCATAAAAAAAATAAGGGTAAATCCAAACAATCTGATGGAAAAATTTTGGTTTTTTAAAGGATAGACCACCTTACCATTTCCGGGTTCAGTTCTGGAATATTAATCTCCACCTGCTCAATATAGCACAAAGATTAAGAAAAACAAAAATTAAGTTGCCTCTTGGTGGGGCAATGAAATCAATTTGTACTAATAATCTGACCTTCAATCGAGTTCTTCCATCATTTACAGCGCTCTGTGTTGCTTGCAGCACATCATCATAGAAATAATTCCTGATTTCTCTAGAATGAGGAATGTTATTCAATCTAGTGGGAATTCCTTTCCAGTTATCCTGAAAACTTAAAAAGCAAAATAAGAAAGGATATGTGTATAGACCTACTCATTGCAAATTTGTGTAGATGAAGAAATAATGTTAGTACAAAACAATATGTGCATAATACCTGGCTTGACAATGACTGATTTGATCGGCTTTCATGTTCTTGCACTGGTTTTACTGAAATAGAAGAGGGAACAAAACAGAGTTAGATGTATGACAGAAGTTACATATTTACTGTGATATGACAGACAAATCCCATAACAGAACTCAAATTCTAGAAACATTTACCCGCTGTTGTTTTTTCCATTTTCTCTTTCTTTACTTGAGACAACAAAGATTCAATATCTGCAAAAACCATTTCTTTCGGCCGGTTTCCATCAATCTGTACTTCAAGAGTTAGTGAAAAGACTGAAAGAGATAACAATAGGGTTCAGCAAAAGAATTATACAAAATTATTCAAAGATTCAATCACCTTTTTCATTATGTTTGAGTAAATCGACAAGATTGCTTTTGCATTTTGTTTGTATATTTCCAGTCGAGATTTCACCTATACGCAAAATTTAAAAGAGATGTGTTAGGTAATGTCAATAACAGGACTCAAGAAAAGAGTTGTAAATTTCCTTACGGGAAGCTATAATGAACAACTTATTACAACAACACTGCCGTGCCTCATGGGGGAGACATGACATAAAATCATACCAAGGTCTCAAGAATATATATCAGAGAGGAATGATAAAGCATGATCAAACAAGTTCAACAGTACATGCAGATTATAAATGAAGTTTTCTCATACTTTTTCCTCAGTGTCATCTGGACGGGTTACAAGTCTTGCTTTAATGTCCTCGGTATCTGGAGGAAGATTTGTCAGATGGTAAATTTTTCCTGTCTCTGGGTCAAGCCTTCTCCCAACACATCTGTCGATTAGAATTTCATCAGGAACCTGAGTATTAAGAAATAACATCATGTAAAAGAGCCATTTCTATTTCAAGAAGAATTGTTTATTTCATGACAATTTTTAAAGAAGTTCATGATGATTGTGAAACATATGAAACACCATTCTTTTTTAGTATCAGACATCATCCTTATACTAGCGTTCATGAACTAAAATGTCCAATGAGCAAGATTAATGTTTATGTGTATAAATCATACATACATATAATGTTAGTTTAACCCAAATATCAAAAGTGCAAAATAACATTAAAAAGGGATAGCACATATTTGCAAGTACAGACATCTATGACAACATAAACATCTGGTCTGATCTTCAAGTTTTCAAGACTTTGTGCTTGGGCAGAACTCCGTGGATACCCATCTAGAAGCCACCCCTTTGTTTTAGCATCTTCATGTGATAATCGAGCTGTTACCATCTGCAAATGGAAATGTTTATTTTCTAAAGTACTAAAGAAAAGTAAAGGAAAACACCAAACCAGTAGGTGAATTCAAAAAATACAGCCGTCACGATTTCATCTGGCACCAGCTGACCGGCATTCATGAACTCCTTTGCTTTGTTCCCAATTTCTGACCCAGCTGATACTTCAGCTCTCAATAAATCCCCAGTTGATATGTGCACCAACCCAAACTGTAGAACAAGAGGAATAAGTCATGGTTGCAATCCAAAAAAAGTGGGGAAAGAAACCATTACAGCTGAAATTCCTAGACTGTAGCAGAAAACAAATCAATCCCAGTTCCCAGCTTCGGCTTTCACTAGCTCAATATTGCTCAACTTGGTAGTGCGAACATTAGAATTGCTAAGGAGATCACTAAACAAATGCCAATTCATGAACAAATGAATGAAGTCTCTATGATAATTAATTGTAGACACATCATAATATAAATAGTTGTTTAATAGCATGAATTGTCCTTTCATACATAATATGAAATGATTACCTTTTGAACAATCAATTCACACTGAGTGCCTTTGCCTGAAGCGGGAGCACCCGATATCATTACCTTTAATGGTTCACTTGTTGAAGCACAAGCGACACCCAATCCCTGCCCAAAAAACAAAACAGAACACATGATAATATATAACAACAGAAAACTACATATGTAGAACCTGTTTAACCCATATACACAAAACCCAGTTTTGCAATTTGCATACAGTAGAAACAGAAAAATACCCTACGCTTTGCCTTTGTAGTTAAAGCGTTGTTTCCGTGGACAGTATTGAATGAGACAAGACAGCGATGGTGACGAAGTGCAAAAGAAGATGGTTCAAGAGAGAGAGGAAGAGAAGGAGAATATAATGAAGAGGAAGAAGTGAGAGAAGAGAGATATGGAGATGTGCGGACATTGGGTGAGTGAAGAGAAGAGAGTGAAGCGGGCAACATTCTTGAAGAAAGATCAAGTGATGTCAGAGAACAGAAGAGTGTGTTTGTAACGTAGTTGATTGTAGGTTGGTAACGGATTAACGGACACCACTACTTATTTTCTTTTGTTTCTTTGAAAATTCTTCATATCATTATCTCGTCTTTCACCTTTTACATTAAAGATTATACCGCATACTGTATTTCAATTTTAATATGTTGTTTATTTATTTGCAAATTAGCCAATAGATTACTTGAAACAACCCTTGGTTACGGAAGGCATTTGCTAATTGGAGTGACTATAATACAATACAATACACCGCAGCACAACATCACTTGCACTTGAAAACCAAAAAAAAAAAAAAAATGAAGAGGAGCAGACAGTTGGAGACGTCGTATCCAACAGTCTTTTTTGAGGTATTCAACGAGATGTCATCTTTAACCTTTGTTAAAAATAGTAACAACATACAATCTTCATCTCTAAAGTTCGAACAGAAAACACAAAACCCGAGGGACAAAAATGCAATTCAAGCTAAAGATGGTTAAAGAAAAGCTGATGTTAAGTTTGTGCTTCTTGCATTTTGATCCATAAAGAGCTGAATATTCAAGTACATAAAAATTCCAACATCCCAAGTTACAAGCTACAACCAACTTGTTGACAACGCCTCTAATCCTCCGGGATGCGAATACACTTTGGTAATAAACTATCAAGCCACGACCTCCAAGTAGCTAAAATGCAAAAAGGGGAAGAAATTATTGATATTACATTTACTAAGTTCTCTAGGAAAATAAAATTCAAAAGTAAAGTAACATATGATAGACTTTTGCAAAGATTGCTGCTGTCATTTCTCCTCCAAGTAATCACCAATGCAATGCTGTTCTTCGAAATTCCAATGTTTGGAGTTGGAGAGAGTTCTTCAGTCCAGCTTCACCGAAGAGAACAAGTAATGCACAAACCAGAATGAAGACAGGAATCCAATGGTGCCAGTTGCAAGCATAATTGCTAGAACCATGAAGAGAGAGTATCCTAGGTAAAGAGTTGCAGATATGGGTCCACTCAAATTCCTAAGATCGAACACAAGATAATTTATGGAGTACAAGAAAATATAGATTGCAACTGATCCTGAAGCAAAGAAGGATTTCCACCACCATTTCCAGTCCTCAACACAAAGATGCATGTAGGTGAGAACAAGAGACACTTCGGCACAAACCACCACAAGAAGTACCAAAACAATCAAGAGGAAACCGAAAACATAGTACACACGACCCATCCAGATGCTAGACATGATAAAGAAGAGCTCAATGAAGAGGGTACCGAATGGAAGAGTACCAGCACCAAGAACCAACAACCAAGATGGGTATTTTTGAGCTGGGATTTCACGAGGAATCTGGTTGGTTCTAACGGGGTATTCAATATGAGGTGCCTTTGCTCCAAGGTATCCACCAAATAGGGTAAGGGGAACTGAGATGCAGAACCATAGCAGTAGCAGGATGACAAACAAGGAAAATGGAATGGCTCCTGTGCTATGGCTACCCCACAATAGGAAATTCAAAGTGGTCAGAATCAAAAAGGAAATACCAGGGAAGAAACAAGCAGCCTTCCATGCGATAGAAATCCATCCTTTGAGATCACCACAGCCAATTGTCCTCCAAAGACGAACTGCAACATAGCCAGCCGCAATGCCAAGAATCATGTAGATAAACAGCATACCTGTGATCAGAGTTCCACGGGATGCTGGTGACATGAATCCAAGAGCAGCAAACAAAATAGTCACAACAGCCATCCCAAGAATCTGAACTCCATCTCCAACCATAATACACAAGAGTCCAGCATTATTTGGGGCACGGAAAACATCCCCAACAACAAGCTTCCACCCAGACAACTCCTCGTTCATCTGTGCCTGAGCCTCCTTGTCGAGCTCCTCATACCGGGTCAGATCCCGCCTAACAGTCCTCAAAAAGATCACAAGAACAATACCAGCAAGGAAGGTGATGACCATCAGAGAATTCAAGATTGAGAACCAATGAACCTTAGATCCCTCCATCTTCAAATAAGCATCCCAACGTGACGGCCACTTGATATCACTCAGGTCAAAGTTAACCTCATAAGTAAAGACAACAGGTTGGCCTTCCTTAATAGGCATGGACACCATGTTTGAATCGCACTTAATAGGATTCGGGTACTTATCATACATTTTCGACTTCTTCACAGCATCAGCATTATGCAAAACACTACAAGGCACCACCTCAAACCCAACAACCATATAACCAGGCACGTCATCATTTAACTTGGTAGGAAAGACATCAGCAGCATCCCCGGTGCCCATAACACGCGCAACATTGGTCTCCTCATACTTATGCACAAGGACCTTAAACTTCAAATGGTTAAACACATAATAGGCATCTTGATACTTAACCCCAACCGGAAACCCAGTCCACCTCAAAAGGAAACCATCTTTCTTAGTATACCTGATCGCCGGCAAATTATCGAGGATCAAATTAACCTGATACATCTCATCAATCCTCCGCTTCAACAACTGAAAATCATCTTTCGACAACGGATCCGTTTTACACAAAAAGATATCAGTCTCATTGGTATACATCTTAAACCTGTACGGGGAATTCTCAATCCTATCGCCCATCAAAAGCTCACCGAGATTCTCAGCACTATCTTTAACACCATCTTGTGGTTTACAAAACGGCAAGCTATAGTAACTAAACGGCATTTCGGTGTCTATGGAAGTGATAGAATTCACCTTCACTGACAAGGGGGCACCGACAACATGTTTGTAAGGGTAGCTACCGGGCAAGTAAAATCCAAAACAAGAAGATTTGAAAAACATGAAGAGGAAGAAGACCCAGATCCTGAAATTGCCCATTCTGTGATGAATTTGCGTCAGATCCGGGCGACCCAGATAGTGAAATTAGCCTAAAAACACAGATTTTTAATAGTTTTGGAATATGGGTATTGAGTTTTAACGAAGATTAAGAGATGAAATTACAGTAATGGAACAAAGAACATGAGAGAACAGTAGTTATATTGAAGTAAAAATAACGCAAAAAAAGAAGAAGTATGAAAATGGATCTGACTGACCTCTGATGCAGAATGTTAACACAATAATGGACTAATTGAAAGAGAGCGAGAGTGTGTGTCTCTGTGATTGTGAAGAGGAAGAACAGAGCGAGATTTCGTTGAGGAGAGAGCTTTCACTTTAATCTATTCTATAACATTAAAAACAAATGGCTGTTTTTTTTTTTAATATATGAAAAGAAAACTCCATCCAGTGCTTCGCGAGAGTGCCATGCTAAAAACAATAAATACATAATATTGCTGCTACCTAAACGGCTACACCAACCGTATCATGTACGACTTCTTGCCGTTTTGGCTTTTACTTTCCTTTATTGCTCTTTAAACAGATAGTGCCTCCTCCTCTCCTCGTTTTATTTATTTAGCTTGATTTACCTATTACAAAAGTCAAATTAAAAATTACAATAGAGTTGATTTAAATTTTTTATTTGATTTTTTTTGTATATTTATGACATATTTCGTTTGAAGAAATATAAAAAGATGAGACGACGAGACGAGAGAGGAGCGGAGAAGAAAGAAGAAAAGAAAAAAAAAAGATAAAGATAAATTTTATGTCTAATTACATAATAAAAATAAAATTTATAATTTTCTTTTCATGTAATTGATAATTTTTTTATTCATTTTCTTTTCCTCTCATTATTTTTTATTAATTTTATCTTTTACTATTTCTTCGAACTAAACATACAGTTATAATTAATTTCCATTATTATAAATAAATTCCAAACTAGGGTGAGATTTAGACATGGACACCAAACTTCATCACATTATTACTTCAACTAGATTTTAGATTTAAAAGTAGCCTAAAAGAATATTTTCATTCAGATCTTTTTTTTTTCTTTATTTTATTTTATGGATGTTCTTATTCGGCATGAGAAATAGCTAGGTTATTGAATATGTATTAAAAACATACTGATACGATCTCTCATATAATCCTCAAAATGATAATTAATTATTCAGCAAATTAATGCAAGGATCATAGTCTTATTTTTCCAGAAATTTGACTCGAAATTCTGATCTTTAAAAATTGAATAAGCTATGCACAATGTAGATCTTAGGAATGTGAAACGTTATAAATATTTAGTTTGAGAAAAGACAAGTGGAGAGAGAACATGGAAGAATTCCTAGATTAAAGTTGTTTAATCTTCTTGGTTTCAAGATGTCTCGGTTCAGTTTGTCACATTTTTAATTAGCTAAATATTAGCATAACAAAGCTGGCTGGCAATATGCTCCAGCTTAGAATTAGGTCTGACTTCTGAGTCCTGCTAACTAATGGAACAAAAGTAGAGCGATCTGAATGACAATCTTTCAAATAATATAATAATAATAAATATGTCAACATCTCAATTAGTTCATTTCATCCCACATGTTTTATTTGCCTTCTTCGCATTACATACTACTTGAGTTGAAATGGTTGATGCAGAAACTATTTATAGATCGTCTCCACTCGCAAGATCGATCAGTGCCGACAATCCAATGGGCAATGGCTAAAACCTTTGATCCCAGAAAAGAGTTCAATCAGTTGTGAGCATCTTAGAACAGAGTCAGAAGAGTGGTGGCGCCCCAGCCAAAAAATCTGCCACTATTATGATTATTAATGCTGATGGAAGCTTGAAAGAATGAAAAGTACATTCTGCTTGGCATGACGAAGACAGTTTAGCTTACCATACCACCAAGAGCAATAAATTAAAGAAAGATAAAAGAGACTTCAAGTTCAAGGAGAAGAGTTGTGTTGTGTGGATTGTCATTGACTGAATCACCAAATTTTTTTTGTTATCATTAGGGATGCTAATTAAACCCACAAATTCGTTCAAATTCACATGTCCGCTCTGATTAATTTTACGAGTTACGGACGGATTTGGTATTAAAAATTAAAAACTGCAATAACTTATGGGTGGGTTTGGTATTAATTGTTGAATACCGCTAAACCCGTAATTATTATTTTTAAATATTTTAATTTAATTTTAATTATAAAAATATGTAAATTAAATAAATATAAAGTGTTCTAAACTTATTACATTTGTGGTGTATACAAATCATAATTTAATGCATGAATTATTATATACTTATTATAATTTTGTATAGATTACTATTTCTTAACTTAATGCATAGATTATTTTATTCTAATAATTTATTCTTTAAATTAATATTTTTAATATTAATTATTATTGTAAGAATCGTGATGGACGGATGCAAATGATAGTCAATAAAATAAAAGTTTTAACTCTTGGAACTTTTGTTAAATAAGAAAATGAAACAATAATTATTGTTTAATTTAAAACATGAATTATTTATATTTTTTTGTGAATTTTTATATTTCATACTTAAATTAAAAAAAAATGTCAAATTAATATTGAAATTTTAATTTTTTATTTATATTAATTAAATTTAAAATTAAGTATGATAAATTTTAAGTTATTAATATAAATTTATATATTAAATATTATAATTTTAAATATTAAAATTCATAAAAAATCTATCTAAATATTATTACGGATTTAATAATTATTAAAACCCACAACAGACTAATTTTCTTAAAAAAATTAAAACTTACAGCTAATGGGAGTACATGTTTAGTAATTTAAATTTTATACAATCAGTAAACCCGCCACGAGCAGTGCACATTGCCATCCCTGCGTATCACACTCTTGAATCACATGGACCAGCCGCATTCCTCATCTCCAAAACAAGAGTTTTATTTCCCCCAACCTCAAGCCAAGCCAAGTCCCAAGTCACAATCCACAAGCAAGTGAAGCAACCATATAACTTGCAAAAGATGCATCAGAGATAAAAGCAGAAAAGCAGCATCAAGAGTAATGACGGAGATGGATAGATTATAGCCCAATTCAAGAAAAAGAAGCATAATTACACATTATTTTCAACGGAATTACTTAAAAAGTGGACAAAGAAATACATTATTTTCAACGGAATTACTTAAAAAATGGACAAAGAAATAAAAACTTTTCTAATGTATCAACGGCACAACAGGTACATGCAAGGAACTAGTGAAATAATGGACCTAAGAAATGTTCAATTCCAATAAATTATAAGGTATACCACCTCCGCTTTTCTGCTACTTCAGTAACCATAACATCTATCTATCAGCGCCTAAACCTCGAGATTTGGGTAGCCTGACAGCAACCAAAGGGTTGACAATGCCCTGCGAATCTCTGCCCAAGCCCGTGCCTTCAACAAAGCCCATCTTTGCCATCATCTTTGATCCAAAACCTTTGGTGTGCTTTTCAAAAGCTCCAATGTTTTGAGCTCCCTTCTTGGCCGAGTCAGTGTGAGATTCCTTCCTTGCTGAGTCATCATCAGTATTGGAAAATTCCACACCCAGCCCAAGCTTCTTAGGCCGTTGGATGGCTTCAATGGGTTTAGACATACCTTGACCATCCTTCCCTAACCCTCCACCCTCTACGTATCCCATTTTAGCCATCATCTTGGATCCAAAACCCTTTGTGTGATCCTCAAATGCACCGAACTGTGTTGAGCTGACTGTACCCTTACTTTTAAAAGTCTCATTTATCTCTACAGCATCAATGGTTCTGGTCTCGACAGTATCAGATTGCAATATGCCACTCGACACAAATGACATAGGCTGATTAGCATAGGCAACTTTTCTCCCACTCCCTTTCTTCTTACTTGCTTCACCACTATTACCATAGAGAGTGATACTCTTCGATGACTTGCTCCTCTTTCTGTTTGCACTTGCTGATTTTGTATATGGGCCTTCAGTAACAGCAAAATTAATATCCTCATCACCAGCTCCTATCAGCTGAAATTCATTAAGACAATAAGTGCTTTAGATTTATCATGGCAGCATCAAGAGACTATCCAAGTATACTGAGAAACTCTAGGGTAAGAAAGCAATACAAAGCTGTTGAATGGAAATTAAAACCTTTTCCAGACGAAGCTTGTCAGCTGATGATGGCATGCACGTATGCCGTGTTCGTGTCACAGTAACAAATCTGTAAAACATAAAGCGAGAAGTGTAAACATCAACACCATCCATTGTTGGTACTAAATATGTTCTACAGGAACACATTTGCAAATACACACACACACACACACACACACACTCACACACCCCCAGTATCATCCAAATGTACAGATACACATCCTTATGAATTTGAAGATATAATACCTTTTCTTGCCAGAACCTTGGGAGTCACTCCGCAGACGATATATTGCAGCTAATCTTCGAACCTAAAAAGACCGAAAGCATATCAAGCATACTCCATAGCAGCATAAAATATCATTAGCTTGGTAAGGATTAAATCCAAGCCTCCTGCGATAATTAAGAGACTTCTTGAATATATGCACATGAAGATGTATTTTTCTGAATCATGAAGTCTTCAGACTGTTATGACCGGAGTAGGAGATGGAATTATCCTTGCATTCACATGTTGGTGGTGTTCTTTGATGACGAATGGCTGCTCTTTTTCTTTAATCACTTGAAAAATGAGGCACTAAGTTTAGTGTATAAATGGAAAAAAATTCCGTACCTGGGAACAATCTCGGTGATGCATTGGTTGAAAAGAGAACATATCTACTTCCTCCAAAACAATCTGCTCAAGTGTCTATTTCAAAACCATTAAGCTATAAGTTCCTTTTACAAACCAATTTATTCACCATGCAGACACTAATTTCTCATTCAATAAGACTCTTACACTTAAGTAGATGGAATTTTATATGAGCTAATAATCAGCAGTAAAGCGGTAAGTTGCCATCTTAACTAGTAATGAACATAAGAATGCATGCAGAGAAATTTTACCAAATTTATATCCTCCAGATCAACACCGCGACGTAGCATTCTCTCACGTCGTTTCACAGCAATCGTTTCTTTTCGGTGTTTCTTTTTTGTACCTGAATGGCAAGTTAATTAGAAGAATATATGATAAATGCCAAAGGCAGGTAAGCTGATTCACCAGAAACACTATAGTAACATAAATAAATCGTTATATCTCATGATACATAAGCCGGAACTTAAATTTGTTAGCCTCTAGAAAAGGGCTGTAAGTTCTGAATTTAACTCTAGAAAAGGAACAAGAAGAAAACATAATTTCACTTATGTTAGTTCCAGTGTACTAACAGATTCAGCATTTACTTATCTGAATATGCTAACTTTTACAGGGACTGCAATAAAGACGAACTTTATTGCTCACCATATAACTCAACCTAATAAGTCATCCATACAAGAGGACAATTCACAAATCAGCTTCAAGAGAGCAATATTAGATTCCAGAAAATGAACAAAAACATTTTAGATAAAGACTGGTAAATGAACTTTACCTGGCAAATTTCTGGACTTTTTACTCTTCTGAGCCTCTTGAGGCCAGGACTGAGGAAGCTGAGCAACATATTTCTTTTTTGCAGAAAAAGTTCTTGGATCTTTTACAAGCATAAGGTCATCTAAAGCAAATGAACAAGAATCTCCAATGGAGTATTTTTTCCTTGACGGAGGCAGAGGTTTCTTCATACCATATTCCCTAGATGCATCCTGGATTGCAATTCCACTCAACTTCTCTACAGTCCCATCAAAGCCACTGCTAGAAGAACTGTCATCATCTGACCCATCCAAATCCCGTTCCACCAACCACTTGGCATCTAATACATTGTCGCTCCCACCAATTCCTTCTAAGTAGTCTTCTGCAACTTCTTCATCAAGGACCGAATCACTATCAGACAAATCCTCTGAGCCATCACCTTCAGACTCCGAAGATTCATCATACAGTGATTCCCTGTCAATTTGATCATCACTTTCCTCATCAGACATATCTTGTGTGTATAATTTCATGCCGCCAATTGAAAGGAACCCTGAATTTTTCTTTTTAGACAAAGTCTTGTCCGGCAATTCTTCAACAACTTCTTCCTGGTTATTGTTCCCATCAGTATCCACTTCTTCATTAGAAGATGGTGAATCAGAACCTGAGGCATCTTGCTGTTCCCTATGTTTTGAAGAAGAATCAATACCACTAGTAATTGCCTCAGAGTCATCACAGAATCCCAATCCTCTATGTGAACTATCTCCTAACACAAAGCTTGAATCATAATCACAACTATAAATCACATTCTGGGGCTTCAAATCCGGTGTTTCATCTACATAAGCAACAATTCTGCTATCCCTAGAACCAAGCAAATGCATTGGCTGTGACTCATCCAAATTGATATCACCCTCATTTCCCCCAAAGCACAGTTCCTGATACAAACTATGGTATGAGAAAAGAAAACAACATCCAAATGTTATAAAACAGCATCCAGATAGAAACTTCACAAATCGATTTTCTGACAGAATGTATATAGTGTAAATTGATAAAACAAAAAGAAAAACTGAAAATCAGACCCCGAAAATGAATGGTATCAATCTGTCAACTAGAAACAAGAAACAAAAAAAAAAAAAAAACCTTCATAAGTATTTAAAGAGCAAGAGAAAATTAGCCAGTTTGACATGTTATAGACAACTCAAATTCCAGAACATCAAACATCAGAACCAATGCAAATTACTCATTTCGAAATGAAAGAAACAAGCTTTGAGCCGAAATATCCAAAAAGGAGATCATTCCCAATCAAAGGATTCATGTTACTTAACGGGAAAAAGAAAAAAAATATAGTTCAGTCTTTCAAAACGAAAATGACCACTTTGGAATGCAAAGAGGTATTACCTTCAGATTGACAGAAGGGTACTGGTAGCCAAATGCATTTCCATTAGATTTCTTTGATCCACTTTTAGAAGCAGAAACTTTTGAAGGATTAAAGTTGCCAGAATTGGAATTCAGATTGGGTTTCCTTGCTGAAATTCATAACAAACAAAAATCTATAAACAAAGAAGGTAGCAAGTCGAAACAGAAGATCAGAGAAACGACCAACCGTAAGTTCCTGTCGGGTTAAAAATGTAAGACACGACATAAACTGTTGAATAATAGGCTTGCTTATTTGAGGAACAAAAATCAATTTGATACAAAATGTAAGAAGAAAGTTTCGATTTTTATTTTCCGACATTCTGATTCAGAGTTTAGGCAAATAAACAGATGGGTAGATTACGAAAAAAAAAATCAATGAAAGAAGGGAAATAAAGAGAGAAATAGTTAGTAATTACCTTTAGAAGAAGAATTGAGCTGCTGCTGCTGCCAATCAGACAAAAGCCCACCTTCGACAAACAATGAATTCCTCAGTCGACAGCCCGACGATGATGAGGGGTCAGGTTTCCATCTTCGTTTGCTTTTGTTTTTGTTGTTAGTTGTCTTTCTTCTGTTACCGGTACCGCCTCCCATTCCTTTCCTGCAATTCAGCTGATTATAAATAAATAAATAAATTAATAATTTCAAGCTCAACAACAGAGAGAGTCTCAAAGAGAGAGAGAGAGAGAGAGAGAGAGGCACGCGATTGTTTCTCAAAGTTGAAGTCTGAAGGAAGAGCGAATCAAGTCAACCTTTTTGGTTTTGGGCCTAAGCCTGGGCCCGGGCCCGGGCCCCAGGTTCAAACTCATACAGGAGTGCTATGAGATTCTACCTGGGGTCAGCAAATTAATAGCCAGTCGGTCTCTTCTGTAACATTATTTTTTCCCGGCAGCAACGATTTATGATTTAATAGCTGTAAGTTGAGGCCGCCAAAAAGTTTACTTAACAACTTTCAACAAAAATTATTTAAATATCGCATGAATTTATTATATAAAATATTCATTCTGTGATAAATAGCTTTATTGGATATTTTTATTTGATTAAAAAAAATCAGAAATATTCAATCACTGCTGCGATAAATAATTCATACTCATGGAACTTCAGTTACTTAACATTCACCTCAACAGTTTCATGCCAAAGGAATATACAATCTAAAACAATGGGACTTTTAATAACAACAATAAATAAAAGAGAATTTAATATAATCACAAGTAATAATAAAAGTAGTGTGTGCTCAATGCTCTTTTGAATTTTAGGCCTTAAAATTTTATTGAGAGGATAAGTGACGAGAAGGGAGAACCATTTTTCACTTCATCACAATGAATTGAGGGGCTATATACTGGGTCATTCATCTGAGCTGATCTATCCCAACAGATTTCAGTCTTCTTTCTTACATCAATCAATGACGAGCATAACCCATCTTTCTCAGTGTTCAAATAACGATAACAGATGGCTAACTGCCTTCACAAATCAAAACTGTGTACTACTTAGTAATCCTATACCTTTTACACCCTGTTACAACATTTCATAAAATAATAGCTAGCTATACACCACCAACAAAATCAAGCAAATGACAATTGCATTGTTAAAAGTTATGCAACACTGGTAAGAGGCCAGGGTGATTAACCTTGAACAAAATGAAAAACTAAGCAAAGCTAAAGCAACATTCAGATATGATACAAGTTGTGCATACATTAATATATATGAAAAAAAGATATCCTTCATTTCGTGTGTCTCTCCCTAGAATCCCAAACAATACGTTAGGTATCTAGAATCATTATCTGATTTAATATCCAATAAAGAGCCAATGCCACCAAAATCTTTGATCTCAGAACCAAATTTAGCTTGCTCTGCATCTGATCTCTAACATTCCACTGCTCGTCTTTTCAATGCTGCTAGACTACTTTGGCCCACCAAACGGCACAACCACAGTAGCTGGCTTGGCTCCCTCTTGCTCTGGTCTACACTCCCAATGTGAGTCGCCACCCCCATGTGCTACTCTACTATAAACAGTCCAAAGTTATCAACATAATCAGAGTTCTTAATCATCATTATTCATTGAGTATGGATAGACAAAGAACGTCGGTTGAGAAATAAAACGGAAAAAAACAAAAGAGAAAAATGGGCTAAAAAAATTCCTGCAAGTCATTAGTTTCCTCATCCGCAAGAGAACGTTCCATGCATCCATATGCAATCCTATAACAATGACTTGTCATTCCTTTCTTATTTGTGAAATTTTCTATTAAATGCACCAAGCAATCACGAGTAAAATTAACAAGTAATTTCTGAAGAGTTTATGGCTGCAGGAGGGGTGAAAAAGTTGTCTAGACAAAACAGATTTACCTCCTCAATGAGGTCACCAGCAACGCCTCTGACAACTTCACATAAATTGTTTTCAGTGAAAGATTCACTGATCCAAAAACTCGGGTCTTTGTAACAAGGAGGATACTGCAAAAGACAATTCAGCTTTTATGTATGTGCTCACTAGCTGCTATAATGGCTAACTAGCATACTTATGAACATTTACACAACTAAGCTCTAAAGCCTAATAGCCGAACAACAAAGCTTGGATTCATAAAAACGAACAAACTCCTGAACCATCAAATTTTTTTCTTCAAGTGGGACACAAAACCCCAACTATCAAGACATATGAAGAATTTGCCCTCGTAGTTTGATAAGAAACTAGAAAAAACCTATTACTAACAACCAGTCATCTACTGCTTAAACCAAAGGCTATACAATTCCGAAGGGGAAAAAAAAAAAAAGATAATGTCAAATTCGAAATTATATCTTGGAGAATGGCTTGAATTTGATTCCCAGCTGGCCCTGCAAAAACTGCACAAAAGCTCTAAATTAGGTACTCAGGCAAAATGGACCACATGTGCATAGAAAATAAAAATTATTAAAATAAAAGGATATGCAACGGATTTCGCAAATAAGAACGATATCAACTTTTATTAAAACGTCTCGAGCACATAAGACAACAAGAAAACTGTAATCATAAAGGAAAAAAAAAAGGAGAAATAAAATTCATTCGAGGGCTGCCTGAGAGGTAAACCGCTCATCACTTGACCAGAAAAGCCGAATATCTGGTATGTCAAATAAAACCATTGCAAGCCTCCCCAGTCCAAGTCCAAAAGCCCAAGCAACATTAGTCAGTTTACCACTTCTCTTCAATATTTCTTTCTCAGAGACCCCACAGCCCAAAACCTGCAACCACTTCTCCTGAAAAATTATTTCATACAAGTTAGTGAATCACATGAAGTGCTAAAAATACCAAATGAAGTACATCTGAATTTGGCAACTGTTAAACTTAAATAATTTGTGACAGCATAATTTTACAGAAAATTAATTAAAAATTTTCACATTCGAACAAATTAGAATGAAGAATTGTTGTACATAATTTATTTGATAAAAGCACTTGGCTTTTCTTAAAACATAACAACAAAGAATACATTTCCTTGCTAGGAAATGCTTCTTGTATAAGCTCTTAAATAGAATAACTAAATCATCAGACAAAAACAGCTGATGCCACCATTTTTCATGGATTCTTGCAATAGTAATATTCGATAAAAATTGTTTTGTGTGAGGTTTCCTGCAGCAGGCACAATCAATATTGAAACCAAGTACTCATTAGAATATATTCTATTGACACACATCCTACTAGTGCCAGCCAAATCCACATACATGCAAACATGGTCTAATTGAGTGAATACTGCCTGCCACTAGGTTTCAATTTCCTGATGTTGTTCGAAGGATCATCCAAGAGGAGATGATTTGTAATTTGTTCTTGACGGAAAGATCTATAGCCAAGAGTTATAATGTAAAGACAATCAACAAAATACCTTAAAATATATCTCAAGTTCAAATGATGGATTGGTAAATGGGAAATACGTATCAACCCATCGCATTTGAACAGCACCTGAAATGTTAAACAGATTGAACAGGTCAAAAGTTAGTGAACTGAAAAAAAAAAAAAACAGTCTACGATGTTCTTTTAAAAAGTTCGTGCA
This sequence comes from Murraya koenigii, assembly GCA_025617385.1. Taxonomy (NCBI): domain Eukaryota; kingdom Viridiplantae; phylum Streptophyta; class Magnoliopsida; order Sapindales; family Rutaceae; genus Murraya; species Murraya koenigii. The sequence continues at coordinate 30,096,644 of CM046817.1, forward strand.
AATTTTCCATAGACATTTTGAGAACTGCATATTTTTCATACTTTTTCGGCTAATTGTTGATCTGAACTCCTGAAAGATGACACTAACTCTGATTTCTTCTTTCATAGAAGTTCTAAATTCATTTGTCCGAACTTGAGTTTGTGGTGTGCAGTCATAGAAAATACTAAAGTTGTTTTACCAAATAAGTGACTTGCCAGAACCCTCCAAGCATTTCTTTAGATCTTTAGCGGCATAATTTTGGCATCCAGGTCAGCTTCCTCCACTCATCAGGAGAAAAAACAGAAACTCCCTCCATCCGTACACCTTTTTTTTTCTTGGGGGGGGGGGTAGAAATTGTTGAATGAAATTGATGGCTGTGATATTGAAGATTAGAAAACCGATGGAATAAAGGGTAATGAGTTGAATCAATAGAATCTCTACGGTAAACATCTTGGGTTACAAGGAAATGAGCATGCTCCTACAACAGCTCAGCTTGATGAGCAGTTGTATGGCACCTCAAAACAGTTTGTGAGCCGATATAGTATGTAACAGTATAGCACCTGCTTACATGATCAGCAGGAACCAAAACATCATCAACGTTCTGCAAGGAGTAAATTTACCATCACAAAATGCACCAACAAAGCTTATGTGCATTCACAATGATGGCATTGTGTCAACATTATGAAATTTCATATAAAAAGTTTATCATAGTGATGTGAGAAAAACTAGATAGAAGATGAAACACATTTAAACACCTCATAAGCGAAAATTACTTGTCTAAAATTTAAAGACCTACCTGTTTTACAGAAACAATGGGACAAAGATCACCAAACTTATTAAAACTTGTTGGGATAATTAGAATCAAAATATTCATAAATAGCATTCTTCAGAATCCCAATTGGGTGCTGATTCCTCCTATGAAGTTGCATTCCAAGTTTTGTAAATAATGAATCTGGTACATTGTTCGTAGGATCATCCCTCACAATTTCCAATTATATAAAGCACCAAAACAAAACAATATTACAGTGCTTGTCACTACTATACCTATACGTGAGCTTAATGTTAAAAGCCATGGTGGGCATAGGCGCATAGCCATGAGCCAATATAATATGGCCACCTAATTTTATTCTTTTAGTCCATGTGGATTTAGGATCCTAACATCAAGTATTTGGTAAACATTGGCAGCTAATAGTTAACACTGACCCACGACAGCTCTGGAGATTAAAAGCCGCGAATCCTCAGTCCCAATTCCCAAACTAGCTGAAAAGTTTTGACTTATACTTTAACAGCTAATTACTAATCAACTAGACATATTGACTTCATTTTGATAGAAAATGTAGATTAAAAAGCTAAAAAGGCAATCCCAGAAGACAATGAAATGAAAGCAGTTAAAATTTAAGGAAAAAATAAATTAATAAAGATACCATCCTTGGCCATTTTGACTCCATCGAGGTCGAGCGCAGAAACAACAGGGGGTCTCCATTTCTTTTTAAGAGGAAGAGTTGAAGTTGAAGCTGAAGAAAAGGATACGCGTTTGAGGGAATTTGTGTGAATAAAGAGTGCAACAAGTTTTGGAGAAGAAAGTGGAGTTTGCAGGTGAAGTAGCCATTCCTCGGTTGTGTGTAGGGAGAGGAAAATGATGCTCCAAAAATTTCATTTCAGCATATGAAAAACAATAATACGAATGGCCATGAATTTTAGGCAAAATCCAAATTGGGCCCAATTAGACTCAGCTCTGTGTCATATCTGGGCCTTTACCAATAATTAATGGGCCAGTTACCACATAGCCCAATCAGATGAGTACCAAATATTGGGGAAGACACGCGTCATCCTTCCAAGATTTCCTCTAATAAAAATAAATAAATAATAATTTGTTAGAAAAAAATTATAATAAATAAATAAATTGAGAAAGGTGCTTATGAGCCTGCCACTACCGGCATGGAAATTACAGAAACTAAAGAGAGAATTGACGTTAATTAAATTAAAAGAATATATAAGCAATCAAAAGTTTGGTGAAGTAGGCATGAATTGTCATGTAACTAAATTTCAAGAATTGAAGCATCTGCATGATTTGGTTTGACTAAGTTACTTCTATTTCCAGTTCTCGCTCGCCGTGACTCCACGATGATGATAATTAATGACAAGGTGGCCCATGGATTATTCTATTTTAATCTAATCTTTCTTCATTGAATTTCTTCTCCATCTAAAACTAAAAGCTTTCTTTTCGTCTAATAGTTTCGAACATATTTATTGCTCCAACCTTACCGACCGTTGATAGTGAGACTGACTGACAACTTTGAATTTCGATAATTTATGAATATATGTATATACATATATATATATATATTAAGAGTCCTCTCATGCGAGCGCTTTTACTTTTTATTTTTATGTAAATATGTTAATTATATAATTTAATAAAATTAATATAAAAATATATCTATATTAAAAAAACAAAATATTTATACTTAAAAATAATTATATATATTGTTACGAGTTCATGTGCTAAGAATAATAATAATAGACAAAGCCCTTATTACTAAGCAAGGCGCAAGCAAAATGAGTCCTTCCACCACATGCAGATGCAGCACATGCAGCACATGGACATGAATCCACTCCAACTTTTTATTAGAAGGGTGGATTATCAATAGCTGCCGCCCAAGTGCTAACTCCTTCAAAAGTTTATTAGACATAAGATTTTTCAAATTCTTATAACACTTCTTTTAAATTTTATTTTCTAAAATATTCTATTTTAATTTATAAAATAATAATCATATATTAAACTCAACTTTTTTTGTCATAAAACTTTACTCTAAAGAAATATTTCTTTTAATTTTTATTAATAAAATATCAAATTAAAATAACTAGTATTATTATTACTAGTCAATAAAATTCATCTTAAAAATAAAAGGGAGAGAGGTTTCGTGTCAGTAAAATTCATCCTCAAAATAGAAGGGAGGGAGGTTTCGTTTTATGATGACTCAGTTAGGGTTCAAGAAAAAAATAATAATAATATGTGTGTGTGTATTAAAATTTAAAATATAAACGCAAATTGTGAAATGGGATGGTTGTGTAAAAAAAAAAAAAATTTATAATATAGAGGATGCCTTCACCATATATATATATATACACACACAAATATGTTTAGGATTATAGAAACAGAACTATATTATAAGAAGAAAATAATTTAATATTTTAAAATTTTTATGCATTATTCAACTTACTAATTAATTCTTTATAACGTATTCTATTTTTCTTTGACAAATAAATTAGTAGGCGTTGGCTTTTTTTTTCAAAATTTTACATAAATCCCTTTGAGATAAATAATATTTTTTATAAAATTCTAAATGTGAAATAAGTCTTCGGATCTTGTTGATACAAAAAAAAGAAAACATAAATTTTAATAAAATAACAAAAAACATAAAAAAAATTTTTCTGTTGTCTCTCCAAATTAATATCTTTTGTATAGTTAACAGCGATGAATAATTTAAGAGACAATTATAGATTTTTAACAATAAAAGAAGAGTGGTTACCCTCAACTTTACATTGTGAAATTAATTTATCAAATTAGTCTATGCAAGAATATTCTTTCCATTTGGTACGGAGTGATTGAGAATTGTGTTAAAAATTGATAAGGTGTTATTCTTTGCCATCACATTAATGATCGATTCAATTTCTTATTTGTATCATTGGTTTTGCAATATAATCCTAATTTTTGAAGTACGTTACAAGGTGTTAATTCGACCGACCTTTCGATTAGGGAAATTCGAGACATAATTTCATAGTAGTTCGCTAAAAGTTAATTAAAGAAGATCCCCTGTGGCCCTTTTGTAGGAACAGCCAAAAACAAAAAAATAAAAATAAAAAATCTCTGAGTATATGGAGCTTAATTGTTTGAATAACCATTAGAGGATCAAACCGAGGGCATAATCCCTTCATACTTTCCCTTAAAATAATTCATTAAACACTAAATTTTGTAATAATATCTTAGCATGAGTAATACACACACACACACACACTAAACGATACAAACTATGATTTGTGGCGAAATGATCTATTCTTATGGACGAATTGCACGAAACATTTTGATATAATCGTCCAAATTATAGTCAAAAAAAAGAAATGCTAGGTTTTGTGGTAACCTAAGAAGTGTCTTGCTGGTTAAATTCACTTACCTATTTTTCACCTAATCTTTTCGCTCCCTTTTCCTTACGGACACATGCACACAGTCAAATATACATTACATATATATTTTTGAGGGGACGTTTTGTTTGTTATTTTTTATTTAAACTGGTTGTTTTTAACCTAAAATGTTATAAACTTTTGGGGGTTATCGGCATTAATTATCGGTCTATCCTTGAATTTTTTCAATTATCGGTTTCATTAACTATATCAATCATAAATTTGTATATATACATTTGCTAATTAGTATGAAAACTCTAGTTATAAAATAAAACAAAACTAAAAAAAAAAAGAAAAGAAAACTTGCGCAGAAAATAAAGTGCCACAAATATACAACAGCAAATAAAAGATGCCACGAGTAAACCAAAACAAAACCATCACGTGTCACATCGAGGCAAAGTATAGACTATAGAGTATTGATGACTGGGCATAACACACGGCTCTTACAAGTTACAACGCTAAAGGAAGGACACCTAATTAAAATAGTTTTTGCCCACCATTCTTCTTCGAATATCATATTATACTTTATATATATATATATATATATATATATATATATATCGAACAAACTTTTACATCACAAGACCAAAAAAGTTAGCTAAGCTCAAGCTGATCATCAAGCTCTAACGACAAATTAAATACAAGTTGTGTGGCGGTGGTGACCAGCCTAGCTGTGATCGGATCGGATCAGATCATGGCCTCAGCAGGAGCTGCCGATGGTTTCTTCCGGTGCATCTACGAAGGTTGCCTCTCCGGCTATGACACGGGCATCGAGCGCCGGCCGTACCATCGGGATTGTGGCTGTGCTCTTCATCGTAAGTCCAAGAACAATCACCATGTCCATGGGTTGCCACCCAACTGCAAAAACACTGTGTCCTATCCTATGAGAAGGTCTTATAGTGAAGGCAGCTTGCTGGTCTTGGCAGCAGCCTCCTCGCCAAAGATTCAATTGGGATCATGTCAAGAACTGGATGATGATCATCGTAACATTATTTCTTTTAATAATGTTTAGTTTCATTGGTCCTCTTTGTTTAATTTGGACTAAAATCATCTCTTAATTTTGTTTTCTCATTATTCTTTTTATTTTTTAACAATTAATTAAGTATATATATTAATTAAAAAAATTAATATAATTATCACATATTTAACTAATTATTACAAAATAAAAAAAAATTAAGAAAAAATTATTACCTATTTAATTAAAATATTTATGTTTTTGTTTTGTTTTTAATAATTAGTTTCCATATATACATGTTGAGAGATTTAATCTGGTTTCATTCATGTCATGTCATATTTTGTTATATATTATATGTGTTATTATGTTAATGTGAGTACTGTTGTTGCTGATTGTAAATTAAAATGTATTGTTCGGTCAGTGCCATTTTTTCATTTTATTAGGCCAACAAGTATATGGCCTCTATGTATATCAAATCTGGCTAGTATATACGGACGTGTGACAATGATTCTGTTCATATGCATTAAACTCCTTTAAGCTGATCATCATCTTCTTCTTCGTATCATCATGAAAGTTTCAAGAAATTTGAATCAGTTTTAACAGGGCAACGACAATTAATTCCTCTTTAGTATGTTACATGTGATAATGTATTAATTAAATTATAGATGCACTTGATTTCTACTTCCTCATTTGTTGGATTTTTGTCGTGTGTGCCTCTTGACCAATCGTTTAAATATACACATAATAAAAACCCAAGAGATGAATCCAATTTTGTTTTATTTTTTATTGAAAGATCTATATGTAAGAGTAATTTTGGACTAAATTAATTATAATTATCCATCAAAATCATAATTATAATATTTATAGACAATTTTCTTCATCAAGAAAGAGTTCCATAAAATATCTGGATGAAATTTAATTTACATTTTTAGAGGGAGATGAGAATGAGAAAATAATAATTAAGGATCATTATAAGGAGATTACGAATCACAAATATGTAGAATACTAATAGTGATTAATTATCAAGATGCTTTTTAGGAACTCTTACACACACACACACACACACACATATTAAATTGTTTAGAAAAATTATTAAATTGTGCTGTTTAGTAGTATAATAACCGTAAAAATTATTGAACTGAATAATAATATTATATTATTAAATTATACGGTTTAATAACTTTTTTAAACCTTAATAAAGTTTAGGATTCTAGTCCGGATCAATAATAATAATAATAATAACAACAACAACAATAACAATTCTTTATTGAGAATATTCTTATTTTAATAAAGTAATAATGTTACTAACAAGCAAAAAAATGTATATTTCAATGCACAACCAGAAAAAAAAAATTTCAATATATATATGTTGATAAAGCTAAAAGACACAAAAAAATTTAATGCACTATTTTTTATCTTTTAATATATGAAGTTTGTGTTTTTTTTTTTTTTTTTTAACTTTTAGATTCATCCGCACCTGTGCACGAACATATAATGTAATAACATAATACAACATTTTTAGACTTTGACAAAGTTTAGTATCTTAAATTGAAATATTTATAATATATATGTATATGAGTACTAATTTAGTTTAGAATACTTGACTTTATTAAGGTTCAAGAAAACTATTATATCATATGGTGTAACAATATTATAAAATTACACTATTACATAATATTTATAAATTTTAACAAAGTTTAGAATCATATATATATATATATTCATGTGAGTGTTCTCATTTTTTTCTCACGCAGACATATTGTTAAATCATGTGGTTTAATAGAATTAGTGCAAACATACTATTAAACTATATGATTTTATAATGTATTAAAAAATGATTCTATTAAACCATATGGTTTAATAACGTATTCACATTAAAAATTGAGGGTGCTAGCACTTGAAAATCTCTCTCTCTCTCTCTATATATATATATATATATATATATATATATATATATATATATATATATATATATATATATATATATATATATATATATCACAACTAGCTGGTCATATTGCTAGCACTTGAAAATCTCTCTCTCTCGCTGTATATATATATCACAACTAGCTGGTCATATATAATCTTAATTTCTTCATTTAAATATTTGTAACACTTAATAATTAATTAGACATTTTAAACCACTCCCGCCCACCCTCCTCTTACACACACATATATGTGAGCTGGCCACATGGCAACATGGGGAAGGACTAACAAGGATATCGATGGATACCAAGCTTAGCTTCCATGCATAACAGACAAAACATGCACATGGGCCTGCAGGTCGACGAATAAATTAAATATAAGTTTGATAAATTAATATTCAACATGTGAATTCGAATTTGGAGAGTCTGATCTGATGTGAATAATCCCTCTCGTTAGTAAAATTTTGATTCCTAATTACAGAGGTTTTAATATGCAATTATGAAATATTAGTATCTTATCCTGTACGAAATAAAGAAAAAAAAAAAGGCACATGTGCCAACTCACAAGATTATATAAATAGTAGAATATAAAGGCAAAGGAAGCCAATAGATCATTATCATTATCATTATTATTAGAGATGAGAATTAGCTTCTCAAATTCGGATGCCATATTTACAAACAAGGGAGCTTGTATTTAGATTCCATGCGACAAACACATGTTGCTAAGTTTAACCTTCCAATTTCCTTCCAATCGGTGTTATGTGGCGTGATCATTGTAATCCTAGCGGTATGCCTCGTATATGAACCAAATAACATGGCACTACTCATAAAAAAAAAAAAAGAAAAATTGCCAAAACAACACAATTAATATCAATTTTAAATAAATATTGGCAAATACTAAGATTATTTATTATTTTTCTTTTCCTAAGATTTTATTATGTTAATCAAATTGTAAATTTAAACAAAATAATAATAAGCAGGCTTAGTTAGCCCAAGCTCACTGGCAAGATTTAGGCCCATATCCAAGACTTGGATTTGAGCCTGAGCCCGAGGGCTTGGACTGAACAGACTAATTCAAAATTATTTTGTGTTTATGACTCGCTTGATGTTAGATTAAAAAAAAAATAAATAAAGTGACATTTAGTGGCTATAAACTCAAATAAAAGTTAAAAAAAGTTAATGTAGTAAAGAATGTTGCATGTTAACGATATATTAATAGAAAGATAACTATTTGAGGTTATCTATTAATTGCCACTTATTAATTGTTAGAATGAGGCCAGCTTGAGAAAAGTTCTTAAGTTCTTAAGCCATGAAGTTTAATTAGCCAAAATAATTATACCAAGCCATGACCTCAGCTGTATATATCATCATAATTATGGCTTGTTAATTATGTTAGAACCAAAGCGGCAAAAGAGGCTTCTCATCACATATATATATATTCTGCCAAGTAAAATAATAATAAAATATATATATATATATATATATATATATATATATATATATATATATATATATATATATATATATATATATTGCTTTTGGTAATATATATTTGTTCGGGGAATACCGAGCAGGCCCGCTCGAGAACAATCCAGTCAGAGCAGAAGACCTGATCGCTAACACGAAGACACTCCTGCTCGGTGTCAAAACTGGTCGAGATCAAGTGTTCTAAAGTTGGTCGGGTCCTGTTATTTCCATCCTGCTCGGGTAAAGTCACAAAAACCCTCGACCATCGAGCGGGTCCCGATCGTGTTACGGATAGCACTATGAACAAGGAGAAATTAGGGCTCGAGCAGAGCAAACCTAAGCTTGGCAACTCCATCTCCTAACAACTTGTCACGATAATTGACAGGCACCCCCACGCTGTAGGGTTTCGTCAATGTTACCGATGATCGGCGCACGCCTCCACTGTATCATCATTTTGCACAAACCTACACGACATTATCATTTGATCACGGGAACCCATAGTCGTCTGACATCCCATACCCCCAGGTTGTGCTGCAGTAATACATAACTGTCAGAAAGACGCAAGTGCAATTAATACAAGGGGTGGCGCCCAAGAAAAAGGGGACGAGAAAACATGGGGATACATATAAAGACAAAGGACAAGGTAAAAGGGTTTTGATTTTAATTCTGAATTCCGATTCTGATTTCTCTTCGTATTCTTTATCTCTTTGAACCTCTTATTTTTTGGTTTTCTTTTAAATTAATAGAGAACTCATAAATAATCAACCCGATTACTGACTTGAGTGTCGGAGGATTATTGTTGGAAAAACACCCAGCAATCCTTGGTACTTATTTTGTGAATACAGATCGGAGGACACCACCGCTTCAGTGGACAAAAAAAATACAAGAACTAATTGAAAATACTGTTCGAACAAACAATGACTAAAAGGTAATATTACTATTTAGGAGCGAGCAGAAAACTGCATTAATAATATTTATTCCGTGACGAACTGCCTTAACATTTAATTCGTTGACCAATGTTATATAATGACCAGTCAAATATGTGTGATTTTGGGAATCTTGCATTAACATTGCATTGAATGAAATTATATAATTAAGGCCGCTCAGAGGTACGGAATCGAACCCAACTAACAACAATTGGTTTACGATTTTTTGTGAACTGAATATCAACCAAATACTGTAATTAAATTAAATTAATTTAGATGGATTCAGTTTTATAGTTTGGTTTGATTTTATTTCGTTTGATTTAAGAAATTTCATCCGGCATATTCAATGAAAAATAGCATAACAGTAATATGCTATAAATAATAATTCAAAGCAGTCGATCTTTGAAGTCCTAATTAATTGCTTTCTCCAAATATAAATATACGCAGAACTGGAATAACTTTGCCGACCGTATGAGAAAACAATACATATTAGTTTAACTTTAATTATTATCGTGACCATCACAATCCATCAGCGTCAATTTGGTTAAAACTAAAGTCAAATATATGCCCTAATGGTTAAAATCAACTTAATCGTCCAAGCAAAAGAGCAAACGAAGCAACAAAATTGGAATTATTACGTACTTTCATAAAGTTATATATAACTAAACAAGTTTCACATGATCCGGAGCAAACAATGCCCCAAATCTATAACGAATTCCCAAGCCTATTAAGCCGAAAGAGGAACAAGCTAAGCCAAAGTTATTAAAAATTTTAATTCCTAGAAAAATTCTCTCTTATTAGTTATATAAATATTTGGACAAGAATCCCACACTAAAATTTCTCTTGAACTTGTCGGGCAGTCTTGGCGTACGCAGCGTAAATTCCTACGTTTCAATTAATTAATTAATTAACGCCATATATGCATGTTATGTACAAACGTTGCTATTGTGAAAGCAAATTCTTGTACTCATCACTAGAAAAAACAGTTCCTTGACTACTTAAGCAATTGAAAGGGCGACCAAAATGAATAACATATAGAGATTCCATAGTCGATTCAACAGTAACGATGATGCATATATATATATATATATATATATATATTAGGGAACATTTAATTGGGTATTATTTACAATATATTTGAGTTTATTCATTAAATTAATAAAAATGCACAAAGAAACTACGAGAAATTGCATAATCAATTAATTCTATAATCGATAAGTTGCTATGCCTATATATATATATATCCAAAAATTAATATTAAATTTGCTTTTTCTTATAGAGGACCACCGAGACCTTTAAGCTTGAGATACATAGGACATGGATAATCAATGTCCCACAATTTTTCATCCTGAAAAATTAATTTCACAACACTATTATCAACATTCAAAATCGGAAGAAGAATTGAACAATTTCAAAATTAAAAGAAATATTAAAACAGCAAAAAATAGAAGGGGGGAGTACGCACCTGCTCGAACACCTCAACTTTTATTGGCAAACAAGGAGAGGAACGGTGCAGTATGATTCTCTGCAAACAACAATCAATTGAACATTTTAAACAAATTAAATAGAGGTCAATTAATTAAAAAGTCAAAGGAATATACATTATATTTAATGGAAGAGCAGATTTATCTTAATTAATTAACACCCTTTGAAAAATTCAAATTAATTTAACCTTTATGCAAGGGTTGCTGCGTGTATAAATTTAAAAGTATATATATATATATATATGCTGGTCATTAATTAATTAATTACCTGTTGAGGAAAAATCAAAGATAGCATGCATGATTTTGCTTTTGCATGAGAGAAACATTGAGCTACGCGCATCAGGTACTGGACGTAAGCATTTGTATAGTCTACCAAAAAATACGGAGCGCGCAAGCAGATATCAATCCTGTCGAGTGCTATGCAATCATCCACGTACAGCGGTAGTGAAGGAATAGACATGTCAAAGTGAAAATATTTCAGTCTTGGTGCAGATATCACGAGCAGCGTGACAGCACCGTCATATTTCAAATTTGATATCCTCAGGTTCACCAGCCGCGGAGCAGATATTTCAAGCTTCACGGCGTCTAGTAGAACACAGTCGATGAGTTTTAAGTTCTCCAGGTTCAAGAAGCTCGAGAATAAATCATTTTCAAGAAGCCATATGAAAACGCAAGTGAGTTGCAAAGTCGTCAATGATTTGAAGCCAAATGAATCTGGGGGCAGAGCCCTTACGGTGCGATGAGGGCCAAGATTCAGAGTCTTCAGGGTTTCACATCTGAGAAAGCCCGGAGGAAAATGGGTGAGATCTGTTTCCAGTTCTTCGACACCGTGGGATTTTGCATAGTTCAGAATCCTGCTAATGAGCGATTGGTTCCTCCTACCTCCCGTGACAAATCTCAGTTTCGAGAGCTTGTAAGGCTGGTGACGACGCAACACGTGGCGGATAAATCTTGCGAAAGCGTTTCTTCTCCTCCTGAAGCTACTGTGATCAAAACTTAGAGCCTGTGTGTGTGTCCAATGATGCCTCCACTGTTTTGATAAGAGGCTTTTTTGGGCTGCGGATTTGGTATCCAGTAAAGATAGGATGTGATGAATTAAATGGTCGGGCAAATTACTTAACCTGTCAATCCCCACCGCTTGGTTCTCAAAGATTGGTACTCTTAAATCTGTGTTCACAGCTGCCACGTACATCGCTTTATCACTACGAATGCAAAGTTTTCAAACCACCGACTACTTTTATTATTGACAAAAGTTACTAAAATTAATGTCCGTACTTGGAAAAGTGCATACATCCACGCTAAAGAATAACATTTTCAACTACCAAATAATCAAGCAGTGCCTGTATTATTATGATTATAAATTTCTACCGCCAACGATAAGTTTAGATTGATTATAAGTAGGAATCATCAGGGTTCAAGGGATTAGATTCAAAGGCCTTTCTCAAAACAGTAATTATCAGGGATCCCAATTATTATAATTTTTAATGAATCAATCTTTTTTTTTCTTGAATTATATATTATTTCAGCCTTATATGATTAATATATTACTATATATATATTTTTTCTTTTTTTTAAAAGGAAAGAGGCGAACAAGTTCAGATACAATTTTTTAACTTCCTTTCTACTCTCAAGAATCGAACCCGTACTTCACGACTCTACAACGAGTATGGTGACCAACCCGACTACATCCTTGGAGGCATATATATATATAAAATCTCTAGCATTACTCTTCATTATAACAAAAATAAAACTAAAAATATTTCATATTAAACTCATAATGTTTTTACTTTTTTTAATTTTTCAAAAAAATATTAAATTACATCGTCATAAGCTTGTTTTTCGTAAAATCATACAAACTAAGATAGAACAAAAAATTGGGTTAGTTGACTGAGATCTAACAAAAAATTGTAAAGGTTATGGGGCTAGCTACACTGGACCTAAGTCGTTAAATTAAGATTCGGTGTCTTCTAATAAATAACGATATGTAGCGCATTTAAAATAACGAAATCATGTTTTATAAAAGCACCAACAAGCATGTTTCTAAGTACAGAAAATATATATCCATTCAAGGAATTAAAAATCTCCAAGAATACTCAACTCAAAACTGAAATTCTTATAACTATTTGAGATTATGGGTTACAAAATCTCTAAAAAACTTTTAAATAACAGTGTGCAGGACTTACCAGAAAACATCTTGTCAATTGGCTCCAGAGAAAATTCAGAAGTGATTGGATTTTTTTTTTTCTCTTTTGAATAGCATAATATGTGTTGAGTACGAATCAGTGTCTGCTAGCTATTTATATAATTTCAACTTATTGTGGATTAATTCTAAGGATAATTATTGAATTTGTTCAAATATGGCACTAGAATCTCTTGCGGTTCTGCTGCCTAATTCTTTCAAATCAAAATCTTAATTGTGTTTCCTAGTTAGTAGTTCCCTGCAACTAAAAAGAATGGAGATTTTTAATACGTTGGTGTTTCCTAAGTAAGTCTGGATTTTCCTAAATAGTTATTATAGGGGAAAAAAGAGGATTTCAGAGTAAGAAGAATATACCGTCATCTTTTCTCTCTATTTTTATCTTTTTATTTTTTCTTCTTCTTTTTTAAAAGAAATAATTAATCTATGCTATAATTATTTCCAAAATTAAAGTCTGAGATGCGTTGAACAGAAAAGAATTAGGATGAGATTAAAAATTAAAAACTAAAATTATTCGATGTTGATCAAAAGAAATCATTTTTTACCATCAACCATGCATCTTCGCAGATGAATGAAGAGCTAGCCTTATCTCAAACCAATAAAGTTACCATTACAAAATCTTCTCCATGGTCCGATCCTCAAAATCCTTTGATTTTGTTATATGTAGAGGGCAATTTGTTTGAAACTCCCTAGCTAAGATGAAGAAGGCAGAAGGTCAGGTATTTATAAATACTTAAATTAGCGTGTTTCATTTTTTGTTATCGATCACGAGCTTGACGAGCGTTGATTGTGCAAACAATCAAACTTTATTCAAGCATATAAGTTAAATAATATTTTCTTACAGAGTTGTTACATATTGACAAATAAATTAAACGAGTTGATCCTTGGATTATTAATGTTTGAGGAAGAAATCATAGTGACCTCGAGCAGATTACTATAACCAGATAGTTATCTGATGAGCTCAAACAGAGCACCTCAATTAAGTGGTTATCTGATAAGTTTGAGCACATAATCTCGACTAAGAGTTATCTGCAGTTCGATCAGGTAGTTATCTGGAAATCATGAGCAAATAACCTCGACCAGAGGACAATTTTAATTACTTTGACCAGATATGTACAATAAATGATAATTATTAGTTATTATTGCTAATCAGTTGTTATGATAAATGTTATTTAGTGATCATTATTATATTTATTATGATGCTCATTAGTACATCAATTATGATCATGAGAGTTATGATAATTGTGATTATTTATTTGGATGAAATATTTATTTTTGGGATCTCTTCCATGGATCTAATGCTCTCTTCCACTCAAAAAGAAATGATTTTCTAGTATATTCTGTAAAAACTTAGAGTTAGAAGGCAATTTGAATGAAGCCGCGTGAGAAGTGACATAAATTTTTTCCATACCCGATTATTGACTTAAGCGTCGGAGGGTTCACGCTGGAAAAAATTTCGGTGCTTCTGACCATATTCTGTGATTTCAGGTTATTATTGATAATTTGCTGCATCCATGGAGATTGGCAAGATGCTTCCCAAAAAAACAAATATAATGATAATGCTGAAATCAGAAGGTCTGCTCGAGATAATAACGACTAGATTTTCGGCATCAACAATTAATTAACTTGACAAATTATTTCAAAGTATGTACTGGTCTAATGGGTTGTTTACTCTATTTAATTAAGTCTATGTAACAGTATTGACAAGTTAATTTCTCTATGCACTTATACAAACATGTTTTGACTGTTCAGTACATTATATCCAAGAAGTTGTCAGATTTAATTAATTAGTTTTATGTACTTCTAACTTCACTGTGTGATAACTAGAGTTCTTTCTTGTTTGTTAATTTCTCAATTAACTAAATTAATCAAATTGGAATCAACCACAGCGCTCGACAGATACACACGTAGGTATATAAAACAAAATTAGATAGCCAGAGTGATACTCCGAGTCCGATCCCTCCAATGATGTTGCTAAAACATCATTAATTAATTGTTATATATATGATTAATTAATTAATTAGTTCATATCACAGCATCATTTGAAAATTGGGTCGTTGTATAATAACTTTGTAGAGAACCTTAAATTAATTTTATCGGTTTCCACGGAGAAACACAGACAAAAGCGTACCCTAACTCTACTTCCTTGCTCTCTCTATGACTAAAATAAGTTCTTTACAAAGTTGAAGTTAGTTATTCATTCGAGAACAAAGTGGTGGGATTCAAGCGAATCAAGGCCCACCTAGCTAGCCGGAAATAATCGGATTATAAATTAAGTTAATTAGCATTAGCATGTGAAACTCCTATGTGAAACTAAGAGTTCTTGTCTGTACTCAATGATCGATGAATTTCCTACATGCAGTTTCTCTAGGAATCTTTTATATATATATATATATATATATATATATATACATATAGTAAATATTTCGTTAATGTAATAAAAAGTAAAAGCAAGGATCAACCAAGGCTCCACACAAAAAACAAAATTAGCTTGTCTCCAATGCAAAATGCTTTGTTACACAGATACTCTGATCCCTCCAATGATTTCTAAAATTATTATGGAAAAAAGATTATCTTCTATTTTTCTTCTCTTAATCTTTTTATTTTTTAATGATTGATCAAGTATGTGATAATTATGTCAATTTTTTAATAAATATACATATTTAACTAATTATTGAAAAATAAAGAGGACTAAGAATAAAAAAAACTAAGAAAAGATTATATTCCATAATTAAAACAAATAATATTATGAGTCATCATTAATTATTATTTATTTGGCACCAAAGCGTAGCCAAGCCAATTAAGTCACCGGCAATCATATAAAATTCTTCCTAATTCGAGAATGTTCATGCTCTCAGTAAATAGTTAAAATAAGTGACAAAAAATAGGAATTCGTCTCTCGACCAATCTCAATCCCTAGAGAAAAACGACACAGTTCGTTGTGTAACTACTTTGGGAAGAGCCCTAAATTTTGTCCCGTTCCTTCATACATGATCGGACAAAACCTAGCTGGTCCAATGTGTTGTTCTCTCTCTCTCTCTCTATATATATATATAAGTGAGTGCTTCAGAAACCATGCATGCACCCGGAGCTTACAAGTTAATTACTTACTTATAGAATTAAACACGCACGAGTAGCTAGAGAGTCGTCAGAGAGGAAGAGAAAGAGGAGAAATGGCCGCAAACAGAGCAGCTGAGATGATGCTACAATGTGCCTTTAACGGAAACCTATCGTTGCACGACATGAATAAGGAGCGAAGGCCTTACCACCGCGACTGCGACTGTACGTTGCACAAGCTTAAAGGGACTGTTTGCTCCAATGCTTATTGTTCTCGAAAAAGGAATGTCTCTTTTCCCAATAACATGAAGAAGCAGTCATGGAGTGATCGCTCCTTGTCCATGGCAGCTATTTCATCAAAATGTTCTTCTCAATCTCCTCTTCTTAATCACTCGTTGACGAGCGCTAGAGATTTCACTGGGGATAGCTAGCCAGGCTTTGCACACATGCATAGAGATCTTCGTGCAGATACATATTAGATCAATGCTAGAATCAGATGATGATTCAGCAGTACTCGTAAATATTTATAGGTTAGTAATTTTTCTCTCTCTTTTTCCTTTGATATTTTCTTCAAGACAAACATTATATATCTTGAAGAATAAGTGCACGAGATTCTAGTAGATGGTACTGCAATTAACCACTATTACTTGGCTTAACTCAGAGTAGTACATTATAATTATATGAAACATATGCCATACATTTGAGATCTCAAAGCCTACTTTTTCGGGATCAAAAGCCTTTCATACTCCATTTATCAATCTCAATGATTTTGGACTTGAAGTTAATTAACGTGGAATGATTGACCGGATCAATAATTAAATTATTTTTTTTAAAAAATTCATACTTTACTGTACATATCCATTAAGTTTAGGTGGTTTTAAACCTTGTATGTGTAATGTAAGTTTCATGGTAAAGGACAATTGTGATTAACAGTCAATAATTTTAAGCCAAATGTAATGTGATTGAAGCCAAAGTTAACGATGGTAAATCAGATCAATGATTGACAAAAGCAATGCCAATCATCAAAGTAAACAGCTGTTAAAAAATCGGTTAACTTTGCAAGAGATTCCCTTAATTATGATTTCGTTAATTGCTTGGAAAAAGTATTGATGCTCACAGTATTGATGCTACCGCCACATGATATTTTTAATTTTTTTTAATGAAACTAATAGAATTTTAAATTATCATTTCTCTAAAGATTGTTTTTCATAATTTTTTTTTTTTATATTTCATTGTCTCAACTTTTTTCATACTATTGTAATTTTTTAGTTATGTTGAGGGATAAGATTTCCTCAGTTGGAGTTCATTGTTATTTATTTTTAATTTATTAATAAAAAAATTACTTGGAAACAATTCAACGAGGTTCGTTAGAATTAAGATATGGACAGCCATGCATGTGCCAATTCTCAATTTCTATATCTCATCATCCTCTTAATTCATGATCATTTCCGGCAGCCCTTCTGATAATCTAAAAATTATAGTTAATCTTTTTTTTTTTTCCTCATCCTAATCGAGTCCTCTCGCTTGCTCTGCTTTGACGTGCCTGATACTAATGGCAACTCGTTTATGTTTTATTTTTTTCACTTCTTTAGTTATCGCATACCTAGTAAATAGTAATAATTTAATTAGAGAGGAGCCGTATCCTTCATTTTATGTTAATCATTTGATGAGTTCCCTTGATCAAATTAAGGATTAAGGATGATAATACAAATTAATGATATATACTATTGATACTGAAATCTGGTTGCTTCTCTCTTTAGTAAATTCCCTTGCCAACACTCAGATTTTTTTTTTTTTATTCAAGAAACAAGTGGTGTCTTTCAACCTACGATCACAAAAAACTGTCAGAGATCGTCGACTGTTTTTTCTAATGAAGACCCTCTAATACTTAAGTTAGTAATCATATTTTACTTTTATGAATTTTTAAAAAGGAAAAATCAAGGCCCCATTTCCTTTTTCTTTGTGTGGTTTCTTCTCTGTTTCTTTGTGTAGCAAAGGTCTTACCTCTATTTTTTTTTTTTTTTCGGGATATTTATCTGGGTCTTTTATTTCTTATATTTGTTGCTCTTCCATGACCGTTATTTCTATAACGCACGCCCTTAACTTTCCATTAACTTGTCCATTTCAAAACAATTATGCAGTTATCATCGTGAGAGTTAATTGTGCGCAGGAGTTATGCACCAATTCTCGGAAAGAGTTGTTTAACTGATTCCCATTACAGGCTCAGGTTGCCACACTTAAGTTTCGCTTGAGAACTGATTTATACATGTTCTTGGTGGCGCCTATAACATGATAAGAGCTTGCTGGGCTGGTAATGAATGTTCCTGCTCTTGAATAGCTTAGTCTCAAGTAGAATGAAAGTTCTTGCGCTTGATTAGTTTAATCTCAAGCAAGCGTGCCTTTACATTGGAGATTAGTATTTCTGTTTTCGGCCTGCTTGAAAGTTCTTGGTTATTATTATTATTATTATTATTTTACTTTTTTTTAATAAGCCAAAATGGTTAGTTATAGTAACTACTTGGATTCCTCCAATATGATTTCCAAAGTAAAATGTGTAAAGCCAATCTATAAAAGGGTACTAAGGTCATGAATTATTTTTAATATTTTAGTTAACTAAGCTACCGACATCGACAGAATTCTCCCTAGACTTCCTCTCTCGCATGTATTGAATGATTAAAAAAATGAATCACAAGTTGAAACATTCTTTAATTAATTGTATGATGTGCCCTAGAACCAAACGTTTGTGTTCGTTGTAGAACTACTTTGGAAAGAACCCTAATTTCTATCGAGTTCTAGGGGAAAATTAAATGCAGGCAAAACATAGTTGGCAGTGAAGATCTCTATATAGTATACAAGGTTACCTTCAGAAACCATGCATGCATGCAACTGAAATTAAGCTTACACAATCTCATCAACGGCAAAATGCACATTTCACTGCGGATGGCCTGCAGGCTTTGCACACATATATACATATATGTGCAGATCCATTGATGCCAGAAATTAAGTAGAAACCGCTGATCGAGTACAGGGGAAAAGAAAAAGATAGCTTTTATTTTTTAGTCTATATTTTTCCTTAATTACCATGCATAAAGAATGAGCGTAACTTGTAGCTAGATACATAGACTGTAAATATCATTTCTTTTTAACTCTTAAATAAAGTTCTTCTCATTCCATCTCATGTGGTTTATTTGCCAAAAATACTCGTGAGATTTTCTCAGATTTTGCGCTTGTAATACAATGTAAATATAACTATTTGAAAAGAAAAGATATTAAAAATGGTAAAACCACAAGTTTCATCAGATCCCTCGAATTAAAGGACAAATGAAATAATAATCATTAATTCATTATTGACGAAAGCAAGGTCAGTCATAAAATCAAAGTACACATCTGTCAAAAAATTGGCCAAAATCTTGCTTAACGGTGCAAGAGATTCGATCATTTAAATATATAAAAGAGCCCCTTTATTCAGTGCACAACCCCTCTCAAAGTATGTAGATTATAAATAATTTGTAACTTTTTGACATTACTGTTAATAATAAATGAACAGTTATTCTGAGATTCCCCAAGCCACTCTAGATTCTCTTAAATATTGTATAAATGAACGGTCATTAGTGGTTATGGAAATTAAAGGGTGTCTAAATTAAATGAATAAAATGTATAAAGACCAAGACGGCCAATATTGATCATTTGAAAACAACAAGGAAGGCCTAATAAATTTAAATATGTTAAAATCGGCATAATTACAACAAAGTTAGTTAGAAATTAAAGATACATTAATTCTCCGAAGAAAACTATGTAAACAAATTAATTTTACATCAATATTGCCAAATTAAGGCTTCGATGTACTATGCAATGTGTGTATTGAATTCCTAGGAAGAATTTTTTTTTTTTTTTGGGCCTGGTATGGCTTTCGAATTCATTCTTTGTAGTCCTCAAGAATTAATTAATTTTAAATATTGTTAATTAATTTCCCCTTACATCTAACCGTTATGGAAATGACCATTAAATCAATGAATAGTTAGTTGTTTCATCATTAAATCATGCGAAATTATGAGTCATATACCTTTAAATATTATTTATATTATTTGTACTATAACACTTTTAATATGTATATTCTAAGTTAGTAAAATATTTCTGCCGTCCACCAATCCGTTACCAACTGTTAGAATATACTGACGTCATAAGGATATTATGGAATTTTAATATAAGAGAAGCTGTGTTAAAAAACGACATATCGTCTTTTTAAGTAAATTATACTATTTTTCTGATTACATGTTGTTTAATTGAAATCTAATTATATGACATGTCGTTTTAATTTATATAACTGTATGATGTGTTGTCTTATTTAAGTGAAATGACAATGTTTTTGTTGGATGCCATATCATACAATTATTATAAATTAAAACGACAAGTCATATAATTATAATCTAGTTCAAATGACATGTCGTTGGAAAATAGTACATTTTACTAAAAAAATATGACATGTCGTTTTTTATTATAGTTTCTCATTTACTTGTTTCAAAGGTAAAATCATCATTTTACTAAAATTCTGTTAACTACTTAACGATAGAAAATAGTAAGATGGACGTCATATATCTTTTGTCAACTTAGAGTATACGATTGATATATATTAAAAATATTGTAACACAAATGATATCTGTGATATTTAAGACATGTGACTAATAATTTTCCTTAAATTATTTGGTTGTTTTCTAAAAAAAAATGTAGAAGCTAGTGCTGTCTTTAATTAGTGTTAGGTAGTAATTAATATGTCCAATAAAACTTGACCCATGGTGTATTATTTTTTACGTCACATATTTTTTAAAAATAACTATGTCGTTGAAAATGCAGTAAAATAAACAAAATGTGAGAATGAATTACTTTTTAAGATTGCCTAATGACATGTCTACGATGATGCTGCATTGATTGACAAAACAATTATTGGCATTTTAGTTAATCACTTCTTAAAAAAAAAAAAAACTTCTTAAGGGAAGATAAAAAAAATGTCATGAGTTTACCAAATGTGATCATGGGTTCCAAAACCCACACACACCTATATGGATCTACCTATGTTACAACAGTTGCACCATACCACATTTTTTGTCTGTATTTGACAGAGCCGTTGGATATTTTATCATTCAATCTAACGGTTGAAAATAACTCTTTTTTTAATCAAACAACAACCAGTCAACAGCTTAGCTAGTTGCTTTAGTGTTGATGATCCAATTGCAACTGAAAGGTAATCAGAATTTAAAAGCAGAAGAAGTCGCCGCCACCTACAATCCCGTACTATCACTATCACCATCGCAATCCTTAGCCGTCATCCACAAACTCTAACAACCATTACAACCGTCATCACAACCACCACCACTACTCACAAATCGTAGCCACCGTTACAAACATTCACAAACTCTAACCACTACTGTTAGTTCACTAGACTTAACCTCCGTTATAGCCACTTGCCAATCATCCCCAACACTTAACCACCGTCACTAACAAAGAACAAACCATAGTCGCCACCTCCTGCAAGCAAGCCCCACCACCCACTACTGCGCGCACAGACAGCCACACCAACCCGCCATACTATTGTGGATTTGACGGACATTGATAAGAGGATCGCAAACACCATCTATCTAAAACCGAAAGTAATTGTAATTAGGTTTAACCGACATCGATCTTCACTTCTTGAGGCAATATAGAAGATGAAATTTAGTACAAGATAATTGCAAAATTAATTCAAGAATTCTGATCATAAGCAAGAAAATGGCCTCTCACAAGCAAGCAACCGACAATTGGATTGTCATGCTATTAGGACAACTGATTTAGTTGTTTAGTTGTTGTTGGATGGCTTTGGTGGAGTCGTCAAATTGAAATTGAAGAGTCCAAACTAAATTGGTTTTTGATGATTTAATACCTGGAATTGGATACAATATCAAGTGCTTCTCTGAATAATGGGTATTTAAAAAAAATTACTTAATTCTGTCGATTAGTAGACTTCGTTTGAAAATTTACTAAATTTGTAGAATATTTATATTTTTAGATTCAATTTTAATGAAAATCTATAGATTTAACCACTTCCAGCGTATTAATATAAAAAAATATCACACTTTCAATTTTTTTTATAGTATTAATCAATTATACTTTTAATTTGTAAACTCTTAAACACTTATTTTTCTTAAAGAAATTGGCGATGGTAGTGAATTGACGGTGAATGAAACTAGCAGTGTCTACAAAATTCTAAACTTTAAAACAATAAATTTGCCATTAATCAGTGGTTGTTGGTGTGCTTGGCGTGATTTTGGTGCCTGTTGGCCATTGACTCATACATCGCCATGATGGTAGCAAGACAAGAACCTTAATTGTGTAAAGCAACCGGCTAAACAGCTGACCAGTTTCTATTTGGTTAGAAAAAAATTATTTGCAGCCGTGCGATTGAACAATAAAGCATCTAACTGCTCTGTCAAATACAGACAAAAGGTATAGTATAATACAACTGTTGTAACATAGGTGGATCCTATATATAATATATAGGAACTAGAAAAGTGTTAACCTTAAATTTACTGAATTCTAATTACAGTTATTGAAGATAATCAATAACATTAATCAATTATCTTGAGGGGCAATAGAGACTAGAGAAAATAAGGAATGGAGATAAGAAAATTAAAGCAATATATAGCTTCTCAGATTGGCCAAACCTTTTCCCTATACACCTCCGAATCAAGAATGTATGTACAAGTTATGCTCAGAGCAGAACTTTATGAACTAATTCTCGGATTCTAATTGACGAGTCAAATGAGAAGAGCAATGGGAAGCCGCTATAGACAAGGACAAGGAAGGACCATTCTGTGTTTGTTTCTTTATAGGGAATGATACATTCGTTTTCAGAGAAGAAGCATGGGAGCAAACTCCTTTAAGCTTGTGCAGAGCACAGTCGCAATTGCGATGGTAAGGCCGTCGCTCCTTGTTCATGTCATTCAATGATAAGCTTCCATCAAACACACTCTGTAGACTCATCATCTCAGCTGCCATATTTGAGTGTGTGGATGTGTTTGCCGGTTATAGATAGTGAACTAGAGCTTTTTGAAGCTTTAATGATTTGCATGCATACATGGTTTAATTCTGAACCGTTAGTAATTTATATAGAGAGAGCATGACTATGAACATGAATAAATTAATTAGCTAGCTAGGGTTTAATATTTGTCTGCACTGAATTTCCTGTGGAACTCGAGATGGATTTTTCCAAAGTAGAGTTGTTAGTTACACAAACTGAGACAATCATCGTTTTTCTCTAGGGTCCAGAATTTCCTATTTCTAACAACATTGCAATTTGCACGTAAATTTTAAGTGAGAGGGTGAAAGATCAATGGCTTTATTAGCTTCGGTTGCTGGCTCGGCTTAGTATGACTTGGTGTTTATTAAAAAATAATTATCATTATTAATATTATGGTTAAGCATCGTTTATTAGCTTTTCTTTGGAAATCACTCTAACTAACCTTTTTGGATATTATGTGTGATATATTATATTCTTTGTTTTTATGCTTGCAAAATGATGATGAACATATATATATATATTATTTAGCGAGGACATCTTCACTTTATTAAAATGAAGATACAATAATAAAAAAATATAAATTTTAATATACTAACCAACAAAAAATAAAGTTTTCAATGTGTTTGCGGAGAATTGTGGGTACAAATGTGGACAAATGGAATGATAACATGTGGCAAAATAAAGTTAAATCAGTGAGATCAAATGGTTTGATTAGAACGGCCAGGAAGCTCAAAGAAAGATAGAAGGTAAGCTCTTCTGAAAGGGAAGACAATTTCGCCAAAATGTATAAAATTGAGGGACAAAATTGAAACCCAGATTTTTTATAATTGAGACCACACATGAAAAGTGTATGACATCAGGTGAGATAAAAATATCTCACTTTTGTTGAATACAAGGAACGAATGAAATAAGAAATTCTTAGGATGGGTAATAAATGGTTGCCACATCAGGTGTCCTCTATAGTGATCTAAAAATTAGTAGGACTACTAGCCAGAGAAAATAACACGTGTAAGAGGCAAAGGGCAAAAGGGTGGCTGACGGTTCTGTCGCCTCCTTTGCATAGTTATATCTTCGTTTCTTATTCATTTCTTCATCGTCAAACACTCATGCTATGAAGCTAACCTCCCCATCTTATAACAGAACACCTCCAAACATAGCAAGACAACATTTCTCCCTTATACTCACCCTTTTAACCACATTTGTATTATTTTATTTGGGGTCATCCAAAATCTCACTAAAACACAATGTATTGACATTTGTGTTTCTTTGTATTTCATTAACATCCTCACTTTATTAAATAAAGATATCTTCATTATATGTATATATTATATCCCCATATTCTGTATATTTACTATGATAATTTTAAGGAATAACATAAACTTATTATGTTTTCCCTATTATCAGTAATGTCACTTTACGAAGATAATTGTTAGAAACATATGTATATGAGGCAAAATAGTCTTTTACTCTTATTTTACAAAATTTATAAGAACACAAATGCTCATTATATGGCAATATATGAGAGAATATTTTGTCAAATATTAATTTGATCGAGTTGGCAGCAAATTGCCTCTCTCAATTGGTTCTTGCCAATATCCTTCTTGATTGTGAATCACACAATATTTATATGGTCCTTAATTATCCTCATTATTTATCTCCCTTTTTTTTTGTTTTTTCCGATGAACATTCTTGTACTGCGGAGTTTTAATTTTCTGCAAAATAATTGATTTGCAATAAGAAAATCTTTTGGAGATTCAAAGTTTAGTAGTCAAATATTTCTTATCACATCCCCTAAGAGAAATATATGTTAACAAAGAAACCATGGAAAGGTTTCCTTACAGATATAGACTTCTTTCTATATGTATAGAGTTGGTGAGCAGTATCTTCCATTATGAAAGTGAGGACGTGTAAATATATTGGATTTAATTAGCTTTTAGCACGCACGGCTTAACTGGTCCATATCTAAGTTTGACAAGAAAAAGGAGGCTAATTAAGCCAATGCTATGGTAGCTATGAGTTACATTTCCTTGTTATCAAACAAAAATATTTGCCGTTTTTGTCTACATATTTTTTGGTTTTCAAACTAACTGCTAGCTAGTGTCGTCTTGATTTGCTTCAATTCCATCACTTTTTGTCGAGGGTATTATATAATTAACTTAAAAAGCATCGAGTTTTTATTTATATAATTAGCTCTCTGTTTATAAACAGCCACTGATGCTTCTCACTTACAAACGATATATTAGTAAATTTCTCTAGGAGCCAGAAATGGATAATTCGAGAGTATAAGTCTGTCTTTCTCGTTTGAAAATTGGAATAATCCTACAAGATCGATTAGTTGAACAATATATGTGATCTTTAGTTAATCTAGCTAATTGTAAGGTAGATAAGTCATGCTTCCCCTTCATAGGTAAATTTTGAAGTCAAGCCAAACCATGTCTGTTTAACTAAAACAAATGGAATAAATTTTGAAGTCAAGCCGAACCATAACGAATTAGTTAACAAGCCAATCCAAGCCGGTGGATTTTAATTCAATTCTTAGGTAAAATCGCTTTTAACTTCTTGCGTAACTATTGCTACAAGAATGTCGAGATACAATTTAACTTTAATGCATGGGTTGGAGTTTTTGAGCACTAAGTCAACATTACTCCCCATAAGAAAACAAATCAATTTCTCCTTAAACATCGACACCTTCTCTATATATATTATATAGTAAGCCCCTTGTACAAGCAAGCATATGCAAAAAATTCAACACATTTACACACGCACATACAAAATTAATTCTAAATTAAGATTAAAATTAACAAATAGAAAGGCAGGCCACCAAAGCACACAGCAACGAATTGAAGATGACGCTGCGCATCCGGTTAGTACATGTGTTTGCGGGAAGCATATCATCATGTGAAACTGAGGTGCGGCGGAGGCCATACCATCGCAACTGCGGCTGTGCGCTGCACAACTTGAAAGATGTTTGCTCTAATGCTTATTTTTCTCATGATTGTCATGATCAAACTAATATTTCTTTTCCCAAAAAACAACCATGGAACCATTGTTCGATTTCTTTAGTTGCTTCCACCTCCAGATTTCAAGAAACTTGAGGGATGATTTTTACTGCCAGGTTAGGATTTATTCATCATCAGAAG
Organism: Murraya koenigii; assembly: GCA_025617385.1. Lineage (NCBI taxonomy): Eukaryota > Viridiplantae > Streptophyta > Magnoliopsida > Sapindales > Rutaceae > Murraya > Murraya koenigii. The sequence continues at coordinate 30,123,004 of CM046817.1, forward strand.
CTATAAGTGTGCGTGTAATTTTCATATGTTTCCCATTTTTTGGTAACTGTAAACATTGCTCGTGGTATCATTTGTTGTTGTATAGCTATATACATAAGCATAGAGAGTAAGTATTTATTCATAATCATATCAGTTCAGTGAGGAAATACAATCGTGATTGCATTACTTGTACGTATTCGCATACATTCCCTTGTGAATATTTTGCATGACACACCAATATTTGGAATTATAACACTTTTAGAATAATGTATGTCATGAGTTCATTGAATGCTTATAAGCATGTATACTTGGTGTAAGAACTATTTTTTTGTGATAATTAATTAAATATACAATTTTGTACTTATGATCATAAATATCTAACTTTTCTTTAGAAGTTTCTGTACACAAATTTTTCAATTGTTTTTCTTTAGAATTTTCTGTAGATAGATATATTGTTGATTGGATGTTGAATTGAATTGATTGAAGTTCGTATCTTCTTTGAAATTTGGATGAATACTAGATTATTATTTTCAAAAGAAGGGAAGGGATTTAGGGAACATATATACAAGTTTATCCAAAAAGAAAGAGATTGGGGACTCGCTCTTTTTGAGGCGGAGGAGGGCCGTTCAAAAGAAGAGGCCCCTACTACTTCAATTGCGCCTCCTCTGCCAGCCAAAATTAACAAACACCATCACCACCACCACCACCAACCATGAACCATGTCCTCCACTCCAGTGCGGGCTTTGAATCTTTGATGATGACGATGGCCACCCCATCACCTTCTCCACCGTCTGTCAGCTTCCCCCGCCGCACTTTCCTCTTCTTCTCATCCACTACGAGTACTACTCTCTCCCTTCCACCACCACCGCCGCCGCCGCCTGACACCACCATCACTGACCGCATCTTCCTGGACTTTTCCCTCTGCTCCACCTTCTTCCGGCCCGAAGGTACTGACACCGCCGTCTGCTCCTCCCCTGTCCCCTTGGGCCGCCTCATCATTGGCCTCTACGGCCGCCTCGTCCCCATCACCGTCTCCAACTTCAAAGCCATGTGCTCATCTAGATCCCTCTATAGGAACACCCTTGTTCACAAAATATTTCCCGGTCAGTTCTTTCTTGCCGGCCGCCAAGGCCTCAGCCGCAGAGGCTCTAAACTAGGGGAGCTTCACCCTCCCTTGGACTTCTTGCCCCCAAACACCGACACTCTTCAACCCAATGCTTTCTTGTTGAAGCATTCCAGAGGTGGTGTTGTTTCTTTGTGCTTGTCTGAGAATGACGATGACCCCGACGTCAAGCTTGATCCTCATTATAGGAATGTTGAGTTCTTGATCACTACTGGCCCCGGTCCTTGCCCTCAGTTGGATAACAAAAACATCGTTTTTGGCACTGTTCTTCAAGGTCAGTACTCAGTACAGAGCTTTCTTTCTTTCTCTTTTCTATTTTAAGTTGTTTTAATTGAATTGAATTAATCAATTAATTATCCACATACATAATTATATTTTTGCATTTTAAATATAATATAATTATTACTAGTATAATTGATTATGTACTTACTTGTATTATTATATATACTAGCTAGTTTGCCCTGACGTTAATCATATATAAATAAACTGGACTTCCAAAGAATTACTTAGTATATAATATGTCCATGGAGGAGCTTAATTAATAATTAGTGTTGAATGTTTTGGAAATAACTGAAATCAGCTGGCAGCAGGTAGCATATTTAAATTCACCAAAAAGTTGTGGTTAATTAATTACTGAATTTGCTGACATTTGGTTTCAGGGTTGGACGTGGTGGCTGCCATTGCTTCTGTACCAACATACAAACCATCCGAAAGAATTCAGAAATACAATGATCTTGCGGCGTTTCTGGGCGACAAAAGAGCAGACACAGCTCGCGCAATTTGGAATAGGCCTCTTAAGACTGTTTATATCAGCGACTGCGGTGAGCTCAAGCTCAAGCTCAAGCCCAATGTCACAACAAAACCTTCCCTTTCTCCCACTCTGCCTTAGTTATATTAGTTCTTGAATTCTCTGTTGGGCTATTTTAATTCAACTACAGTCTCCAGTAGGAAACGACGGACTTGGTAGTCAGACTATCGAAAAGCTTTTAAAAGCTAAAAGGGTGTGGACTGTGGGGTAGGAGACCATCAAAAAAATGATCCATTCACACTGGATTGGAGTCCATCTGGGCCCAGAAACAAACATAGCTGGGCTGGAATTGACTGATCTTGTTTGTGCGTTATCGAATTACGAGTGGGACGTTATTTTTCATATATCTATTTCAAACTCCTCTGACTATGGCCGATGGCTCTATTCTAATCTAAGTTTCAAACTCAAGCTGAAGCAGCAGCAGGTCTCCTCTTCTCTTCTCTCCTATCCACTTAATTGCCATAGCTTTGTTGGGTTGGGTTGGGTTGGTTATAGGCAGTCTTACAGTTACAAAAGATATTAGAAAAGGCCACTATCTTCGAAAATAGATCCCTAAGAAGATTAAAAAGGTAAAACAAATGAAATGCAAAAAGTAGGCCGGCTGGAGCTGCTAGTGGGCTATAAATGTCCCCAATAGCCGAGCTTGCCGAGGGGACCAACCAATACCATGCGTGTGTGCGTGCGTGTAGATATATATAATAAAACCATACATAAGGAAGGCCCATTTTAATCACCCAGAAGCACTTGCCCTTGTTCTACGTACACTACTTTCTCCAATCAGTGGCTCAGGCTCAGCTGTGCTGACGAAGATTTCCTTTTTCCCAATCTTCTTCAACTGCAGCTGCACTGCATCATTATTTATTTACGTATGCTTCATGATGAAATGATCAGATTTAGATCAATGTTTCTCAATTTTCGAATCGTGTTTGTGTAAAAGGTTTTACTTATCTATTTTGAATCGTTTTTATCATGCCATTTCATGTTGTGTAAACTATAAACGTCACACCTATAATAATAATAATAATAATAATAATAATAATAATAATAATGATAATGGTACTACCACCAAACAGGAACTTCCACTTCCACCATCCGACTAGTAGATAGACGATCGTCTTATTTATTATTATTATTATTATTTATTCGTGATGATAAGATAAAACAAACAAACAAACTACTAATACACTAAAATAATAATGATAACAGTAAAAAATTGGGGGAAGAGAAGGGGGGACCAACAACCTAAGGTCAACACGTGTCGGTCCATCTATGAGGGGGGCTGCCAATAAAGAGTGGCCACGTGGGTCCCCCGAGGAAAGGACCACAAACAAGAGCGCGTGAAATGTGTCAGCCGCCGGCACCCCTGAAAAAAGAGAAGACTCCTAACAGACGTGTCAGATTTCCATTGGGCTCGTTGGTGCTTCGGCGCGTGCTCCCATATCTATAATGGTCCCCCACAACTACAAGTGGTCCATGAAACCTGGTGTCGACACGTGTCGATTGTACGAGATGATCGATCGTCAAGTCAGCTAAGCAACAGCATCATGTCTGCGGTTCTCTGTGGCGAACTGAACAGTGAGCACGCGGTGCCGTGGAAGACAGGAAAACCAAAATAATAATAATCGGAATCCGTAGTGGCTTGCTGTTTGGTTGACTAATAATAGGCAGCTACCGCTAATGAGTACGAAATGTTTATTGCCCTTTTCATGTTTGCTTTGGAAGATGAACAAGAAATACAGGTACTTCCTAACCCTAGTGGTAGTGGTAGTGTTAGTGTAGTCGTTAATCAAACTCAGGTACTACTTTTCGTTGGCCTTGCTTGCTTTTAACTGCTTTAATATTAATCCAATCTAATCCAATGTTTTAATTCTCAAGTGTTTGCATGGCAATTAAATCTCATCATGACTTATTTATAATTTTTTAATTAGATTGATCGACACCCTTTTCTTCTAATCAATTTACAATGTTATATAATATTTAAAAATTAAAACTCAAAAATAAAACTCATCGCCACCCCCCCCCCCCATAGGAAGTGGAACTCCATCCAACCCTCGAAACTCGCTTCTACAATATATAAGCTGAATTAACAAAATCCCATGGTCAGCAATATTTGTTCACCAACCAACTTTAGAATGAGTAATAGGAACAGCCATGAATGTCCTTTTATCTTCAGCTGTATGCCAGTATAAGAAATTGATAGTAATACAATCTCCAATAATAAGACATCTGCCACGCGGCATTCCTTTAACCGTCCGATCAGAGCTTTAACAAACGTATCTCCTTCTCAACTTTATTTTTTTTCACTTGCACATTTATTTTCAAGTGGTTTTTTCTTCTTTTTAGCCCTTGCATGTAAATTAAATAGCAAAAGCTAAAACGAAAGCAAGTAACAACAAATGGCTTATAGCGACCAAGAAAACATGCAAAGGCTCATCCTTCCGACGACGTCGACGAACCCGCCACCACCAACGTGGCTGAACGACGCCGTCCGCCACCATCACCACCAAAACGACGACGACGAAGAAGAAGAAGAAGCTACAACAAACAACAACAAGAACAACAGTGAAAGTAACAGCAACAGCAGAGACGAGGATTGGGAGACTACAAAATGTAAAGCAGAGATAGTGGGACACCCATTGTACGAACAACTGCTGTCGGCACACGTGTCCTGTTTAAGGATCGCCACCCCAGTTGACCAGTTGCCTAAGATTGATGCTCAGTTGCGTCAGTCGCAGGATGTCTTGGCTAAGTACTCAGCTGTCGCCAACGGACGCGTGCTCGATGATAAAGAGCTTGATCAATTCATGGTATTTTGCTTCTTCTTGTTCTACTTGACAAATTGAAGCTTTTTTTTTTTTTGTGTGTAATATGACAATAAAGATAAGTCCTTTATCATTCTTTGCATCTTTGCAAAAAGCCCTTTTGTTACTAGTGCTTGTATGATTTATGAGTTAATTGTTTGATTGATCATGATTTGGCTTGTGACAAAATTTCATTTTTCTTCCTTGTAATTCCATTGGCTTCAAAATTTCATTTTATCAGAAACCTTCTCTGGTTAATTCTCAAATCAAGAGTTCACATGCAATGAATAATGTCTTTTTGGAGCTGTTTTGGATTTATTGTATGAAATTAGAGAATGATGTGGAAAGGGTAGTTGAGTTTTTGAGTGGAAGATGATACTACTAAGGGAGGTGTGGACGTGTGGTAAGTGAAGTGAATCAGAATGTGTCATGTAGTGGCATCATAAGCGGAATCATGCCGTTGGGTATACTTAATAATTGAGGTTTTTCTTTTTCCATTTTTTTGAGTGCTTTAGAGAATCTTTTTGCTGATTGTCTTATCGAATTTCGCATCTTGTTTGATGGGTTACAGTCCTTGGTGTACCTAGCGGAACCTGTTCTTCCATGAATGGACCAATTTGTTTTACTTTCGCCATTCCCATGTTTACCAAAGAAACTAATAGTGTTCTTGCATTTTAACAGTTCGTTTTCTCGGCAACAGTTAAACATACATATTTACTTTATCAAATGCAAATATATAATGCATATTCAAGTATGTAACTCTTTTCTCTGCAGAGAAGATTGATTTAACCAGCCAATATTTAGTTTACTATCTTATTTAAAGATGGAAGTTTATTAAACTAGTTGGAAGTTATTTATGAAATGTTGGATTTCTGTAGTTTTTTATTTCATGACTGAGAGTTGTAAACTTTTTTTTTTTTCCTTTTTGGCATCATCTAAATCCCTTCTGCATCGTACTGTAACAATGGTGATTCCTGCTTTGCCTCTACCATAAAATTTTTTATATGACTAAAACGGGCTCCACTACAATCTCTGGAGCTAATTATTAAAATGCAGGTTCTATAATTAATGTAATAATTATCCATCCTATATCTATGTTTCTTCTGATGTATACATTTTCTGTGAAATCATTTTTGTTCATTTGGATCTGAAAGTCCATTTTTTCCCTTCCATTTCTGATGTAGACGCATTATGTTCTATTGCTCTATTCCTTTAAAGAACAATTGCAACAACATGTCCGGGTTCATGCAATGGAAGCGGTAATGGCTTGTTGGGATCTTGAGCAATCTTTACAAAGCTTGACTGGTAATCTTTTCCCTCAACACATATGGCTTGTTGGCAAAGCTGTAGAATTTAAAAGAGTGATAACCTTTTTCTTGAATGAACTGTATATTTAGTATCCTGAATATGTGAAGCCGAAGAATCAAAGTTGTGCATAAAACAAAAATGTGTTCATATTTCAAGTACCATATTACATCATCAGAATTCAGAGAAACAACTGTAGAATCACTTGTGTTTTTTGAGCATGAGAATTTTCATCTATATGGTAAAGCCACTATTGTATTTGTGGTGCTTATTGACTCTTCTGTAGTGAAGTTTAAACTAATTGTTCCTTAAGTTGCAAAAATTGGTTTTATGATCATGGTTATTCTTGTTTAAAATATAGTAATAGTATTACTCAACAACTGGCAAAACCTGCAAATATAGCTCGTAGAAATTTTATGACCACCAGCTTTGGTTTGGCTCCTTACAGTAACCAATAGAGTAATGAAGATCTCATTTCATCTATGTTTTCCCTTCTTTCTGAAAATTATTTTTATCAATTTGCAATCTCCTTGTAACTAAACCATGATGGATGAGCACTTCAGGTGTATCTCCTGGTGAAGGCACAGGTGCAACAATGTCTGAAGATGATGAAGATCAAGTAGAGAGTGACACAAACTTTTTTGATGGAAGTTTGGATGGACCCGATAGCATGGGATTTGGTCCTCTTGTTCCAACTGAAAGTGAGAGGTCCTTGATGGAGCGTGTTAGGCACGAACTGAAGCATGAGCTGAAACAGGTAAGAATGCATAAACATGTTCATTAGTAAATGAGCTGAATGTGCAGCTGATCCATTTTCTGCTTTTAAGGGTTACAAGGAAAAGATTGTTGACATTAGGGAAGAAATTCTGCGTAAGAGAAGAGCTGGAAAACTGCCAGGTGACACCACCTCGCTTTTAAAAGCTTGGTGGCAGTCGCATGCTAAGTGGCCTTATCCAACTGTAAGTATGACAATCTCCTTTATAGCTATCAGTTTAATTCAACAGCACCTGCACCTTAAACTCTTATATGCTTCTAAATGTTGTTGCAGGAGGAAGACAAGGCAAGATTGGTGCAGGAAACTGGCTTGCAATTAAAGCAAATAAATAATTGGTTTATAAACCAAAGGAAAAGGAATTGGCATGCTAACCCTTCATCTTCCACTGCTTCGAAGAGCAAACGCAAGAGGTAGGCTATTAATTGATCGTAGAGATTTTATTATGAGAATTTTTCATAATGTAATTTGGAAAAGAAGTAATGCAGGTAAATATAGCAACGAAAATTTCATGTAAATGGAACACTTGGACAGAAGTATTGCCCTCTTCTCCAAAATTTTGTTGAAGAAGTATCAGATCACCTCTCTATGGCCGCTGAAACAAGGAGTTTGAAACTTCAAATACAAATTATAAAGAATATTTGGGTATCTTTATTGAGCTCATACAAGAAACCTAGTCTGCTAAACAAGGCAGCACTGTTCAACTCATACAACTGCATCCAACTCAAATCCAATCAGTTTCAGACTGAGTTATGCATTAAGGCATCTAAAGCCTTTTCTCATTTTAAAGGTTCAAATTTCAAGCATTATGAGATGGGAAAAATGCCCTTTCGTATAGCTTGCCTGGACCATATCAATATTTGCCTATTGTTAAGGATATATCTGCGAATAGTTAATGTCTTCTATATATATGCGTTTCAATCTGTTTCCACTACTATGATGCTTGCCCAAAGATATATGTTATGGAGAGAGAGGTTCTGTTAAACCATTCATAAGCTGAGAATGAAGTTGTATGGTATGTTTATCTACTCTCTGTATTCTTGCTATTTGTAAGATGCGTGCAATGTTTGTATGCTAATTGGTGTACCACACAGAACATTGAAAAATTAGTGCCAACACGCAAATCAGCTTTCTTTACACGTGTAATTGAATATATATGTTAGATGGAGGGTGAACAACTAAGAGATACATGACAAATTGGCATTAATCAGAGAGTACTGGCCAGTCAATTCTATGTATGACGATTTTACGATCAGGATTTTTCATCTACACAAGATAGCAGCAAATCATGAAGCAAAATCATCACCTTCCCTATCAAAACCACTATCAAAGTTGAGAGCATAGCTCTGAGGATCATATTGGAAATTGCTGTGTTTGTTTCTCTTAAAACTGAAATATCTACCAATCTTTCTAATGAAATTCTTCCATTTAGGCCCTGCGCATAACTCAGAAACCTCCTTAACTTCCTTCAGTTTCTCATTCCACCATGTCTCTCCAAGTCTGTACTCCCCTTCGTGCAACAGATTGTCGTATTCATTGCCTCGCCGCCTGGTCTTGAAGCTGAAAAGCCCGAAACAATCAAAACCACACCCTCTTGCGGAAACGGTGTTTTCATATTCATCAAAGTCTTCCTCTCCTTCTCGTCCATTCTCCTTTAATGGCGACATGCATGAAACTTTCGCCTGAACGTTGGCCATGACAGATAAAGGAATACAGAAAGATCGACAGACTGATGGGTTGTAATTTGTAATGAAGATAAAAAGTATTATATAAAGGAAGGAAGATGATGAGGGAAAGGAAACGTCTCAGAAATTGAGGTTTACGTAAATACTTTGAGATGTCAAAACCATGACCGTGTTTTGTCTGTCTTCGTGTTGTTTAAGTCTAGAAGATGAAGATGACTGACGAAAGCCAAATGCAAAGTGTATTTAACAAATACATTGATTCATTTGGGAGTTGGCTGGCATTCACACTTTGAAATTGACCAATGATATATGTTCATTTTTGCCGGCTTTGCTAAACGCGGCGGCATCCTATAATAGATCAAGTATGAATTGAATCAAAACCAAACGCAGAGCAAAATATATCAGACTAACAAATATTATTGAATACATCATTCAAAAATGTTATAATAAATAATGCAATACATCATTCAAAAATATTATGCCAACTATATATTATATAAATAATGTTATGATATTTATTCTAAAAATTTCTCATTCATTATTGTCTTCAAAAGAACCATTGATATTAATAAATAAAAATGCAAATAGATGTTTGACGAACTCAGGAGCCGAGGTTACTTGGAAGTTGGAACAATGTTATTTGACTCGGTCAACTCTTTTGAAATAAGCAACCATCATTATTCCCCAATCCATACAATTCTTGGGCAATTCCGATCTCTCTGTCATTAACAAGCACAAGAACAATGGCCAAAAACATAGTTGACGATGATGCAATTGTGGGGTCAAAATTTTGCATCTTTAATCATTTCATCAATTAAAATATAATAGCAAGTACATTCATTCATATCACTCGTCTATCTTCCGTCCATCCATTGACAGCTAGTGAAGAAAAAAATAATTCCTATGTCACATTTACTCGATTCAGCAAAGGATTCAACAAAATATTCAAAGCTAATCAGAAAAGACACTGAAAGGAACCATATAGACTGAGATTACTTATGAACTTGGGGTTGGGAATGTGGCTGTGCGGGGTTTTGTCCTTTGGGAGGAATTTTGGCTGCCATTGACCGCAACTCGTTTGCAATCTCAGTGAAGCTTGGTCTGTCTGATGGTTCTGCTGACCAGCATCTCTCCATCATTGATCTCCACTCTGGGTCACAAGATTCTGGCACCGGTGGCCGCAATGTATTGCTCACAATACCACCTGATTAGTATGTCAAGTTAACGGTCAGAAAAGGAAATCCAAATCCATTGAAGTAAAGAACCAGCAAAAGATGAGGTTCAAAAGTAACCAATAATAGCTCCATAGTGCAAATCTGCATATGGTTCATCTCCAGTGAGAAGTTCCCACAACACGATGCCGAAGGAGAAAACATCAACCTAGAGAGCAAGACATTTTGAAAGATAAATGTCAAGTTTTCAGGAGAATGAAGCAACAAACAATAGCATCAGAAGATGACCCAAGAATACACAAATAAGCACAAACCTTGTCTGAGACTAGGCTGCTGCTGCCATTCAGGAGCTCTGGTGCCATCCATGGAAGTGTTCCTCGTACACCACCTGAGATCAGCGTCTGACATTTCACCTTAGACAGGCCCAAATCACCAACCTAGTACCACAAGAACTATGAACTAAAACTCTTCCAGAAGCAAGGAACTGGAACAAATTACAAAATACATGTACCCACTAAGGATGATACCAATTAAAAATGTTTGTTAATAGAAAACTGAACAAGTAACCAAAGAAATTCCCCAAACAAAATTCACCAAAACAAGAATGCAACCCCATTCACTAACCTTGCATATTGGGCGGTGAGGATCTCGAAGATTAACAAGTAAATTGTCACTTTTTAAATCAAAGTGCACTATGTTCTTTCCATGCAAGTACTCCATTCCAAAGGCCACATCCATGGCAATCAAGAGACGCTTACGCTTATCAAGATTTCTGGTGAGAAGCATGAAAATTTGCATACAAACTTACAAACAGCTATACTTACCAAGGGACAAGTGAATATATAAAAGGGAAAACAAGATAACTCCAAAATGGATATCATACCTCTCATTCTTTTGCAAAGCATTTCTGAGAGAACCATTAACCATATACTCTGTTACTGTTGCCACAGAACCTCCAGGACCATCAAGCACAACTCCGTAGAAGGCCACTACATTTGGATGGTGCAAATCTGCTAGCTTAATGGCTTCATTCCAGAAGTCATCTATCTGATTGAATGAATATAATAAACATTCAGCAAGTAATATAATAAACCATAAGTAATATAAATATATTTGGAGCTTACAAAGTTGAATGAAACAACACAAACCATGCGTTCTTGTTCTGAAGGTTTTCCAGCAAAACATCTATCATTGATCCGTTTTATTGCAACGTCAGTACCCCTCCACTTCCCATGGTAAACAGTACCAAAGGTTCCTGAACCCAATTCCAGCAGCTCTTCAAGGTCACTATTCTTTATAATCTGCCAAGTGAAAAAAAATATGGGTAAATTGAAGGTCTGTGGGATGGAACAATCAGATAAATTAAAAAATTGAACAGTGCCAAATCTTCAAACCTGCAAGCGACCAATGCCATCAGAAACAGGAAAGCCAACATTAACCTTCTCTGGTACTTTGCTCTTGAAACCCTGAGTTAAAATAATAAAACAAAAGATGGTTCTAAGAAACAGCGGATAAATAATCAGTAGACAACTAAACACAAAATTTCATTAAAAAGGTAAATTTAGCACCTCAAGTTTGGCTTTGTGCTGCCTTTCTACATCACTATCCTGAATCTCTCTCTCATGATTGCTTCCGTAACCAGATTCATCTACCCCTTGCGCTGATGATTCAGGATTAGAATGTGTAGCTGACTGAAAAACAGAAGCAGCTACACCCTCAGCAATAGCCTGAAGTTCTTGCTTGATGAGTTCCTCAGCTGAGCCTTGAAGACAATACCAAATAGAATGAGTTACCATTCCAGAAAAATATCTATCATTCACAAGTAAGAGCAAACATTGTCTACTTTCTCACCTTTTTTGGAGCTAGTATGTTCTAAATTGAAATCCTTGTTTGTATCACTTAATTGATGGTAGATGCCTTTCTCCAATTGTGCATCTGGGACCAACTCCCCAACATTGCATAAACAGTTCTCATTGAAAGGATCCCTAGGAAGAAAGCCTTCCTTTCTTGTTATAAGTTTGTTTGGTCTAGGCGGAGGAAAATGAGTATCTGGCCGAAAATTCCAAGGATCCTGGTTGCTGAACAGTGAGTTTGAGGAATCCTGAACATCCCCAGCCCTGCCAGATGGTGATAAAGATGAGGTGTTAACATTTGCAGGGACAGCTTCTGCATCACTATGGACAATATTTGGCTGCAGGTGAGAGACTTCATCATTCCAATCAGCAGCAGGCGGGAATCTATCAGCCAAATGGGCTGAAGGGTTGCCATAACGAACTTCACCAGGATCCAAGTGCTGGACTCCAATGTTTGACTGTTGATAAACAGGAGGGTTTGCCACTTCGTAAGATTCTAAGAGTCGAGGATTATTCATGTATAAAACTTCTGTATTAGAACAAGGCAGCACTTCTGTTGTCTTCATCTGATTTGTGTCAAGAAGGCTAAATGTATTATTTAGAGGCACCTCCCTTCCACCTAAATGCTGGGGTTTGCCATCCATGATGTCTTCCTTTATAAAATTATCAACAGGTAACTTGTTCTGTTCATTGTTTACATTAAATTCAGTGGGGCATATCCGGAGGCCTTCCATTATCCCATCAATTGGTCTCAGATGTTCAGATGATGTACAAGGGTTTACAGTATTGTCTCTGGAGAAAACAGCAGGAAGTTTACCAAAATTTTCTTTGGGATGTTCATGAACCAGGCACTCTGAAGATTTTACATGAACGAGGCCCATGTGAGGAACATCACTAGTTACATATTTGTCAGGTAATGCCTCCTGGTTGGCCTGATATTGGGGTGACAGTGACAGCTTTTGGACAGCATCTTCTTGGGAAGTCCGTGAAACAGCACCCATGAAAACACCATAAGATGGTTGCACATCACCTGCCAACCCCATCGCACCATTGGTTACTGGAACTGTAAGATGATCAGAATGTTCAATTTTCTGGTATTGTTGATCGTTTTCACGCTGTGTCTCAACATTCTGTGAGAATCCGATTGTCTCTGATTGAGGCACTCCAATCTTATGATCTATATGACTAAAGACTCGCGTTTGAGGCCCAGTTCCCTGTTCAGTAATGCCTTCCCCCAATTCTCCAGTCACCATTACCCTGTTTACTGGCTGAGTTCTCATTAAATCTTCAAGACGAAGACTATGATAAACTGAATTTGAATCAAATACAGAGCTTCCACCACTCTCTCTTTGGTCCTGTGCCAAGGGATCTGAATGTGCATGAGGTAATGCTTTTTGACACATATGACAATCATCCAACTTGGGAATCTTCTGAGGAACAATTATGTGTTGATGAGGCACAGCTCTGTCTGAGATGAGAACGTGCTCCGTCGGAGTAATTTGAGGCCAAGCATAAGCTCCTCCAACTACTGCAGAGGGAACCTGGGAAGGATATACATTGTAGCTCTGGTCAACAGGAAGCTGAACAACCCTTGTCCCATATGTGCTCTCATCAGGATGCCGCTCCAAACGGGTTTGTTGTGGTTGCATCAAGGGCTGAACCATAGTGGGTCTTATACCAACATGAGCAGATGAAGGAGCCATTGTCATATGCATGGCAGGAATAAACTGCTGAGAGGTGAAACCCTTATCACAAAGCTGCTGTTGATTAAGTACAGGTCCAGCATGCCCCACCAGTTGACTTGGGAACCCCATCTGTGGAGAAAGATGCAGATAATCAGCACGGTTTATTGCTTCTTGGCAAGAATCCATATAAGCCTGTGTATAAGGTCCAGGTGGCGGAATATCCCCTCCGCGTTGATGCAGGTCAACCCCTAGTTGCTGCTGCGCCATGGTAAGGGGTACTGCCCTCTCTGAGTCTACCTCAGGCTGAGATGATAAAGCATGAAGGCTGGACTTCATAACTGGTATGCCCAGTGGAACATCAGAAGCATCTGCATAAATAGCAGGGTTGGGATCCACACACACCAGTTTTGTAGCCATTTCGTGAGAAGTAATAGAATTTCCCCTTGGTGATAAATTGCTGGTACATGGAGCCCCATTAGCATCCCCTTGACCATATAAACCATCAACAGCCTCAGATCCACTAAAATCAGAATTCTGAGTTGAAGTCTGGCTCGCTATACTTTCCTTCCTCATGATACCACCACCAGCCCCTCCCTCTGTAACCCCATTCACTGCTTCCACATATCTCTGCCCACTGTCATGTAAGTCCCCAAATTGCACAACCCCAGAAGTATCTAGTTCAGAAGCAGAAAACAAAAATACCCGTAGTTTAGCCGATCCATCCGCAGACCTCTCAACCAACTTTTCATACTCGTCCATCATGTTATCAAGATCATCAGGACACGAAACTGAAACCAATGCATCAAGATCCTCATCCGGAAGCTGATACTTGAGAACCACAGGTTGCCCATAAGTATCCGTCATCTTTTGCATCAGCTCATTAAAGTTCACATTTCTCCTCACGCTAATAATCCTTGTTTGCCCTCCCACATATCTCAACATACCATCACTTGGTCTAGGCAAAATTTTGCCCCCAAAACTACACAGAAACTTTACTTTCTTCCCTGATGCCGAATCATCTCCCCCTTCATCACTAGCCTGATCAACAGCACCGCTACTACCCCTACTCCCCAAGTTGGGATTTAAACCATACCCTAAAGCCAATTCATTATTACTAGTCAACTGATCACTGCCATTGCTGCCACTAACCTTATTCCCCAAATTGTGAGCATAAACAAGCCCAGGACCCGTGTCGCTATTCGTCTGATCAACAGCATTGGCAACAACCATATTCCCCAAATTGGGATTGTAACGGTACCCCACCACCTGGTTTACACCTGCATGGCCAACGGGCGTCAAAACAGGCACATGGGATCCCCAAGTGTTGGCAGCAACCCCTTGCGCAGCTGTCACTGTATTGCCATACCCTAAACCCACGAACCCGGCATCAGGAACCGTTGCCGGATAAAAAACTGGTATTGCGCCAGGGCTACCAGACTCCCGATTCACATTAGTGAAAAACCCTTGATTGGCTGTCGTTGCCACTGCAATGCGGGGCTCTTCGGCTGTGTTTCTAGCTACATTTAACGGTCTCAGATCTGTTGGTACTGAGTTTTGATCAAATGCCATATCTACAACAAGGAAGTTTCACTACATCAGTGGAAATCAACGCAAGGGACACAAAGCTAATATTTTTCGCTTCTGGGCGTTTATTATTTTCATTCCAAAGTGATGGGCTACTGTTAAAATGCTGATAAAACCCTGCAAGGTTGAGCGAAAATAAAAACAAATAAAAGTGATCGAAGAAAGAAATGAATACCTGATTTAAGAGCGATTGAGAGTGAGAGAGATGGAGTCGGTTCAAATTGAATCAGGGCTTTTGGAGGTGAAGAATCTTAGCTCAAAACTCTCTCTCCGAAACGTATTTTATTTTTTTAGTAATATTTTCTGTTTGGATTTAATGGGGAAATTGAATTAAATAAGAAAGGAGAGGGTGGAAAAAATGGCGAAGCGGATTATGTATTTGTTCTGTTTTGATTTTCGATTGTTTTAATTTTCTTAGTATTTAAGGAATGGATGGGTTTAGAGAGAGGGGGAGAAGCCACGTGGGAGCGTTTCATGCAAATTTGTATGCCCCTGCGTCTGTGTCTGTGTTTGTGTTTGAAAGTGACATGGTTTCCTTTGAATTTCGATACTCCCTCGCCTCCCATTTTCTTCATTCAATCTCTCTCTCTTTTGTTACGATTTAAATAAACCTCATCTCTGTTGATTTGCTTCTAAAATTTATGCCTTATTTGATCTCATTTATTCATTACTGTGCTGTGATTATGTTTTATAATAAAAATATTGTTTTCCTAATAAAATTTGTCTATAAAGGCTCAAAACTATGTATCTTATGAAAGTAAATCTTTACTGGGAATATATATTTTTTCTTAACTACTAAATACTAATGGGTGGGGATATATTTGGATACAGTAATTATATGCTTACAAAGTGCGGTTATAATTAAAGTTTGGGTCACCAGTTATTTAAATATGCAAAATGTTAAAAATATACCAAATTAAACAATCTACATACCAGGAAAGCAATCAAAATAACTGAAAACGGAAGTGGCTCAAATCCATGTGCAATCGAACATTTGATTCCTTGTTATTTTTATTTCTGTTTTTTTATTAAGAAAAAAAAAAGACTAAATGCTATTTGCACATGAAAATGTACAAAACCATTAAAAAAATAAGAAATATTTTACTAAAACACAAATTTATTCATTTTATTAAAAAAGAAAAAAAAATGTATCGTGCCATAATCTTCATATGATTGGTATATTAAAACTTTTCCTAATATGATACTATCACTGTTTGTTTAAAAATATTAAGTTTTATGTGTTTATAAGTATATTGATTATATATACATATTCATCATTCCCAATATTACAAGTTCACTTAGGTAACATTTAGTTTTTTATCTAAAATCTGAATGGATCTGAATTTTTCTGAAATCTAAATATGTTTAAATTTTTTTTTTAAATTTAAATAGATTTGAATATTAAATGACATATTATTTGTTTTTATAAATAAAAACATCTTCAACATATTTATTTGACATTTATGTCCTTACAAATCAAAACAAAAAAAAATTAATTAGATTTTATAGTTTAGGAAATAAATATATTTTATAAAACTATTTTTGGAATATAATATTTACTTTTCATTTAGATAAAAATCATAAAATTTATTTTTTTATTCAGATGTAAATGTTTGAAAATCAAACATAAATTATAAAAAACACAAACAAGGAAATTTTAGAAAAAAAAAATATGAAATTAACAAAATTTCATACTTTAGACGTTTAACAAATAACCCCGTAGTTATAAAGAAATTGATATATATTTGTAGATGAGCTTTAGTATGTTGTTGTTGTTGTATAATAATTTATACGAATAAAACCTTTTTGAGTGGTACAAGGAAATTAGTTGCTATTAAAAGTATATAATGATGATAATCCTCTTATTATTACAATTATGATTAGGACTATAAACCAATGAATGCATAGATCAGCTGGCATGAAATTGTTTTAGTTTAACCAAGGTTCTCAATTTGAGACTTAAAATATATAAATGCGTTAAATACACATTGGTAGAGCTTTAGCGCTCTAGTGGTTCTACCTTGCTTGAATCTAATTTAATCAAGATCTAATATGATCTTTAGATATCATATGCTTTATGTTGAAAAAAAAATGATTAAAACCATAAGATTAGAAATCTTAATTATTAATTAATTCCTAGAAGCCTTACCTTGGAAACACAAAAGAATTAAACTAATAATAATTTATTAATATTTTTTTTTTTTATTCTTCTTTTTAATGATATATGTATAACAAGTGTAATTAAATTTATATAACCATTATTTGCATGACAATTATATCATATCATCATTTACTAATCCTATTTATTAAAGATTTTGTTGTGCTGAACATAACTAAAGCCATAAATCAAGGCATTGGTTGTTGTTATTTTATTCTTTGAAAAATTGGTACGTAGTTGGTCTAGGTAGAGCTTTGTTCGTAACTTAGTACTTTTGAGCTTGTCAACTTTCTCTCATTTATTTATTAAAACCTGCAAGTGTGGATAAAATGTCGGGAGGGAATTGCAAGGAAGTAGATGAGAAGCACTTTAAAGATAAGATTATATTGCTTGTGTGATAGTTTGTTTGAAGGTGTCAAATATTCACAACACACTTTTGCCACTATTCGATGGATAACATAAAAAGTGAGAAGTGAGAAAAAGATAACAAAATTTTCGATATTATTAATTAATATGATTTAAATATTTGTATTAAGTGAAAAGCAAGCCAAATGACCGTTAAATCATCCACAAATATCATTGTTTATTATAAGATGTGGGATGATTAAAGATATAGAAAGAAACACACACACACACACACACATATATATATATATATATATATATATATATATATATATATATATATAGAGAGAGAGAGAGAGAGAGAGAGAGAGAGAATTTGATTGAAACAAAAAATCATAATAAGAAATAAAAAGTTTAACAATCAAAAGGTACCACCGTATTTATAGCAATATAAACATAAGTAAATTGAAAAAAAAAAGACTTTGCAAAATAATAATAACCTAATTTCTTCATCAATCAATATTTCGATAATCTTACACAATTAAGGATGAAAGGACAGCAAAAATCATTTTGATACACACCTTAATTGACGAGACACATTTTAGATTATATGAACTCTCTAAAAATAAAATTCAACGTAACTTGTTAAAAGATAAAATGAACAATATATTATCATGTCAGAGTTGTGTTTTTAACCCCCGGAAAGTTTGATTTAAAATGGTTGACTGGTTGGCCTACCAAGTACCAATATATTGTGAGGGGGTAAATGGAAGGGTTTCCTTCCAAGAATTAATCCCATCAAAAACTATATGTGCAGATGACGTTTATTTTGCATGTCTTTTCATTTCTAGCACCTAATAAGCAACCTGAACTTGAAGATATACATATATATATATATAGAGAGAGAGAGAGAACCATGGAGGCTTTATTAATTTGAAATTTGATATCTTTTATATATAGTTGATGTTAAATTTTATACCATTGTTAAGTGAATATATCCAGAAGAATTAAGATCGATACTCTCTCTCTACATAAGTGTTGATTTCCTACTACATGCAGATGTGCCATAAAAACGATCTCCCTTTTTTAACACATATTCTAAAATAGAATATAAATAAAAATCCATGAGGTTGCCGGTAAAAATTCTTCCAGGCTAAATAAAAATTAATGAACAGAAACAAACATAAAAAAGCCAATTCCGTAAAGAAATTAAACAGGAAATGAACACCAAAAGAATGAGAATTAACAAAAGAATTGAAACTCACAAAATTAACCAAAAAATAAAAGACATATGTAGAGCTACTTGGTTCCTGCAGCCACCTCTTTACGTATTATCACAAACGCTTTGGCCTTATACTGGAAATTCACTTAGCCTCCTCTGTTTTCTTCTGCAGCGGCCTCAATTTTCTTCCCGGAGGATTATTCAGGTTTAGCCTTTATAGCTGTAGTTGGGGCAACTTCAGTTCCTTTTCCAGAGCATCGAGAAGCGACTCTGAGGTCGGGGGCGTAAAATAATTAACTAATTAAATTAAAAAAAATTATAGAATCCTCTCTCTTATCATAGTTGTTTCAAGTTTTCTCTATATACTCAAATTAACATATTAAAATTCTAAAATTTAAGACTTCTATATTTATTATTTTTTTCAAGTACTTATAAATATTATTTTTTGAAAAATTTAATTTAAATTAATCAAAATAATAATAATACATTACAATGTAGTATCAAATATAATATAATTAAAAATTAATACAATACAGTGTAATACTAAATGTTGTACACCATTATTACAATGCAATGCTAGTGCTGTAGAAAAGTCAGCACTAAAAATGCCAATTTTCAACAAACATGTAGTTGACATGTTTATCACAATTAGCATGCAAGACTTTCAATTTGATAGGTAGAGTTTAGCACCGAAATAAAAAAAATAGTGCCAAATTATTGAATTTTTTACCAATTGTTGAAGACTTTTGTTGGATGGTTGGTGAACTTTTTTCTTATAAATAACAAGAGCTTATTCATTTCTAATGCATCCTAAACTTGAGAGAATTTGAGAAAGTTTCAAATTCAGAGAGAAACAATTCATTAGAGAATTATTGTGAGAGTGAACAATTGGAGAGTGTGGGCAATTGAGAGTTATTTTTCTTTCAAGTGTGTATGAGAGTATTAGGTGTATTTGGGTTACGGGAAGTGTGTTTCTTTACTCAAATATTGTACTATAAATAATTGTTAATAATACATTTATTTTCTCCTACTCCCGTGGACGTAGGCACAATCGCCGAACCACGTTAAATTCTTGTGTCATTTAATTTTATAATTTTTTGGTGTGCTTAATTCCGTATTCCGCGCACAACAAGTGGTATTAGAGCCGAAGGTTCGTACTTGGGGTATACAACACTGTTCACGTATACTATACTATTCACAGGTACATACTATTTATATATTAGGTACTATTTAAAAATATAGTACTGTTTATAAATATAGTAGAGACGACCATTTATACTTGGGAGACAGTCTATTGTAAGTAGTGTGTATTTATGCATGTCTATGAAAGTTCTGTCATCAAGACGATAAGAGTCTAAAGAGTTTGAGTTTTAAGAGTCTAAGGAATTTGGGTTTTAAGTGGGCCGTTGTGACCCTTCCACTCTTCTAGGAACTTTTCTGGTGCATATATTCACGCGAAATTAACATTATAGAGACTGTTTTTCAAGTGTAAATAGTTTGTTGAGAAAATAGTAGAAGGTGAAACTTCCAAAATTGGGGAGAGATCTACCCAAACTATTTCATGAGACACTACATGTGGGAGGCGAGATGTATCACATCGTCATGCAACACCTATTATTGGAGGCCAGAAGATTGATGTTGAAAAGTTTGATGAGAAAATCAACTTTGGCATGTGGAGGCATGAAGTTATGGATGCCATTATTCAAATCGATCTCGATGTTGTTCTGAAAAATAAAAGACACTTGTATGACGAAGAAACTTGGGATCGTATGAATGAAAAAACTTATGGTTAAATCAGATCTTGTTTGACCAAAGAGGTGAAATATCTGGTGAAAGATGAGGATTGTGCGATAACTTTATGGCGTACATTAGAAGGAAAGTATCTGCTGAAAAGTCCTGAAAATCGTCTTCATGCAATGAGCCAGGTGTATGGCTTTTGAATAAAGCATAGGGTGTCAATGCATGATCATGTCTCAAGATTTGAAAAGTTACTTGTTGATTTAAAGAATCTTGATGAAGATATTAAGGATGAAGTCAAGGCTATAATTCTGCTGCACTCATTGCCAGAAGAGTATAGTTATTTTGTGACTACCTTGATATATGGGAAAAGCATGATCATCTTCAAAGATGTTTGTACAGCATTGAATAATTTGGAGATTCAAAATAATGACAAACATTCCGAAAGAGCATCATCTGAAACTTTGATAGTTAGAGAAAGGATGATTGAGAAAAAGAAGAAGTATGATGGGAAGAATTCTATGTCCAAATCGATAAGCAGGAATATAGCTCGAGACGAATGTGCCTTTTTTCATGAAAATTGAACATTGGAGGAAAGATTGTCCGAAGGCTCAACAAAAAGATGGGAAGAAACCAGTAGCAGCCTACAGCATATGTAGCTAGTACAAGTGAGTGGATACTTGATACCGGAGCAACCTATCATTTGTGTCTTATTAGGGAATGGTTTACAGATTTTCGTAATTTGGAATCTGGACCAGTTGTGATGGGAAATAATCAATCTTGTCGCACAATGGAAAAATGAATAATTCGACTCAAAATGTTCGATGGAATGATCAGAGAACTGAAAGAGTTTAGATATGTTTCAGCTTTAAAGAAAAATCTAATTTTTATGGGTGCTTTGGAAGCTAAAGACTACAAGGTTACCATTTACCATTGAAAATGGTAAAATGAAGTTCATATATGGAGCAATGGTGATTCTACAAGGTGTAAGACGTCACAATTTGTATTATTTAAAAGGAGGTACTACTGATGAAATTAATGTTGCTGAGGTGCATAGTGACCTACCAAGCTATGGCATGTACGACTAGAACATACTGGAGAGAAGTCTTTGCAAACTCTGATAAGGCATAGGCTTTTAAAAGGTACCAAAACCTGTAAATTAAATTTCTATGAGCATTGTGTAGTAGGCAAGAAAACAAAGGTCAAGTTCGGTACGGCTAATCAAGATACTCGTGAGATCCTTGAGTATGTTCACAGTGATGTATGGGGACCAATCAAGACTGCATCAATTGGTGGAAGCCATTATTTTGTTACATTTGTTGATGATTTCTCTAGACGTGTGTTGGTGTACATCATGCGAGCAAATGATGAAGTTCTAGAGATTTTCGTGAAATTGAAGAAATTGGTGGAGACTCAAACTGGCAGAAAAATTAAAGTATTATGATCTGATAATGGGGGTGAATATACTTCTGATCCGTTCTTGCAAGTATGCCAGAGTGAAGGTATAAAAAGATATTTCACGGTGAGACATACTCCGCAACAGAATGATGTAGCTGAGCGTATGAATCGTACTTTGTTGGAGAAAGTAAGGTGTATGTTATCTAATGTTGGTTTAGATAAAAAGTTTTGGGCTGAGCCTGTGAGCTACGCAAGTCACTTAATAAACCGGTTGCCTTCTACTGTAATTGGAGGTAAAACTCCTATGGAAATGTGGTCAGGAAAGCACGTACAAGATTATGACTCCATTCGTGTGTTTGGGTGTCCAGTTTATTATCATATAAAGAATGATAAAAAGCTATCTTTGTAGGATTCAAAAGTGAAGTTAAAGGTTTTAAGCTTTGGGATCTTGAAGATAAAAAGTTTGTGTATAGCAGAGATGTCACATTTGATGAAGCTTCTATATTGAAGGCTTCAAGTTCTCAACAGGTAAAGAACAAGACCAATGAGATATTGCAGCAAGTGGAGTTTGATGCAACTCCATATGTACCAGTTAGTTCTACAAAAAGGAGTTCAATTTTGGAAGTGACACTAAGAGTTGAAGAAGAGGTTGTTTCTATTGATGTCCTAGAAGAGGAAGAAACAACTGAAGATGTAGATAATGAAAATGAGACTATAGCAACAAAGAGGCCAAAAAGAGTGATAAAGAAACCTGGATGGCTTACAAAAGATATAGTGGTAGCGTATGCACTTCCAGCTATTGATGATGACATCTTTAACACTTTCGGTGAAGCATTACGCAGTAGTGAAAGTAATCAGTGGAAGTTAGTCATATGAGAAGAGTTGAAATCTCTCCATCAAAACCAGACTTGGGAACTTGTAGAGTTACCTAAGAGGAAAATGGCTATTGGCAATAAATGGGTCTACACCAAGAAGAAAGGATCTCCAAATCAATCAACTTATCGATATAAGGCTCGGCTCGTAGCAAAAGGTTTTGCTCAGAAGGAAGGTATTGATTACAATAAAGTTTTCTCTCCAGTTGTAAAACATACTTTCATTTGTATCCTACTTGCCTTAGTAGCAGAATATGAGTTAGAGTTTGTTCAATTGGATGTTAAGACAACATTCTTACATGGAGATTTAGAGGAAGAAATCTATATAACTCAGCCTTATAGTTTCAAAGTTGTTGGAAAGGAGAATCATGTGTGTAGATTGATTAAATCTTTGTATGGACTGAAACAGTTACCAAGGCAGTGGTACAAGAGATTTGATTAATTTATACAAGGGCAAAAATTTAATGGAAGTGAACACGATCACTGTGTTTACTTTAGAAGACTACAAAATGGAGCTTTTATCTATTTGTTACTCTATGTCGACGATATGCTTATAGGTTGAAGAATAGAAGTGAGATTGAGAGATTAAAGAAGCAGTTGGCTTCTGAGTTCAAGATGAAAGATTTAGGTGATGCACAGAGAATACTTGGGATGGAAATTCACAGAGACAGAAAGAATGGAAGCGTGTGGTTGACTCAAAAGTCTTATTTGACGAATATGCTAGAAAAGTTCGAGTATAGATGACAAAACTAAACTGGTATGTACTCCTCTAGCCCTCATTTTAAATTAAGCTCTTCTTTATGTCCTTGCTCCAAAGAAGAGCACGACTATACGGCTTGTGTTGTATATATTAGTGTTGTGGGTAGTCTTATGTATGTTATGGTGTGCACAAGGCCTAATATATCTCAAGCTGTGAGTATGGTTAGTCGATATATGCATAATCCGGGTGAAGACCATTGGCTTGCAATTAAGTGGATTCTCCGATACCTATATGGGACAGTTGATGTTGGGTTATTGTTTAAGAAGGATTGTGGTCAACAATGTATTGGGTATTGTGATTCTGATTTCGCTGGAGACCTAGACAAACGAAGATCAACACGGGTTACGTATTCACATTGACTGGAGGTTAATTCTACAATGGACAATTGCTTTGTCCACTACGGAAGCAGAGTATATGGCAGCAACTGAAGCTATAAAAGAAGCTATCTGGTTGAAAGGTTTGTTAGGTGATTTGGGGGTAATCCAAGAGAACATTAAGATTTTTTGTGATAACCAGAGTGTAATATTCTTTGCGAAGAATCAAACATATCACGCTCGTACGAAACACATAGATGTGAAATATCATTATGTGAGAGAGATTATTGAGGGTGGTGATGTGTTATTGAAAATATCGATACTAAGAATAACCCATCAGATATGTTAACGAAGGTGATTTCTGAAATTAAGTTTCAATATTGCTTGAAACTAATTCAAATTCTTCGAATGTGTTAAGTTTGAAGAATTTTGAACTACGGTTGACTTGATCCCAAATTTTTGGTACATAGGCAGTCACAGAGATGCAGCTGCTTTGGGGATTTGGGGATGATTGTTCATTAGCAGGTGACTCAAATTTGGATAAATTTTCGCCGAGGTGGAGAATTGTAGAAAAGTCAGCACTAAAAATACCAATTTTCAACAAACATGTAGATGACATGTTTACTACAATTAGCATGCAAGACTTTCAATTTGGTAGGTAGAGTTTGGCACCAAAACAAAGAAAATGGTGTCAAATTGTTGAATTTTTTACCAATTGTTGAAGATTTTTATTGGATGGTTGGTTAACTTTTTCTTATAAATAGCAAAAACTTATTCATTTCTAATGCATCCCAAACTTGAGAGAATTTGAGAAAGTTTCAAATTCAGAGAGAAATAATTCATTAGAGAATTATTGTGAGAGTGAGCAATTGGAGAGTGTGGGCAATTGAGAGTTATTTTTCTTTCAAGTGTGTATGAGGGTACTGAGTGTATTTGGGTTACGGGAAGTGAGTTTCTTTACTCAAATATTGTACTATAGATAATTGTTAATAATACAATTATTTTCTCTTACTCCCGTAGACGTAGGCATAATCGCTGAACTACATTAAATTCTTGTGTCATATAATTTTATAATTATTTGGTGTGCTTAATTATGTATTCCGCACACAAGTGCAACACAGTATAATATATATATATATATTAAAATTATGTAAAATAATATAATATAATACAATATGACAAACGCATCCATAATGTTGTACACGGATGTTTAATTCATGTAATTCACAATATTCCAAAACATACAAAAGTGAGTAATATAGCAGTGAGATCTACTGTTACATGAGCTTTCAACTAATCCCTACCAACCGATTATTGTGTTGCTAAATAGTCAATTTTTGGAGCAATTCATCAAGTTGTAAATTTAAATATTAGGGCCTATTGATTGCTTATAGAAGCAACAACGCAAAATGAAGGAAAAAAAAGGAAAAACGCATAGGTAGACTGAGTTTGCCTGGGCATTATTTCTGAATTCTGATACACGATCTAGTCCACCATTTCGAAGCAGCTTGCAAGAACAGATGTCTCATTTCCTGCTCAAAAGTCATAGCTTCCAACCAGGTTTATAGCAATTTCACTGATGGAACAAGAAATATATATGTATTGCTAACACGTCCATCATGAAATATATGAAAAGAAAAAGTTCAAAACATAAATCATATACATTTTTCGTGAAAATGTTAAAAAAAGAAAAAAGGAAAGGAAAGAAAGCAAGTGGTCGAAATTTCTTACCAGCTCATTGAACCTTAATAAACAAACTCATAATTTTATTGCATTTGCCATCGCTTTTCGGTTCTATTCAATGTTGCCTTACGAGTTACGCATAGTTCGATGAATACGTACATTCCATTATTGTTAATTGAGGTTGTTTTATCTAAAGCCATAAATCAATGTATGGTATGTGGGATTAATTAATATATATTTTACAGCAGGACGGTTGGTATTTGGCCTAGCTCTTAATTGGGTGTTCAACTTTCTAATTTGTTTAATTAGCAGAAAAGACAAAAAGGAAAAAGAAAGTGCGTCAACAGAAGCATCCAATATCAAAGTCAAGCTTATAAATTATTTTGTAAATAACCAACAAAATTATACGTTACATTTGAATAATGCTATCTAGCTTTCACGTAAAGGACTTTTAATATATGTACATATATATATTGGCCAAGAGTATGTTGGTGAATTGACAAAGATCTGCGCCCATATCTTAAAACATAGAAAAGTTCTTTGCATTCATGAAATGAAATGAAAAAGATAACGATCAGATGAATTAATGCCATGACTTTTGCAATGTAGATTACCGCCTTCGTAATTGTTAATTCTTATAGAGAGTTTCTTATAATGCTTATTATATATTATGTTATCTTTTAGTTTATTTTTTAATTTTAATAAAGTAAGTAAATGATCTTTATTAAAAGTATATATATATATATATATATATACACACACATATACACATACATATATAGTTAGGTTTGACTGAAATATTTTTAAAGAAATTGATAGTAAATTAAACCAAATTAAGATAAAGGTATATTGTTATCAACATCCTATGTAATTATTTAATATCATAGAGCAAACTAAAATTAATGAAGATAAGAGAAGTTATTAGAAGATAGATTGCATTTGTTTACCCAATTTGTGGGGAATATGATTGATATGTTACCTAAGGAGATCACTGGCAATATTTTTATTTGAAATTTCCGCAAGTGCTTGTGAAAAATAAATTCAACCCCGCAAAACCCCCACCCGCCCAATATGTATAAGCCCTTTTTAACATAATAAGTTAAGGAGTAGTAAGTAATTCATATGATACACGTTTGTTTCTTCAGTTGTGTGTTTATCATCATATCTACTAAATACAAAAAAAGACTACTTTTCTACCCCTTAACCTTTGTGAATAATAATAATGCTGCTCCTCTAAGGACATATACAACTTGCAAGATTCAAGTTTCAATCAGACAAGTTAACAATTTTGACTTGGGTGGTGGTGAAATGTATCAATCAGAATCAGTATCATAAGCTATGGTTAGCTAGCTGAATTTAATAGAAATAAGTGCGAAATTCAAAACTTAAGAAGAAATCTCCTCAGCCATTTGCTGCCATGCCTGCTGGTACTGGAAGGCTTCTCCCTGGGTTCAGCTGTGGCGCCCGTGGTACTGGCAGTGTCAGCAGCATCAGGGGGAGGGGCTGGGGGTCGGAAACGAAAGGAGTCAATATTGCTGAGTTGAAGTGCTAAGTGATGATGAGGATCATCCACATCCAGTAGCCACTTGAGTTCAAAGCCCATCCCTGCCTCTGCTTCTGTCTCAATTTCTGGTTCAACAGCCCCAATCTCATGCACTAGCTGCTTGCCATGCTGCCTGCTTGAGCTTGCTTGTCCTGCTGCTGCAAGTGGAACCATAGGCGCCCTTATTCCTCCTACCTTCAATGCTACATCCTGAAACAAATCTTTAACTCCTTCCACAAACATTTTCTTGTTCACGCACATTTCCAACATTCTTTCAGAGCACCGATCTACTTGCTCCTGCGATCCATTAATCGATGATCACTTATATATCAGCATATATAAATGTATATATATACCATGAACACATTAACACACAGTACAGTACCCACACAACACAATTTGAGACTCTCCTCGTACACAAGAAATTAAATTAACCATAGAAAAAGATGATAAATGTTTGATTGATTACACACACACTGCTTAATTAATTGGCAAATGCTTATATATTGCTTACATAATTGACATATTCGGTGTCCAAAAGACTGAGCCTGCACCTCCTGTGAGGCGGCATTTTGACGTTCCCATCTCGAATCAAAAGTCTGCAAGCCACAATCACAGCTGCTGCCGCTATCACTGAATTCTTGAACCTTGTATAACTCATATCTGTCATCATCATCATCATCCAAACCAACCAATCATGCATGTATAAATTGAATATTCTTAATTAATACTACTACTACTACTACTACTACTACTAATAGAAATAACAATATATACCAATACCTTCTTGTGATTCGATTATGATCCGATTGACAGCTGTACGGCTGATTCCTCTGACTGAGCTCTTTTCAAGAAAATGCGGCACAAAACATAGAGCCATTGCAGCATTACGCATTCGCCATTCCAGTCCGTTCAGAAGCTCAAGCTCCATCTTCAGTATATGCTTTTCATAATACTCCCTATTCAGAGTGTTTTTTGCCTGCATATATATAATTTTTATTTATATATGCACGTTAGTTAATTAATCTTCAATTGAATTAGTAATCTAATATACAATTTAATTTACATTACCACCAGAAAGTTATGGAATGAGAAAGATTTGTCTCTCATCTTCCAAGCAATCGTTAGGCAACAATTGGCAGCAAGAACTATATCATCTCCCACACTTCCTAACACATTCTGCATCATCATCAAACAAACAAATTAACAAACAAGACTCATCAATCATCATCACGTTAAATGTAATCTGTGAAATTATATTATAATAGAGAATAAATTAAATACCGGAATTTGATTCCTTGAAATGAATCTATCGAAGTAAGTCATGGCAAGATATGGTATGAATGCATCAAGTTTATCAGACGACGATTTCGAATTCTGCATACCAATTAACCAACACAACAAATTTCGGAAAATATATGATTTATTAAAAAAAGATTAATTAGTTGTCAAATTAAATCAAACCCACTAAATTATATAACTCTAACTCACAGAGAAATCAATTAATTAATAACATAAGATCACGTAACAACAAAACAAGGGTGAGTGGAAAGGAAAGGAAAGAGTAAGTAATTTGAGTAGTTCAATTAATCTTTATTATATTTAATTTCATTTTCTTGCTTAGCTAGATTTCCCACCAACCAAATAGAACCCAACGATCCCAGAAGGGACATACTTAATAAATTAATTAAACTTTCAAGAAATTTAGCTCATAAAATTTAATTACATATACATCAATTGATTGTATTACCGTAGAATTTCTTTTAATGATCAGCAAACAATCGTATCAAAGGGAAAGTAAGCGAAATTTGTAATTTCTTAATATTTTATTTATACAAAAGTTTTTAATTTTCCATGCATTGCCATTGCATTGTAATTTCTTCTTGGGAAATTAATTAATAATGAACAAATTACAGAACGAAATTAAGGAAGAAGGCCAAAATTACAGCAAAAATAAAGGCACATACTTGGAAGATTACAATGGCAGCTATTTCTCTGAGAGTGGCTACTGTGCTCGCTTCAAATTTGTTAACCGCCATATCCACCGTTTCGAGTTTGAAGTACTTTAAAAAATCTTCACCATAGAATATAGGAACTGGGTTGTCACTGACAAAGTCCATTTTCAACTTCAAAGAAGATCGATCAAAAGCTTTCTTTTTTGAAAAAAACAATGATTTTCTTTTGTTTGCAGAGAAAATACAAGAAAATTAAGAAATCAAACATGGCCTTGGTCTTTACAATCTATTATCTATCTACGGATTAATTGCAATGCAAACTTTATATTTACAGAGGGCAGCAAGGTTGCTGATTCTTCAAGATGCCTTCTATTCCAAATGAGTAGGTTGTTTTACTTACTAATCCAAATCTCCAATAATATTGCAATTCCTATGAAGATTTTCCGTTTGCATAGGTCCTTATTTACTCTACTCTAATTAAATTTCCAAACATTTAAACATATGCAATTTCATTTATTAGATCAATAAACTACCTAATTAATCAAATTAGAAGATTAATTTAATTAAACTGGTTAGCATACCCTTTATCCATGATAAGGTGGAGTATTCGAATTCCCCACACTCCCCATAATTGATGGAGTAAAATTAGGAAGGGAAAAAACAAGCCCTCATTTATAACATAACACTTTCTCTCTATATATATAAAAACAAAAATATAAAGCCATCGTTTCCAAATATTGAACATATTTTTCGTTGGCCTAACATCTTTCCAAAATTTCTAGCAGCATGTATAAAATTTAGAATATTTCTTGAACAATTTTCACAAAATACATGATTATTTTTAAGCTGTCAAATTGTGACTTCTACCAATATTTTTTTGGATAAAACATGGAGGTTCTAAATGTCTAAAGCAAACACTTTAAAAGATTTGTGTTGACAAATCATGCAACTTACTCCTTATATACATAAATTTTTTGTTATACTTTTACACTCTTCTTCTAACTTTTCAATAAAAAGCGCAATTGCACATTTGACTCTTGGTACTTAAAAAGATAGAAGCTATCAGAAAACCAGATTTTCTTGTTTAGTAATTATTGAAAAATTATATGTTATTTACACGAAAAGCTTCCTATATCTTCAATAGATTGGATGAGATTTTGACATTATCTCAAATCCAAGGGAAGTGCAAGAGCGTTTCACTGCACTTCCACGAGAATGGTAAAAATAATAATACAACAAAATGACTACTCCATGCACATATATGATTGATATCGTATCGTAATTTAGCTTTAAATTGACCATTTTCTTTTTGTTTATTTATGTGAAACATTTTTTAGGCAGGTAATTTCATTATGCAATCTGTTTGCCAACTACTACACATCTCACATAATTAAAGAGGGCTAATGTTAATACCTAAAAAATAGATTTTAGGCCCAAATGCCCAATCTAACCCTAAGGTATGTACTTCATGGTGTACACAAGCCACTGAACTAAGGCAACCACGAGACTGTGCTTAAAAGGTACAAATAGACCAAAGTTAGGCTTGTGAAACTAGCTAATAAAGAACAAAGCATTCTAAAAGAATGCCTTTGTAAAACGAGCTAATGTAAATTGAATCTTTGGGTAAACCCACTTGGTAATATCAACCCATAATAGAGTGACTTATCAAACGAGCTAATGAAGAACTAATCATTCTTAAAAAAATAATAATAAGCCTAGTTTAAAATATTAAATCCTAAATCATATACATACATTGCTATTTCACATGCATCAACTACTTATTAGCTTTCCAATTAAAAGTCAAGAAGTTAGTAAATGATTATTGGCTAAAGAGAAATATTTTGGGCGAGCATGCATTACAATTGAATACACATAGTTGACAACGTAAAATGTATGTGGATTAAATGCATGAACAAAGCATGCATTGATATTTAATGTAAATCATGTATTAGAATAAATGAATGACTTGTAAAATATATGTAAATTAAATGCATGAACAAAACATGCATTTGTTGACTTTTAAAGCTATTAATTGACTATAAAAGGTGTTATGATTGAATATTTTTAAAATCATATTAATTTATTTATTTATAATAAATACATTTTCTGATTAATAAAATATTTAAGACATTTTTTTAGACATCTTAATTACATAAATATTTTGAATAAGATCTATTTAATCACATTATATATATTTATGTAATCATCATATGGATTCACAGAAGATATAAATACAAGTTATCTTATGATTAAATAAATTGAGTTCACAATTGATAAATAGAATTGGACGCTCTATTTATGTTTAGACTATAGTAAATCCATTGAATGATTTGTCTTAATCATAGATGAATTTACTGATGTAGTTTGATTATATTGAACTAGATCACATATAAGATTTAATTAACATGGCATGTATAACTGAGATGTGTTGGAGAAAATTTTTGTAAAATCTGATGAGACATGAATTTTTAAAAGGTACCAAAATATATAAAACAAAATTTTATGACCATTGTGTAGTAGGCAAGACGACTAACTACGATTCTCATGAGATCCTTAAATATGTTCATAGCGATATATGAGACTAACTAAGATTGAATCAATTGATGGAAGCCATTATTTTGTTTCATTTATTAATGATTCTCTAGACATGTGTGGGTATATACCATGTGAGCAAAAGATAAGGTTCTAGAGAATGGAGACTCAAACTGACATAAAAATTAAAGTGTTATGATCTGATAATGAAGGTATAAAAATATATTTTTTTCTGCAACAAAATGGTGTGGTTGAGCGTATGAATCGTACTTTACTGAAGAAAGTACGATGTATGTTATTTAATGTTGGTTTATATAAAAAATTTAGGCTGAGGCTGTGAGTTATGCAATTCATTTAATAAATCGTTGTCTTTTATTGCAATAGAAGGTAAAACTTCTACATAAATATAGTCTGAAAAGTATGCACAAGACTATAATTTCATTCGTTTGTTTAGGTGTCTAGCTTATTATCATGTAAAGAATGATAAGCTTAATCTTTGTACAAGAAATATATATTTGTAGGATTCAAAGGTAAAGTTAAATGTTTTAAGCTTTGGCATCTCGAAGATAAAAAATTTGTATATAGTAAAAATATCACTTTTGATAAAGCTTCTATATTGAAGGTTTCAAGTTCTTAGCAGGTACAGAACAAGATCAATAAAATATTGCATTAGGTAAAGTTCGATGCAACTTTATATATACTAACTAGTTTTACATCTAAGAAGATTTCTACTTTAGAGGTAGCCCTAAGAGTTGAAAAAAAGTTGTTTTTGTTGATATCCCAGAAGAAGAAGAAGAAACAATTAAAGATGTAGAAGACAAAAATAAGACTATAGCAACCAAGATGGCTTACTGAAGATATGGCGGTAGCCTATGCACTTCTAGTTATTTATAATGACCTACCCAATACTTTCGGTGAAGTATTACGTAGTAGTGAAAATAGTCAGTGAAAGTTATGAAGGAAGAGATAAAGTCTTTTTATCAAAACTATATTTGTTAACTTGTGGAGTTGCCTAAAGAAAAAAAAAAGGCTATTGACAATAAATGGATCTACACTAAGAACAAAAGATCTCCAAATCAATCAACTCTTCGATACTTTTATTCGTATTCTACTTACTTTAGTAGCTGAATATGACTTAGAATTGGCTCAATTAGATATTAAAACGATATTCTTATATAGAAATTTAAAGGAGAAAATCTATATGATTCAGTCTTGTGATTTTAAAGTTGCTGGAAAGAATAATCATATATACAAATTGATTAAATCTTTGTATGGACTGAATAGTAACTAAGGCATTGGTATAAGAGATTTGATCAATTTATACAAGGGCAAAAATTCAACAGAAGTGAACACGATCATTGTGTTTACTTTAGAAGACTACATGATGGAGCTTTCATCTATTTTTATTACTTTATGTCGATGATATACTTGTAATTTTGAAGAATATATGTGACATTAAGAGATTAAAGAAGCAGTTGGCTTTTGAGTTTAAAATGAAAGACTTTAGTGATTTATAGAGAATACTTGGGATGAAAATTCGAAGAGACAAAAAGAATACTTGTGGTCAATAATGTTTTAGGTATTGTGATTCTGATTTCGTCAGAGACCTAAGCGAAGATCAACAACAAGATATGTATTTACATTTGATGGAGGTCTGGACAGCTGAAGGTCAATTTTAAAATCAACAATTACTCTTTTCATTATGGAAACAAAGTATATTACAATAACTGAGACTATAAAGAAAGCTATCTGATTGAAAAACTTGTTAGGTGACTTGGGAGTAAACTATAAGTACATTGAAAACTTTTCATGATACTCCGAAGATCAGCGATATGTCTTTACTAAATAGATCAAACATATATGTTCGAATAAAATCATATAGATGTGACAATTATCATTATGGAAACAAAGATATTGTAATAATCGAGACTATAAAGAAAGCTATCTGATTGAAAAACTTGTTAGGTGACTTGGGAGTAAACTATAAGTACATTGAAAACTTTTATGATACTCAAAGTGCGATATTCTTTCTAAATAATCAAACATATATGTTCGAATAAAACATATAGATGTGAAATATCATTATGGGAAAGAATTTATCAAGAACGGTGTTATTTTATTGAATAACATCAATACTAAAGATTTTTTTTTATCATATATAGTGATAAATGTGACTTCTAGAGTTAATTTTTAATATTGTTTAAAACTAATTCAAATACTTCGAATGTGTTGAGTTTGAAAAATTCTAAACTACGGTTGGCTTGATCCCAAATTTTGAGTAAGTAGGCAGTCACAGAGATGTAGCTAATTCGAGGAATAAAGTATTATGATCCATTAATAATCAACTCAGATTTTAGTAAAATTTTTACTAAGGTGGAGAATTATAGAAAAGTCAAATTAAAACATATGATTTCAATTCAAAATTAGAAGTGGCCAAACACATGCTTTGAATTTATATGCATTCAAAAAGTTAGTTGTTAGGTGGCCAAAAATATTGAAGAGTTGGTTTTCAAAGGTAGAAAATGCAACCAAATGTATTAAATAAATATGATTTTTAGGTATAATAGTACAATCTTGGTGCCTGTAAATAGATGGCATTTCTTCATTTCATAGCATCCCAAATTTAGAGAAATAATTCAAGTGAAGAATTGTTGTGAGAGTAAGCAATTGAAGAGTGTGAGAAATTATGAGATTCTTTCCTTTTAAGTGTGTGTGTGAGAGTACTATGTGAATTTAGTTTTTAGGAAGTAATGATTTTCTTATTCAAATATTGTACTATAATAATTGTTAATAATACAATTATTTTCTCTTACTCCCGTGGGCGTAAACATAATTACCGAACTATATTAAATTATTGTGTCCATTATTTTTTGTGATTATTCGATATGTTTGATTCCATATTTGAC
Organism: Murraya koenigii; assembly: GCA_025617385.1. NCBI lineage: Eukaryota > Viridiplantae > Streptophyta > Magnoliopsida > Sapindales > Rutaceae > Murraya > Murraya koenigii. The sequence goes on from CM046817.1 coordinate 30,157,196, forward strand.
GCATAACACATAATAAGCAATGCACTTTATAAATTATTTATTCCCATTTATATTTTATAAAACATAGATGTTTTATTGCTGATAATAATATATATATATACATGTGCATGAGAGTGAGAGTGTGTCAAATATAATTAACATTTGATGCAGGATGGTTATGTGGGACGAGCAGGGTAAATTCCGAAGGTTATAACTTGGGTTACATGTGTCCATTTTAGGCGTATAATATACATTTTCGAAGCTTGGGACAAGAAGAACCAAACCCAGAATAACTTGTATAGTTTTGCCCCATGGTCGAGTAAAAAATTCTATTTCTTTCATAGGTTTTTTCAATTTTAAGATTTTTTACTTTTCTTTTCATTTTTAGGATTTTTATTTTTTATCTAGACGTCGGATTTAGGTGCCGTTTGTTTTGGATTTTTAATTTAGATTAGGATAATTTTATTATAAAATAATATTTTGAGTTTGTCTATTTTAGTAAATTTACAATTAAAAACTCTAATTTATAACAAAACCCTAATTTAGTTAATTCATAATTTTTAATAAAATTTCGTAATGCATAAACTTAATAAACTTAATTTCTTCCATCAATCAACTTTAAATTCACAATTTAATTCAATTTGAATAATCCAAATCACATTTAGATTTGACTTATTCAACTTTAATTTATAATTAAATTAAGTACATGACTAATTTTAAATCAAATATAAAAGTAATTGCTCATATTTCCCTATAATGTTGAAACTAGTATTTTGAAATTTTTTGAACATGAGACTATTGTTCAAAATTACAATTCATATGATATGAGACTATAAGCGATATTCTAGATCGCCTGAGTTAAACCTCACTAATAATCGAGATGTTTACTCATCATATGGTAATTAGACATTAGACTAGTTACATTAATTGCATGTAAGATCGCTCAGATTTAAACCCCTCACTAATAATCGAGAGATGTTTACTCATCACATATGGGTAAAGAAGCAGACTAAACTGACCTTCAGTCAATGTTTGAGGAAGAAATTACCCCCACAATGTGATTGTGGGGGCTCGAATTGTTGCCCTCCGATTTGGAGGGCAACAGCCCTAACCACTAGGCCAAAGGCCTGGTGGCTGCATGAGTTCCTTTAATTAAAGTGAAAAATGCAAAGAAATGACAAAGGAACTAGGTAAATAAGACACAATAAAAAAAGGAAGGATGACGATGATATAAAAACGTTTAAAATTAATTGATGGAAGAAATTAAGTTTTTAAATAATGATATTTTATTAAAAAATTTTGAATTAATAAAATTAGGGTTTTATTATAAAATAATATTTCAAATTGAATTATAAAAAAAATTATAGAGGATTTCTCTATATAAAGGAAACATAGAGACAACCTCTATAACATCTCTTTCTATCTCCTATTTCCTTCATAATTTTTTTTTTTTTGCTGATCTACATTATTGTTTGGAGTGCAACTTCACAACAGTAGCGTCATTGAAACCTGGTAATCAATCTGTATTATTTATATTCTTTTTGCATCGAAAAATCTTTCTAAAATAGCAAAAATTACTCTTAAAGCTAAGGATAGTGCATTGTACATACCTTGACGAGCTTATAATTGTTGCCAGATGAATAGTATTATGAATAGCATCGAGTGAACAGCACCCATGAATAGTATTCGATGAACCGTACCCATGAACAATACTATAAATAGTATTAGATGAACAATATTTGTGAACAATTATATGAAGGACATTCGTTTAAGGTGGATACTATCATTAAGTCCAACAATAATGAGTACTTTGATTTTATTTTCTTGGAAAAACTAATATTAGTTTTTTTTTAAAAGAGTCAATTAAATGATCCTCCTAAAAATTCAAATGTTGAGCACAGGAGAAGTAAAATGATGATAATGACTATTAGTTTTGGTGGAGACTTCTATGTTTTTTTATTGAGAATAATTCTTAAACTTTCAAAAAGTTATGGCTTCTCGGGATGCACTTATGTAGAGATAGGCAATCAAGTATGAATTGGATTATATCATGAGCAAACATGTATAAGAATTAGTTGACTTTGCCTTTAGATACAAAACTTGCTGGGTGTAAATGAATTTCAAAGAGATTTGAAAGTAAATAGATCAATTTGATAAATATAAGACAAGATTAATTACTAAATAATTCTCATAAAAGAAATAAATAGATTATTTTGATATTTATGCTCCTATAACGCGGATTGCATCCATTAGTATTTGATTACATTAGTTGTAATTCATAATTTACATGTTTATTATATAAATGTCAAAATTACTTTTCTAAAAGTATATTTGGATGAAAAATCTATATAAAACAACCAGAGAGTTGTGTAATTTCAAGTATTGAGGAAAAATGAATGCAAGTTGGTCAAGTCATTATAGGGCTTAAAACAAGCACTAAAATAGTGACATGAAAAGTTTGATAAAATATTAATATCAAATGGATGTGCAAATTAGACTGCTAAAATGTTTGCTTCTAACTTGGATTTGGAGAATATAGGAGAAGCATATGTCATATTAGGCATCAAAATCACTAATATTAGTGATAGTCTCATATTGTTACAAAAATACTATTTTGAGAAGGCTTGGATATTATGATAAGAAATCAGTCACTATACCGTATAATGCAAATACCCACCTAAAGAAAAATCTACAATATAGTGTCAATAAATTGAGTTATGCCAAAATCAGTGGTATCTTAATCTACTTGATGAATTGTACGAGCCTAAGGTTATATATATTATAGGTAAATTGAGTAGTTATACTAAAAATCTTAGCAAAGATCATTTGACTACCACAAACAAACTTGTAAAGTGTTTGAGAGGTATTATTTATTCTGGACTTAATTATAGTAACTAGGGGTGGGCAAACGGTTCGGTTTTTACCGAACCGAACCGAAATATTCAATTTGGTTCGGTTCGGTTTTAAAAGTAAAAACCGAACGGTTTGAAAAATTAAGAACCGAACGGTTTGTGTTCGGTTCGGTTTAAAACCGAACCGAATTAAAAAACCGATCGGTTCGATTAAATATAATAAAACCGAATCGAACCGAATTTTTAAAACCTAAATTCTAAAATCTAAAATCAAAATTCAAAATTATTAACTTAATTTTCCGAACCAAACCGAACCGAACCAAACCGAATTTTTAAAACCGAACCGAACCGAACCGAAAAATGTCCACCCCTAATAGTAACTTTCCATCTGTATTAGAAGGGTATAGTGATATAAATTTGATTTCATGATAAAATGGAATCGAATCCACTAGTAGTTAGACTTTTACCCTTTATAGAGGAGTTGTGTCTTAGAAATCTCTGAACAAAAGTGTTTACCTCGTTCTACCATGGAGTCCAAGCTAGTGACCTTAGTGAACGCATGTACTGAGATTGAGTGGTTAAGAAATCTTTTAGCAGATTTTCTTATTATCATTTATCTTTCTATTTTTGTGATTATATTTTGATTGCCAAGCTACTATTACTAAGGCGAAGAGATATAATATATAATAGGAAAAACAAATAAATTTATTTGAGATATAATATTTTTGAGCAGCTGTAAGATCCTGAGCTTTTAACATTTGGTCAATTCTCTTACTAAATTACTATATGAGGTTAGTGGTAATTACATCAAGGGGGATGAGAATTCTGTTTAAAACAAAAGATAAAAATGACAGTAACCTTATCTATGTGATCGGAAATCCCATGAAGTATGTTTATGGGGGAAATAACAAGTCACTTGTCTTGTGGCACTATCGATCTATTTTTTGAGTCCTTCTTATGACAAGATAGTTGCATTTTTCAGTCATTTAGGTCGAGCAATTAAGCTCTTAATGAACTCTATAGTTCACATTTTGTGTATGGTGATGTGTCAAAACTGCATGACACATTTGATGGAGATTCACCTATGTGAGTATAGAATTAAGTCGGTTCCTATGAGAGTTAAACAAGCATCTTTAGAACACTTATGAATTTAGATGGCACAGGATAATTAAAGTGTCAAACTACAGAACAACAAAAGACTAAGAGAGTTTAATGTGAGCTTCTAATCCTCTGCCTTACACAAAAAGAATATTAGTTCATAGAAACTATAAGTTTCACCAAGTTTTTGTGAGACACAATTAATTATTTAATGGTTGGTTCATAGTCCAAAAGGCATTAGTTCATATGCATTAAAATCGTACGTGAAAGAAATTAAAGTATTTTGAAATATGTTGAGGATTGTTGGAATTTTATTAGTATTTGAAAATACTAATTTCTACATTGGAAGAAAGTAAGAGCAATTACTTTTATATTTGATTTGAAATTAGTAATGTATTTAATTTAATTATAAATTAGAGTTAAATAAGTCAAATATAAATGTGATTTGGATTATTTAAATTAAATTAAATTCTGAGACACTTGGATGACTAATTCAAATTAGATAAAGAAAGTAGATGACTAATTCAGATTGATTTAGGAAAAGGATTATATAGGGTTTCTCTATATAAAGGAGATCTCAAGACAACCTCTATAACATCTCCTTTATCTCCTATTTCTTTCATAGGTTTTTATTTTATTTTATTTTATTTTATTGTTGTATACTATTGTTTGGAACAAAACCTTACAACATTAGTGTCATTGAATCTTAGAGATCAATTCTCATTTTTTGTGTTTTTTTTTTAATTGAAAAATCTTCTTAATGGAGTAAAAATTAATCTTAAGGATAATATATTGCACACAACTTGACAAATTTATAATTATTATCAGATGAACAATGTTGTTAATAGTATCGCATGAATAATATTTGATCAACAGTATCTATAATTATTATTTATAAAATTTTATTTTTTTATGTTAAAATTATTGATTCAATTGATTTTAAACGTCATGTAATAATAATAACTCATATTTCGAACAAATATTAAAACTTTTGTTTTTTACACAACTTAATTATACCATAATAAATTTGACTGACAAGCCACTCGGATTATAGTCGAGTGGTGAAAACTTATGAGCTCGAGTCCTATAGTAATATGAGGACTTTAATTATCTCATTGTAAAGATAAGTCTACTTTCTTATTAAAAATATGTGAGGATAGGTGACTCTTGAATATTTTTGTGAAAAGTAAATATCTTTTAAATATTTATATAAAAAGTATCATTCTATTAATATTAAAAAAAACTAATAATAATAAATTTATAGCTTATACTTAATGTAAATTCTCTTCCATTAACATTAACAAAAAAAACTAATAATAATAAATTTAATTGATAAAGATAAAAAAAAAATCTAATAATAATAAATTTGTAGCTCATACTTAATGTAAGTTATCGTCCCATTAACATTACGAAGAAAAACTAATAATAATAAATTTGAGTGATAAGGGCAATAATGATTCAGATTTTGATTGTTCCTTTGTATCGATATAATTCAAGGTCAATGATGTGGGTGACTTGAGAGTCTATTTATTGTGGACCCTTGTCTGTCTCCCACTATAGCTGAGCTTAGCTCCATTGGGTAGGATAAGTTGGTAACCACAGTTTCATTTATATACTTAATTATTAATTTTTTTTCCCAATCATCATATTTTGAATTCATATTTATTTATGTATATAAATATAACTGGCTCTTAATTCCTTCAGTCAAAGTGTCATGTGGGAATTATCTGCAGCTCAGGTAGCTTCATATCAAGAGTTTCTTGATTTCGAATTATATCGATTGTTTAGTTAGAGAACTGAGAGAGAGTTTATTTTTTAATTAGTTTTGCTAGTAATGGCTGGTATGCTACCTGGTGTTGAATGTGCAAGAAGAAGAAGGATTCATCAAAGTGGAGGAGGGTGCAGCTCAGCCTCAGATGGTTTGACGCCAACGTCGTCGTCTATGTCTACGTCCATGAGTAGAAGGTCCTCTTTTTGTTTATATACAAGCAACCATGAGAGTCATCACACTTCTTGTATCTCTTCTCTGGTATTTTATTTTATATATATATGCCTCTTAATTATTTAATTCTAGCTCTCAAATATCTATCCATTTTTTCTTTCTTTCTTTCTTTTATTTGTTTATTTATTTTAGATCGATAATTTGATTTGAGAAATGGATTTCAAATTATTACTAGAGAAGCATAATAAACCAAGCATGTCAAGATGAGAAGCTTGCAGGAATAGCTAGAGAAGCTAAAGAAAGATTAGATGAGAGACTCAGAACAAAAAGGAAATCCTCAGATTCCAAAAGCAGGTAAATTAAAATACTTCCAGATGCCCAGAAGCTCTGTCTCTCCCCCTCCTTTTTTTTTGGGAAAAAATGAAATTAATACATTGACCTTGTTTATTTGGATATATATTCATGTATAGATATGTTTGTGTATATGTATGTATATATATTCAGGCAAAATGGCGAAGAGAGCTCAATAATGATGAATATCAATAAGTCTACGATGTTACATACACAAGTGTTTGGATCAAAGAAGAGTGGTTCAAAAAGGTTTAGTTGGTCCAAGTTGAGCTGGAAAGCTTGTGAGCAAGAAGAGTGTGCAATTTGCCTCGAGAGATTCAAGGTTGGTGACCCCTTGGTGCACTTGCCTTGTGCTCATAGGTTTCATGCAAGGTGCTTGTTGCAATGGCTTGACACCAATGCTCATAATTGCCCTTGTTGCAGAATGCAAATCCTGCACCCTGCAGCCTCAGCAGCAAATTAATTCTTCATCAATCATCATCTGTGCAACATGTGTCTCTATTATTAGTTCTTGCTTGTCCATATATGAGTATGCAGGACTACTTTTGTTTAATTAGCCAACAATCCAGTTTTATTTTTGTTTTGATTTTAAAATTTTCATCTTATTATCTTTATCTCACTAATAACCCAATTAAGGCTTCTTGGGTTGGCGGCACTACCCCGAATATAAAATAAATATCCGACACCTGGCTGTAATTCGTTTTTTTTTTTAGCATTCCACTCCATGACTTGAAAAGTACTTGTAATCTGTATGAGAAATCAGTGATCCATATAGCACTAGAGGACACTATCTTTTCATTGTTATGCCCCACCTTGAATTGAATTTTGATCAAATAATGCTCCGCACTTGTCTTCCAGTGGGCCAATCAATATGTCAAATCCAAGGTTGGAAATATATATATATATATATTTGTTCCTCCAAATCAATTCGATGATACATCATGGCCCACAAAAGATTCAGTTTCAAGATTAAAGAGATATATATATATATATATATATATATATATATATATATATATATATATATATATATACATATATATATATATAAAGATTAGCGAGAAACATTTTAACGGCTGCTATCAAAAAAAAAAAAAAAAGAGAAAGAAAATTGTGGAAGGAATAATTAATGTTGCTTTTTTGTAGAGGTGAAATATCATTTTCCCCCACTAATTTGAATCACTCACTATCTAATAGTTATCTTGATCTCTACATTCAATTATTGAGCCAATGGAGGATTAAAGGCCGGTTTAGTCCCACATTTGTTTGCTGCTCTGTGAACAAAACTCGGAAATTGAAATATTTGTTTTTTGACACAAGAGTATCAAATTATTATAGTCATCTAGATCAAAAACTGTATATTGTCGTTTTAAGATGCGCATCACAATTTTATTTTGAGATTTTACGACTCAAAATGCATGTATACATAATTATTTATCTTGCACTAGAAGCCAGTAACAAATTACAATTCAACATACGTTAAGAACCAGCAATTGTTGTAATAACTCGTAATTTAACTAGACGAGCTTTGGAGGAATCTAAAATTATATTTTGAATGGATAATATTTCAGCTGAACGTTTATATTGATTTACTGAGGTGAATGCTTGAAACAAATACTTTATTATTAAAATAAAAAAAAACGCATGCATATATATATATTTTTTAAGAGCTCATGAGAAAATTTTATTTTCCCGGTTTATTATTATTATGGTTGGGTGCTTTTTACGTAACAGTGTAAGTTTATGTCCGTGCAATTTGATCTGGTTGCCTTCATGGCTTGGTTCCGCCGGACAACATTATCACGGTTCGCGGACAGGCTGTCCACCGTAAAACGACAGCGTGTCACTGCACAAATAATTGCAGTACAATCTTTCCCCCCCACAACGGCTAGTTTCAAGTGACCGTTAAATATTTCCTCAAGATTCAAACTCTTATGAACCGTCTCCATCAATCTCCTACTTAAATAAAACACAAATCAAACAGACAATCTTTTTGGGAAAAAAATAAAGAAAAAGAGAAAAATCCACCAAGAAAAAAAAACTCAAATCTGAAAGCGCTGGCAACTCGCAGCAACAATCTTCCATATTACCCAGATAGCAAAATCTCTCAAAATCAACTGAAAATCACCAAAACAAGAAGAAAATCAAAGAAAATGGTGTATTCATACACACCCACATACTATACGTCGCTTCATGATTCAATCACCTCTCTTTGCAAGACTATTCTTCCATTTTCATTAAGGAAAAAGCGGTTGGCGGCAGCAGAGCACAGGCTGGCCAAGTTACAGTCTGATAATCTCAAGTGGCAGCAGGATTCATTCCACCAGATTTTGAACCTGATGGGTCTGCACAAAGAAGGGATTCTAGATGAACCTCAGGTTTCTGATTTTAGATCCAATTTGCTTGAGACCCTCATTGCTTCTCCGGCTGAACATGAGCAGCCAATTATATTGAGAGATAAGTTGGTGTTCTTACAGGTATTAATAAATTTGATTCAATTTTCTAGTCCTTAATTGTTAACATTCATTCAACTGTACGTTATCTAGTGGAGATTAGCTTTTCTTTCGCTAATTATTTTTATTATTATATCATTAAATTGGGAGGGTGTGGTTTTGGCAGGAGCTGCTTTATGCAAAATGCATATCGGAAGATGAGTATCATTCTTCAAAGAGACCATTGTTGCAGCGATTGGCTGTTCAAGGAGCTGAGATTGAGGCCAGAGATGTGATTGTGGCGAATCCGAAAGATACCAAAGAGAATGCAGAAGAAGAATGGTCTGTCATTGACTTGAAGGATGAGAAATTGCAGGTTAACAATAACAAAGAGAATTTTCATTCAAGGAATAAGTTAACGAACAACATCTCTGCAATGAAGCAAATTAAAGAAGCAGCTTCATTTTTTAGCTTTGCATCATCTCAAAAGAAGCACAGAGAAGAGAAGAGCATTTTTGCTATTGATCAATCACAATTCTCTGTATGTAATAAGAATGATCTGATGTGTTCCAAGGAAAACTCTTTTTGGAATAGTCATTTAAAGGAAAATGAAAGCGAGACTAGATCAATTCTCATGCAAGAAAGCTTAACAAATGAAGCCTCCATCAAGGGAAGTGGTAGTGTTGATAAAGCTAAGAGAAAACCATTTAGGACTTTGTTCCATAGAGAGGGACATCATAGTGGTGAAAATGGTCCAGATTTGGAAGAGAGAGGATCAAAATCAGCAAAGAAACAATGGGGTTTTGAGGGGTTTAAGAAATGGAAGAGAAATGATTCTGAGGATGAGACTGCTCCTCTACCTATCAATGAAAGATCAGATAGTGAAGCTTTTTCCGGATCATGCGGTCTTGTTTCAAGCCCTGTTGGAGAGGGACCTAATACCAGAGAGATCAAGAAGAAGTTACATTCAAATGGCTCTCCATCAGATTTTTTCATTGATAAGGTCTAATAAGCTTTTTAGTTTTAATCTTGTGCTTAAGACAAATAGTGTTAATTTTCATCTCATGATGTTGTGTACATAAATTCTGCATTTACAGGTTTTAGGAGACAACATAAAGAAGGAGCTGTCGCGAATTCAGTCAGAACTCAGTACCACAAACCCCAATCTGAAATTTTCGTAAGCTTTTTCAAGTGTGTTTTGAGTATTCATGGGATATTATTTATTTATTTATTTATTTTTGGCTTTACGTCTGTATGTATGATACGGTTTTCCAACAGGAATGATCAAATCGAAGCAATTTCCACCACGCTTCCTGTGGATAAGGCTGACCTGAAAAAGTTTTTCCCAAAGTAAGTCCTTTATATTGTTTTCTTATGGTTTATACAGGTACTAATGACTCTGCAAAAACCACTACCTAATCAGACCTAACTTTAGGAAAAATGAATAAGTGTAGTGTAAGTGCAATCCTAATGAGACCTAACTTTATTCGGCGTTGGGGGTGGAGGGGTTTGGAGAGGGGAATTGGAAACTCAAGCAAAAGTATAATTGAATGGGTAGAACCTAGCTGATCTTCTTGAACTGTGTTTTCTTGTTGAATGTTCAAGGTCATGGTGTGATCGTTATGGAGACGTTGTGTTGGATGTGGTGAAAAAAGAGTTCAAGGATCATGTAGGAGACATGGATAATACAAGAAATTGGAAACTCAAGCAAAAGTATAATTGAATGGGTAGAACCTAGCTGATCTTCTTGAACTGTGTTTTCTTGTTGAATGTTCAAGGTCATGGTGTGATCGTTATGGAGACGTTGTGTTGGATGTGGTGAAAAAAGAGTTCAAGGATCATGTAGGAGACATGGATAATACAAGAAATGCAGCGAGGGAGAAGAAGCATAGCAACTCCATGCGATGGACAACTTTTGATGATGTTGATGATAATGAAAATTGTCACCCAAATCTCTTTGCTCGTAAGGATCAGTCATTTCCACTCATGCAACAAAAGTTTTCTGGAAATGAAGATTGTACTAGGGGTAGCTCTAACAACTTTGGTAATAACCCCTTCTTCAATGATTACAACGGAAAAAATGGAAACAACCTGAAATCTGAAGCGGCCTACCTCGAACACCAGAATCCATTCTAGAGCCCGAGTGGCTCTTCTTTGCCGAAATAACAATAGTTTGTAGAGAGATTTGTACTTCTTGTCTTAGTTTTTGCTTTGTTTCTTTTGTAGGTTATAAAAAAATTTAGAAGAATACTGTTCTTCAAGCCTTTTATTTCTTGTATTTCGGGATTGTAAAAGACAGTTGCTGCCGTATACCCTGCGTATTCAAGCCTGCTTTTGGCTGTTAATTTAATTCTCCCCTTTGGGGCCTTTCAAATATTGGCAATAATTTTCGAAGTGGGGTTACATTTCCAACATCAAAAATTACCACAGGATGGCACAAATATGCCAGCAAATGCCATTTCCTGAACTTGACCATGAATAAAATTCCACATACCTTACCCGAAAAAATAAAAAACACAAAAATTCTACAACACATTGAGACTTATATCGCAATAAATTCATGTAGCGGTTTGTAGTAAATATTGGTACATACAACATTTATATAGCAAAAATATATTACTATTTACATCATTATGCACAATTGTATCAAACAGATGGAATTTCCAAGTTGGGTGATTCAGTAGCACCCTGACGAACATCTCCCCGACATAGTGGACACACCCTGAAAGTACCAAGTGCAAAGGTAACAGAAAAGAGTACGATTAATTTAAAAAGAGAGAGGAGAAAAAAAGATCAATCAACAGTAAATCTTATTCAGGACCAGAAGAAATATGGAAGATATGAAAAAAAGTGGAAAATGGTCAGGAGGATACCCATGAATCTCTTTTAGCCATTTATCAACACAAGACATGTGATACTCATGCTGGCAAGGAAGAACTCGTATTTTGTCCCCTTCCTCATACTCAGCCAGGCAGATGTAACACCTACCAAACAACAAACAATTCTAAGGAATCAGTCATAGTCATCCCCATTCAAAGATTATAATCAGTCTGCAACTTAAACCATCGATCCACACACACATTACCACTTCACGGTAGAGGATTGATTCATAAATAAACTTACTGATCAGGTTCATCCCCACACTCAGCTTTATCCCCCTTTTTGTGATTCTTGAGAGGGAATGAGTCAACAACTGATTCCGGTGCTGGAAGTGAGACCATGGATAAGGACAGTGACACAGGCTGGCGATGAATTTCATCCAAGACCTGCAAATTTCAAGTTACAACAAAGGTACTGAATCCACTAGTGAAGCTATATGGTCATCTTCAAATTCCAATGCATGAGTAACTACAAACCATATAGAATTTTTCTAGCCGATAATAACAAGGATATGCAAAAATCCACTCATCTCATAGAAGCAAACAGCTTTTTTCATGAGGCATATTTGGAAGGAAACAAATAATTTCTGAGAATAAAACCTGACTAATCATGACGCTAAAATTGCAGTTTAAAATATGGTATCAGATATATATATATATATATATACAGAAAATACGATATTTCTGAACCACACAAAGAAATAATTTAAGGAACAGCTTTTAAACCAAAGAATGGTAGAAGCATAGTTTCTTCTGTTCTCTTTCTAATAGTAACACAGACAGAAGCCATGAACTGAAATCAAAATTCTCCTTCACAAATCAACAAATGATGAAAATGCACATTATGCAATATATTGACTCGGAATAGACCGAAAAGCATGATTTGTGACATAGGTGAAGAACATGCAAGTGATTTAAGGAAGACTACCTCAAACAGAGCTTCAGCAAGCATGACAATTCGTGATATTGCACGGGTACCAGAATCCTCACTCATTACAAATGACTCACATGAGCATGTACCATCAGGATGGAGTCCAGATGGGCAGAAGGTAGTTCGCCGGCTATTCTCATCAAGGCCAGCTCGAAGTCTTTCCCAAACCTGTGAAAACTCACATAAAGCAGTACATCAAAATTACCAAAGAGGCTGAAAGAAAAATTTGTTGAAATTTCCATTCTCCCATTATTAACTGGAAAAAAGTCAACAAACTAAGTTCAGAGAATAAACTATATCAATGGTGAAAAGTTGACCCTTAGTTATTTGACACTATGGGAACAGAAAACTGAAGATCAGCCATTATGCATAGTTTCCATCAACCCACTAATAACTGAAACGAAAATATAGCTCACACTGACATGAGCCAAAAATGGTGCTAACCTTTTATCACAACGAAAATCCTTAACAATATGGCCGGTTGACATATTTATAATTATTACGAAGGGGAAGGGGAGAAGAACAGTTTGGGGGTGAAGGAAAGGAGTACAGGTGTAAAGTACAATGCACAGACTACAAGTCAGTGCATAATCTTTGTGTAAAAGATGCATTTTAAACCTTACCTCAGATCTTGAATGCCTTCTTCGCTCATTCAAGCTATGAACTCTTCTGCCCAAATAACCAGAATCACCTCCTACACCATCATCGAAGAAGTCACCACTGAAATCAAGGAGCCATCTGTCATGGGATCCTAGATCCTGGGTATCGTCTGTGGAGAAAACAATGGTTGGAGAATCAGTTAGCCTCCTAGAACTGCGTCTAGAAAAGGCATCCCAAAACATTCTCCTGCTATTCCTTCTGGCCTCACGGTTATTTGTATCAGCATTTCCACGAGACAAAATGTTGGATGAGATACTAACCACATCAACATGTAGCACATTTCCATCAACAAGGTCTTGGTCCCTATTAGACACAAGAAATCCTAAACCTGCAGTCATCTCCCCTCTAATAGATTCCTCTCCAATTGAGTGAAAAGCTACTGGTAAATCAGATGCAAGAGAAACAGGATCAGAATGAGAATTATGCACAGGTATCACTTCACTTTCATGAGTCTCTACAGACACCCCAGCAGAAGCAGAATCTTCAAGGCTTTGAGAATACGAACAGCTTGGCTCAGGACAGATCTGAGATACACCTTCTTCTGCTGAATTTTCAATACCATTGACTGCATTCTTGTCAGCCGAATCATTTACAGAGACAGTTTCTAAAGATTCTTGATCTTTAAAAGAAGTAACAGCTGTAGTACTACTTCTATCCCTATAAGATTCACCGCGACTAGAATCAGCACTTACCAGACAAGGAGAAGCTAATTCCTTGCTATCAGCCAATTCTTTCCCATGACTATCAGGCCCACTATTTCTCCTACTATCTTCAGCATAAGTACCATCACTAACCACAGTACTGCTTCCAGATGAGGCTCCAGTTACAGAATTAAACTGTGTTCTTGTACTAGATATCAAAGAAGGTATTGGGGGGTTTTGGACTGCATTGATGAGAGGATGACAACACTCTGAAGAACTCACCTGGTTTTTATCTGAATACTCTTCCATCTACAAACGAAAAAACACTTCAACATATCAACCCTCTGCCACATGCTAGATTTACCAAGTGAGAAAGTCAAATGGCTGATAATCTGTGATGCGTCAAAACTTTCATCCTCTATAGAACCAACTTCAGCAGTAAAACTGAACAGGTCATGTAAATACTAAATGTGACAAATGCCAACAAAATCAGCTAAATCTAATGCTCAGCACCAAGCAGCACTGCAAAGTGCAAATAGATCAAATCACTAATGCAGAAGCACTCATAGACCACCAAAAAACTCGATAAGTCAAGGAAAAATAAATGATGATTAGCATAAAGGGGCTTTTCTAAAATAAATAACCCCAAGAGTTGGACCCATAATTTCTCAATGTCACAGTGATTCCTAACATTTACAGTCAACCAGGAACCCATTATTTATCAGGGTTCTACTAGAAGCTCTTTTTGTCAATTTAAAAATAATGTTGACTAACAAAACTAATTCCAAGCTGAAGAAAATATGATCCCCCATGGAGCCATGTAATCATCCAAACCTACTGAATCAGAATCTCTGTTCACTACAATGAAGATATGATACCTGAACCGTTCATTTCACAAGACTAACCAGGAGCCCACATTCACAATTGGTTCAAATTCTTCGCAGTTTCTTCAATAATTATGCTAATGAAAGTTCTACGAGCACAAACAAATAAGACTACCCAAAAAAGAACCCTAGAAAATAAAATTCGATAACAAAGTAAACCAATTAAAAAAAAAATCAACTTTAGGCAAAGTCAAAAACATTGGGAAAGAACTTTTGGGAAGAAAATACAAAATTTCGGGAAAATACAGAAATGGACATGTTGGATTTAGCTTAATCCGATCATCGAGCACCGATAGATTACGAAACAGCAAAAAATAAAATTAAAATAAAATAAAAAGTTGCAAAATTTAGCATGAATTGACCGGGAATGATGACGAAGACGACGGTGGTAAAAATACCTCAACGGTAGCGGTTCGAGATGAGGAGCATCCGCAGAGCAGAGACGGCAGTAGTGTCGATCGGCGATTGGCCCGGGTACGAGTTTGACCCGACCCGAGTGAACTGCTGCCTGAACCCATTTGAGAATTCTAGAGAGAGAAATAGAAAGAGAGACTTTTTCCCTTCCCAAGTGTTTTGTGAATTGTGAGTTGTGCCTCAGGTTTTGAAAAATGTTATCAACTACTTTTGGGTTTTGTGGGTGCATTTTCTTTTTGTTTCTTTCGTTTTTGAGTTGCGGGAAACATTTTAGTAACATTTTCCATTACATACATACAAGTATTTCATTTATTTATAATAATATTTATTGAATATATAACCAATAAAATTCTTTTTTTTTTTTAATTTTAGTTCTATTATGTTTTCAAGAGACTTTTTAATGTATGTCATGTATATACGTGAATATTGAGAGTGTAGGAGGCTAATTAAGGGTCACTTGGTTAAGTAAGGTTTAAATTAATAACTTAATTAATTTAATTTTAATCAGTTAAGTCATTAATTTTATTTTTTTAACTTAAAAAAATATTTTTAGTCATTAATTTATTTAGCTAATATTTTTAATTTTTTACTTAATCAAAAAAAGTCTACATGATATTATTAATAGATACTCTCTAAAATAACCTTAATTAATTAATTTTCATCCTTACCTAAATAAAATTCAATAATTAGCATTATTATCTATCTCTACATTTTATGATAATATAATGATAGACTTTTATTTTTTTATTTTCTGTAAATTATCATTATTTACCTTCATAATTTTTTATGAATATTTTTAATATAAAAACATCATAAACTATAATAAAATTGATTAATATATACTAACTAGTTTAGAATATTAAATAATTGTATTCAATTGAACATAATTTATGTTATGATAATATATTTTCTTATTTATGTTATCTGATATGTTAATTATTTTTTTCACATTCATAATAGATAAGGGCACAAATGTAAGGATACTAATCTTCAGAATTTTTAAGTTAAAAAAACTTAATATTTATTTTTAGTGATTAGAAAAAAAAAATAGACACATTTTTAGACATTTAATTCTATTTAGAATTCAAATTAATTTAAATCTATTTAAAATTCAGATTAATTCAAGTTTGTTCAAATTTCAAACTAAAAGTTAGAGACCACCTAAAATTTTTGGTTTGGTGAGGTGTTGACATGGCAATTTCTATTGTCTTTGTCAAACACACGTGGCTGTGCAATTGAAGCAAATTCTATATTTTTTTCTTTGAAAAATAATAATTTAAGTTTGTTGAGCGGAGAAAAATGGTCTTATATTTGTTGTCTATCAATATTTTGGTTTGGTTGTCTAAATTTAAAGTTGATGATAAAATACGATATAAATATTTTGGTAAATATGTTTGGAATTGTCTTGTTTTGGAAGTGATTTTTATAGTAAAAGAAGCGTAAAATATGCCCAAAAGAAGAAAAGCATAACATATTCAATGAGTGAAATTAAATATACCGTCTTCAGAAAATTTAGAAAGTGCTAAAAAACAGAAGAAAAAAAAAGTCGTAAAGTAAAATTATAAAAATGCTTCAGAGTGAACGACGTGAAACTATAGCTTATATAGCTAAAACGTGTGGGTTCACAAGTCAATCCCGTTCCTACCCCCTTGTTGCTTATCACCAACTCCCAAATTAGTCTTGGAAATTGACCAAGAACTAGAAGATGGTCAATGTCGCGTTAATGGGCTCATTCAAAGATTTATGAGAGAGGGTAGCTCGGCCTGTTTCCAAATACACCTAATAAAAATTTCAAAATACCGTAACTTTAAATTTCTTAGTATTCTATACTCTATCTAAATCCAAAATTGCCCTAGATATATTTTTGAATGTCCATCAACAATCCACTAATCACATTAATATCAAAAGCAGAAAAGAAATTTATTAAAAAGAAAAGAAAAAGGGTGTTTACGATTCTTATAACTTGGCGTTTATACATCTAGGTTGCGTCCAATGATCCTCTATCCATTAAGTAATTCTTGGCAGACAAAAATTGTTGCAGAAAAAAATTAAGCTGCTGTTGTACTTAATTCTTCTTTAATTTGATATTTACAGAAGTAAGCAGTAGATGGTTACTTGCTGAGAAGAAAATCTTGATCTATCAACTTGTCTCCATGATTGTGTCGGCTGAGCATCTACCCAATCTAAAATAAAATGTACCCGTGATGCTGTTGTTGTTATGTGAAAATATTAATGCAATTTGATTTTCTTGAATGCATAAGACTAGCTAAATACAGTAAGGGGATTGTGGAGAAAAGTTCTGAGAACTTGAAATGAAGAATGGAATAGCTAGCTGCACAACTGCTGAGGAGAGGAAGAGAGCTCTCAATTTGAGATTTTTTTTGTTGTTTATGGTAATTTTCTTAAGAATCAAAGTCCGTTTAGTCCATAAATTTTTAAAAATATCTTAAAATATTTATGTCATTAAACTAATTGATACACTTATTGTTATTTTTTGTTCAATTTATTTTTTTTTACAAGATTACCCTCTTATAATTTTTTTTACATTAATAAAAAAAATTTAAATTACCAATTTAACCCTAAAAATAATAAATATATATTAATTTTTTTGGAAGCTCACGTATGTCCAAAAAAATTAAATTACCAATTTTTTACAGCTAAATTGAGAATTTATTTTTCCTTTGTATTAATGTCCAAAAAGAAACTTCATTAAGAGGGTAATATTATAAAAGCAAGTTAATATGAACAAAAAGTAATGACAATGATATTAATAGTTTAACGTTATGAATGTTTTGAGTTATTTTTAAAATTACATATATTAAAAGGACACTAATCTCAAAAATATAGACTAAATGGACTTTTATCGATTTCTTAAAAATAAAATTGAAAAAAAAATAATAACAAGTAGTGTTTGACAAGATAAAGAGAGGGTCCTAGTAGCTCTACTCTTTCGGACTTAGCAGGTATAACACACCAAAATATGAACATAAATCTGAATTGTATATATTAGTAAATCAGGCCCAAAAAAAAACTTGTAATTAATAAAATCAATGGAAGTATGATCTTTTTCCTAATGATGAATATATGCATAGGTTAGAAAAATACCTTAATTTTCTATTGAAAATTTAAAAATAAAGTTAGAATCTTTTTTACCATCATTATTGGGATATGCATAATATAGTTGCAATCTTTTCTACTATCCTCAATCATTTTCCTCACATGTGTGAGCTTATGCTAAACCTTAATTTAAGTGTAGGATATGAAATCCTTAGAACATTCTCTTTTTCTTTTACATAGAAAAATCTATGTGTTTAAAGATTATTATTTATTCTAAACTATTAAGGTTTTCAATAATTTAGTCTCTAATATGTTTAATAGAGTATGAGTCTTTAATGTGTAGAGACTTAACGGGAATTTATATTTTAAATAAGAATACTTAAATATTAACATGAAATTTATTTATGTAAGTGATTATGGTACATAGATTACACATAACATTCAATTTTTTTTTTTTTTACATTCTATCATAAAAAATAATGTAGAAAGAAAGTTAAATGATTCTTTAGAATAATGAATTGATCTGAAAGATAAATCGTGGGACTTTAGAAAATAATTAAGCATTATAAATTCAGGTATGCTCCTACATATTCATTTATTGATTCTTATCTTTTGTACCATCATTATTAGAATATGTAAAATATGGTTGCCGTCTTCTTTACCATTCTCAATCATCTCCTTCACATGTGTGAGCGTATAATAATAAGAATATTTAGATGCTGAGAAAAATCTTAGAACATTCTTTTTTTCTTTTACAAAAAAATCTATGCATCTAAATATTCTTATATGTTCTAAATTTTTCTCCTTTATATAAACACTTATTAGAGTTATAGTTTAACTAGGAATTGAATTAACATAGGAACTGTAAACCATGAGCTTTTTAGCTCCATTTTAATAGTCAAGACCTAATTATTCATCACACAAGAACACTATTAAGTTAACTCCAAACTATTACACTAAAAGTCTAAAGTTGCACTCTAATAAACAATGTTAACAAAAAAAAAAGCCCAATTAATTAAACTATTTTTAATTTATATTATGACTAATCTAAGACCAATAATGACTACTTAATCGACTCTTTATTTAATGTTCATAATTTATTGAATAAATTACCACCATATATTTAAATACTGTAAACAAGTTCGGTAGGCATCATTTGTATAGATTCTATCTCATAAGTATATGTTTTTATGATCCATGAAATTCTCCTCGTTATCAAGATTTTGATTGTTTATATAGATCTCATTCTATGATAACTCAAAACATATAATACATAAACACAAATTTATTATCTACTCAGATTTAAGGTCAATTAAGTTTATTAAAATTAGTATGACTTGTGATTTACGACATTTATTAAACTAGATCATAATTCACTATAGCATTGTTCAATATGTACATATCATATACATACAAACTACTATATTTAGTATGATAACTCAAAAGACATAATATATGAACATAAATTCATTATGCACTCAGAATTAATGTCAATTAAGTTTATTAAAGCTTGTATGAATTATAATCTACGACAATTGTTAAATCATATCATAATTCACTATAATCTTATTCAATATGTACATCTCATATGCATAGAAACTATTATATTTAACCTCTCCCTTTTTATGATCAAGATAAAACCACTCATAATAGCAGTAGAAAAATTTTAGTCTTACATAATGAATACATATTTATTAATGACTGTAAACAATCTTTTATTTAAAGAACCTGTGATTTATATCTTTTACTATTAAATTATATACCCAATACATAAATCACATACCTTATAAATAATGACCGATAATGTATACTAAGAATATAATGAATAAATAACTTCTATTAAATTTATAAATTGTCATTTTATCATATGTTTTTAAAGTAAAAAAAAAAAAGACAATAAATCTAATAGCAGTTGCATGATAATTCAAAGATAGCATTACGTATCAATGGATATGACTAATTGCACTCTAAAATGTATTTTGCAAAAAAAAATTAATTACAAAATTGTCTCTAATGTAATTTACTGAAATGGAGAATTGAATTTAAGTTAATCAAAAACCTTGACACTATTTGAGAAAATTCTGCTGCCTTATATGACCGTTGTTTTGCAGTTACATATAACCTTTTGTGACGCAGCAAAGAGGGGTTACATACACAGGCGTTGTAAATGCTTTGTAACCGTATTTTAGGCATTTCAAAGTTTATTTTTTTTACGGCAAAAGTGTAGTTATAAAAGCTAGTAATGGTCACCAAAATAAATAATTACCTATATAAGGTAATATAGGTTGAATCATTAATATAGTAAACTTTGTGAGTGGTAGAAATGGTTAACTTTTCCATAATTTTATGATATTTGTCAATTTTTTATCTGATTTTCTTGATATTTGTTAATTACAATAAAAATTCAACATTGTTCATTATAATATTGAAACACTTAAATTAGTTGTCATGATATCATCCATAAAAGTTCAAATTATATACTGAAAATGATAGGTTGACATTAGGCCACAAGTCTCCAATTCAAAAACTAAAATTATACACAAATCCAAATACAAGTCTACGATACAAAGTCCTACAAAAACAAGTATGAATCTAGATGTCTATAATGCATCCTATTAAATGATAGCTTGCAATAAAAGCAATAACATGCTAAAAATGTACAAGATAAACCTATTTAAATATCATAATTATATAACTAAGCACTTCTTGCTTGCAATAATTAGAAGCAATCTTGATACATCCAACATATAATGAGTAATCAAGAATAATTTTACAAGCAAAACCACTTGCCTATAAGTCAAGGCCATAATTTGCACCACTAACTGCATGACGATGTTGATGTGCACTGGATGCTGTAAGACTCTAAGTGTAAGTGATAATCTTTCTATATTATTTACATATGAGATGATACTTTATCACAATGTGTTTTTGTTTCTTATGGTTTCTTAGTTCTTTTGATTGAGCCACTGCACCACTATTATCACAAAATAATCTAAGTGGTGTAGTTGCAGCGGACACCACCTTAAGATTTTGAAGGAACTTGCGGAGCCATACAACTTCTTTTGCAGCTTTAGATGCAGCCACATGTTAAACTTTTGTTGTGGAGTCTGCGATACAAGATTTGTTTCACACTCCTCCAACTAATAGCTCCACTTTTCTAATGTAAACACATAGCCAGAATTAGACTTTCTAAAATCCTTATCTGACATAAAGTGAGTTCATTTTTAAGACTCCTTCTGATTTCTATAATCGTATAACATTGGTACTGGAGGGCATTACTGGGTCAGAACATATTTGTAGTCTTTAGCAGTGAGAATATTAACTAGATTGCATTTCCAATCTAAGTAATTTTCACCAGTGAGTTCATTTTTAACCAGGATAATTAATAGTGGTTGATGAAAGACATTTTCTGGAAAAATAAAACATACATGAATAAATACATTGATATAACATTCACAATAAAAATCTAAAATGCAAAAAACCATACTGTAACGATAATCTAGTACCGCTTTAACAAGCTATCCGTTGGGAAAGTCATACTGCCACTTACTAGACCCAATTAACCATTAGATTATTTACTTTCATGTCGTAATATGATAAATAACTATCGTTATCTTTTAGAGCCAAAATTTTGTTAACAGAGTTTCGTTAGGAAGATTAATAACAAATTTGTTGAGTGTATAACCATTGTTTTAATCTACATATTTCTCATATCATGCAGCCACCGTTAGAGTGATCAATAGATTGAAAAATATTTCGATCTTATCTTTAAAGAAGTTCATCAAATCAAATTTCTAATATATATACCCTCCGTAGGGAGCATCACCGTATCATGAAGTCGAGGTATATATATAATTTTATTATTGAACTAACAATGTAATCCGTGGGAAGATTATCTTGAATCTTCCATCTCCCACTCAATATTTTAAAGTTGGTTTTTCTTTTTAAAACATACATATATTATTAATTGCATGCTTCCTATAATATTATCTAAGTGATATTTTATATTATCAAGCATTTGCAAATTTTAAACAATATACATGAATTCATGTTATATGAATGACATATATCGTTATGCATAGAGTGGCACTACTTATTCTATATGACATGTTATTATGGCATGTTGACATCCAAAACACAATATATAAAAAATTTAAATAATCTCAATTCATGATTTTCCTAAAATAAAAAAAAATATTAACCCTAAGCCTAATCTTCATTGGGCTTCTTGTTAATATCTTCTTCCATTGGATTATTTTTGTTGATGGATTTGGCTAATATGGGCTTTAAATTTATTATTGGTCTAAATTTTTAATTTTAAAGAAAATAAAATAAAATTTTAAGTAAAATTTTTGGACAAAAAATAAAGTTAATTTTTTAAACTATATCCATTTATTTTAATCCATTAAGTTCAAATTTTATTGGACTTAAAACTAAGATTTACAAAGCCTAAAACTGTTTTTGGACTTAAATGCATAATAGTATAGTAATTTTACCCAAACTGAAAATATTACAGAAATTAAGAGTCTAAGTGATAATTACCACTCAAAACCTTAATCTCATATTTTCTTCTTCAGCCACCATCACCAAGATACAGTAGTTGCCGTTCATTTTTTTTCGATGAGCACTCGCCGCTGTCAAACCAGAAACGCGCCACCTGCCAGTGCCGGACAGCCGCCTGCTGCTCCAGCCACGCGCAGCGTGAGCTGCGTCCGCTCACTACTGCTCCTGGTATTGCTTGGCTCCGTGTGCGCTGTAAGTTTATATAAATTTTTGTTACAGATTCCTAACGCCAATGGCTTACAAAAATTCTTAAAATATAAAATTAAATCAAAAGAGAAACATGGTGATAATAGACCATCCCTTTTGTTACAATTCCAAAAAAAATACAAACAAATTTTTAACTATGAATTGAGACAATTCAAGCATGCTTTATTCATATATTAACAAATAATATATATCTAAATAAATTGTGCTACTCTAATACATAATAAATAAGATAGATTTCTTACAAAATCCTTATATATTATTATGATATGGCTCTGATACTAATTGTAGGGATAAAATCAGGTTTTTCTTAATTTTTCAATTAAAACATTGTAGGACCGATCTCATACAATATATAAGAATTAAGTAATCTAGAAATTCGTACCTTTGATGATATGAGAAGACAAACAATTGAGAGTTGTAGATCCGTCTCCAAACGATCTTCCAGGCTATGACTCAAGATCGATCAACAGTGGACGTGTGGGCGTCTCTTTCACCACTTCCAATTGCAACTGACGTCTCTTAGATGTCTTCTGTATTTTTATCAAAAACCCTACAATTCTATTCTCACTTGTTTTAAGAAAAAAATACCATTTTTATAGTATCTTATGAAAGCTCTAGTATGTTAGGATTATGATTTATATTGAAAATATGATTCCTCTTTTAATTTAAATATTTGAATTAAATATTATCTTTCCACTTATGTAAAAGTAAAGAGAATGTGTAACTAACTAGGGGATCACCTTGTCAAATATCACGAGCCCCCGTTTACACTTGAATATAATATACTAGGCCTTAACAAATATTATAATTATGATTTTCACTTAATTATGCCAGTTTTCTTGCTTTTGGGTGTAGTGGTGGTGTTGTCAATTAAATGAGTTAACCGGGAGATCATTTGGGAACATACAATAGTGGCTACAATAATTAAATTTTTATTTAAACAAATATAATAATTTAATTCAAATTCTACTTCACTATAAGATTGGAATTGACCTCCATAATTATATGCTCGAATATAATTCGCCTAAGCCACATTGATTTCTTTACTGCACAATCCTTTGTACCACATCGTTAATTTAAATTGATATCTCAACTGTCCAATCAATTTAATTACATCTTGTTCCTTGATACTTACTGGTTTTCTCTAATGATCATTTTCAACATACTTATTTATGTTGACACACTCCGGCAAGAGAATTCTATGATCAAGTACTGAAAATCCATCAAGAGATGTGTCATACAAATTCTATATTGTTAATCTATAATTTCAATACTTGTAATTGCTCCCACCAAGATACCGGGTAATCTTGACTACATGTGTATATCGTGCCCATTGGTAACTCAAATGAAATAACAACTGCAATCATGAAATTATAATTAACTCAAGATTAAGATTATAGTAAATCAATGCCTATGAGCTTTAATAAGTCTGACAATTATTAATAAGTTAATTAAATCTTATATGTGATCTAGTTCAATTTAGTCATACTACATCAATAAATTCATACATGATTAAGACAAATCATTTAATGAATTTATTACAGTCTATATCTAAATAAAGTGCCCAACTTTATTTATTAACTGCGAACTTAATTTATTTAATCATAAGATAACTTGTATTTATGTCTTCTGTGAATGCATATGGTGATAGCATAAATACATATAATATGATTAAATGGACTTTACTCAAAATATTAATGCAATAAAAATACATAAATAAAATACCTTATTTTATTTTATTAATCAGAAAATCAATATGTTTTGAAGAGCATATAATCTCAATACTGGAAGCATTTGTTGCCTATTGAAAAAAACAAACATTTTTTTTCATAAGAAGTACAAAAAGAAATGTACTATATATAGATATATATAGATGACAAATATGCGGTCTATATTTTACTATATGGTAAGATGTAGGAAAGGTACGGAAGGGCATCAAGTTGCTAGGTTCAATCCAAGTTGGCAATAAAAATTATTATTATGCCGTAACTTTTCTCAATATATTCTTACACTTTTCAGCCTATAATATATTTTTTTTTTTTTAAATAGAACAAAAACAATGTTAACCAAATAGCAACTTATCAAACTATTTATAAGCACACATATCTATAAAGGATAGTTCGAGCTAATACTTGTGATAATCTTGAGAGTGGAGTAAGCGTACCATTATATATATAAAATCATTCACAATGGTAAATTTATGGTTTTTTTTTTTAGTTTATTGACATCCTCTTTTGTTAAAGTGAGGATGCTTGTTGTTAACTTGTTTGAATACTTGTTAATTTTTAAATTGAACTGAGAATTTTAAAAGGTGAGAATTATGAGATTGTGATTGTGGAGTGCACGTGAGAGTGAGTTGTTTATTTATATTGGAATGAGACTCTGGAATAAGAGTGTTAATTTTATTTTGGATTGAGGAAGTAAATTATTTCAAATTACAACTTTATTATTATTTAAAAAATGGTAAGTTTGTGATTATTTATTTATTTTTAAGAGAAGTGAATTTTTGCTAAAAAAATAGAATATTTTCTTTATATCAATAAGAAATTAGTGGAATAAAGTTATCAACTTTTCAAATTTCTATTATCTTTGACATTTTGACAAAAAAATAAGATTGAAATGAGATTACAATTTGATCATGTGTATAAAATAAATAAAATAATTAATGCATTAGATTTATTAAGGATTACTTGGGTATTTAAAAGAGTGTCAAGTAAATATTTATTTTTAAAATTTATTAAATAAGTATTCTAGGTAATAAAGTGTTTAAAACACATTTTATAATACAAATAGTCTCATTTATTGATAATACTTATGTTGAGTAAATACATTATCGATCTCATCAACTATTTATGAATGCTATATTATGTTGATTAGTTACATTATGGATATCTCATCAACTCTTGTATTAATACTTATGCCCTTTCTCTTTACCTTCTATTTTGTGGTAACAATGATGCCACACATTTTAAAATTTTTATATCAAATAATCATCTAAAATAATGTGGCATTTATAAATTAGTTAGTAAAATTAACGTAAATTAATTATATTATCTTACCAATTAATTGATAAATGACACATCATTTAGAATGATTATTTAAAATATATAGCATTAATCTTTGTGGTAATATTATATTGGATAATAGTTAATCACATGTCATGATTTTTCCATGCATATCACTTATAGTCTTTTGATTAAGTCTAATTGGCCAGTATTCAGTTACTAATACATATGTAAATCATAACCAATATTTCAGGCCATTTGTATGATTGACACAAGCTTACTTTTTGGCTAAATGATTAATGTAACAAATTCACTTGAAATTTGTGAGCTTCTTTCATCTACTTAATGACTAAATCATATGAAATGTTGGAATATCTAACATTAGTTATAATTATTAGTTATTCTTAAATGTTATTTCATACATGTAAATTAATAATTTGATTAGATAAATAATCAATTCTTTAAAAATATAGATGAAAACAAAAAGTTTTAACCTTAGATACTTTTATATATTTTTTTTCTAATTATACAATGAAAAAAAATGATCAAGTTAGAAATTTTACATTCTTTTTCAAGAAAAGTAATGAATTCTCAAATTACAAAATGGATTTCAAATTTAATAGCAATTACTTTTGAGGCATTAAAAATATGGAAAGCTCGCGGCTTTGTAATCAGATAATTTTGTATTTATTTTTTATAAAATTATGGGTTAATTCAATAATTATCGTAAATTGTGAATTTTTTTATATTTTATATTAAAAATATTTTGTATTCGTTTTTTAATTAAGAAAAAGTTAAAAAAAAATAATAAACTTTTGATGTAAGTATAACCGACCCAATAGTGGTAATACATATTTTGGTAAGATTCGGGTCTGGGTTAGCTACGGATCAGTTTGCGGATTCCGGAGATCCGCACGAATTACCCGAATCCGGATTTTCCCATCCTAGGATAAGGCCGTAAAACCCAGAACAGAACAGAACTCTCTCGGCTCGCGCTCTCAATTCTCAAAACCCTAAACCCTTGTTAGCAACTTCCTCTACTTCCCAGCTGATAAGGAACGTGTAATTTGAAGGTATTTCCTCTTCTTCAGCTTCTTTTTTCCTTTTCAAATGTAAGTAATACAATGTACAAGTGTTTGCTTATTTGAAGATGGATGTTGTGACGCTTTTTTTAATTTTTGTAAATCACTTAATTTTGCTACATAATACTTAATTCCCAGACCCAGTTCCTAGATTTACATTTTAAGGCTCCCCACTTCTGATTGTTATCCATATGAAAGGATTTACTTTTACTAAACTGTTGTTTTCCTCGATTGTGTTACTTTCTAATTGTTTGTCTTTACCGTGTTAGATTTTAGAAATAATATGGATGACAGTTTGTATGATGAGTTTGGGAACTATATCGGTCCTGAAATTGAGTCGGATCAAGAGAGTGAGGTAGAAGATGATGAGGGTGAAGACCTTCCAGACAAGGCTGATGAAGACGGGCATGCCTCTGATCGTGAGGATGCAGCTACTGCTTCCAATGGGTGGATTACTGCTTCTAATGATGTTGATATGGATAACCAGATTGTCCTTGCTGAGGATAAGAAGTATTACCCGACTGCAGAAGAGGTTTATGGTGAGGATGTGGAGACTTTGGTTATGGATGAGGATGAGCAGCCTCTTGAGCAACCTATAATTAAACCTGTTAAGAACATCAAGTTTGAGGTTGGGGTCAAAGATTCTTCCACCTATGTGTCGACCCAGTTTCTTGTTGGTCTCATGTCAAACCCTACCTTGGTGCGGAATGTTGCTCTTGTGGGGCACTTGCATCATGGCAAGACTGTTTTCATGGATATGTTGATTGAGCAGACACACCATATGTCTACGTTTGATCCTAATAGTGAGAAGCACATGAGGTACACGGATACAAGGATTGATGAACAAGAGAGAAGGATATCGATCAAGGCTGTTCCCATGTCTCTTGTTCTGGAAGACAGCAATTCAAAATCTTACCTGTGTAATATCATGGACTCTCCTGGTCATGTTAATTTCTCTGATGAAATGACTGCTGCTCTCAGGCTTGCTGATGGTGCTGTTTTGATTGTTGATGCTGCTGAAGGAGTGATGGTAAATTCTACATTCTATTGTACTCTTTAAATATTCATCTCTCTAATAATCTAATTATGCCCACGGATTGGCTGGAACCTTTATTTTTCCCATGATTATATATGTATCCTTTTGATTTTCATGAGCAACCTAAATTAGTCTGAAGTGTGGAGTTTGAAATCACCGAGGTTGCTTGTATCTCTCGTTGGGCATCTAGAAAGCAGTAATCTCTATTAGATTCAACCTTATCCATTTATGGTGACCTATTCTTTGCCTTTGGATTCTGTTGTTTAAGTTGATTTTGTTGCTGTTTTCTCTTCTCTCTAATGGAGTGTATTTGAACATCTTGGTGTGAATTATATTATTGTTATGGGCTACTTGGTCTAAAAGTTATAGTACTCTATTGACTCACAGGTGAATACTGAGAGGGCTATACGCCATGCTATCCAAGAGCGCCTACCGATTGTAGTTGTAATCAATAAGGTAAATATCCATTATCTCATGCTCAAATCTTGTGCTTGTATTTTATTATGAACCAGTGCTGCAATGTTGTATTTATATCTCCTGATTTTTTTTTTAAATGTAAAGGTTGACAGGCTAATAACAGAACTTAAACTCCCGCCCAAAGATGCTTACCATAAACTGAGGCATACAATTGAAGTAATTAATAATCACATTTCTGCTGCTTCTACCACTGCTGGAAATGTTCAAGTTATAGATCCAGCTGCTGGGAATGTTTGTTTTGCTAGTGCCAGTGCGGGATGGTCATTCACGTTACATTCATTTGCTAAGTTATATGTCAAACTCCATGGGGTCCCATTTGATGCTAATAAGTTTGCATCTCGTCTTTGGGGAGACATGTATTTTCATCCTGATACCAGGGTATTCAAGAAGAAACCCCCTGCTAGTGGAGGGGAAAGATCATTTGTCCAATTTGTGCTTGAACCCCTTTACAAAATATATAGCCAAGTGATTGGAGAACATAAGAAGAGTGTGGAGGCAACACTTGCTGAACTTGGTGTCACTCTTAGCAATGCAGCTTACAGATTGAATGTTAGGCCTCTGCTAAGGCTGGCCTGTAGCTCAGTTTTTGGTTCAGCCTCAGGCTTTACTGATATGCTGGTTAAGTTTATTCCTTCTGCCAAGGATGCTGCCGTTAGGAAAGTAGATCATATATACTCAGGACCTAAGAACTCTAAGATTTTCAAGGCGATGGTAGAGTGTGATCCTTCGGGCCCTCTTATGGTCAATGTGACCAAGCTGTATCCCAAGTCTGATTGCAGTGTCTTCGATGCTTTTGGTAGAGTGTATAGTGGTATTATTCAGACAGGGCAGAGTGTACGTGTATTGGGAGAGGGCTATTCCCCAGAGGATGAGGAAGACATGACTGTCAAAGAAGTAACAAAATTATGGATTTATCAAGCTCGAGATAGGATACCCATAAGCAGTGCTCCTCCTGGTTCTTGGGTTCTTATTGAAGGTGTGGACGCATCAATTATGAAAACTGCTACTCTCTGTAACCTAGAATATGATGAAGATGTTTACATCTTCCGGCCTCTTCAATTCAATACCCTTCCAGTGGTGAAAACAGCTACTGAGCCTCTAAACCCCAGTGAGTTGCCTAAAATGGTGGAGGGTCTTAGGAAAATTAGCAAAAGCTATCCTCTAGCCATCACTAAAGTTGAGGAGTCTGGAGAGCATACTATATTGGGTACTGGAGAGTTGTACTTGGATTCAATTATGAAAGATCTGAGAGAGCTCTATTCTGAAGTTGAAGTCAAGGTTATTTTCTTAAACATTTTTTGTTGTTGGAATCATTTGAAGGTCTTTATGGTCTTCTTCTGTTGGATACTTGTGTCTTAGTGTGCATGCTTTGCTTAAATCGTAGGTGGCAGATCCTGTTGTCTCATTCTGTGAAACTGTGGTGGAGTCTTCGTCGATGAAGTGTTTTGCAGAAACGCCCAACAAGAAAAATAAAATAACCATGGTACGGAAGCCATCTAATTTTTGTTTGATCCTGGTGCTTTTGGGACTTGTAAATGATTCAGTTTTTGTAAGAAGGCTTATTAAATGCCTGTTCATATGGCAGATTGCAGAACCATTGGAGAGAGGACTTGCAGAGGATATTGAGAGCGGCATTGTAAGTATTGATTGGAGTCGGAAGACGCTTGGTGATTTCTTTAAAACAAAATATGACTGGGATTTACTTGCAGCACGATCCATATGGGCATTTGGACCTGATAAACAGGTAAGATATACATTCAAGGGTGTTAATATGTTATTGTGTCCAAATTAATCTTGGCGAGATATCTTTATCTCCTATTCTGTTGAGAGCCTAACTTTATGCATTTGAATTTCTTTTGCTCCCAAAGGGACCTAATATTTTATTAGATGATACACTCCCAACGGAAGTTGACAAGAGCTTGCTGAATGCTGTTAAGGATTCCATTGTTCAAGGGTAAATTGAGTAATATCTTCTTTAGTTTGTTTTCTTTTCTTTTTTTCTTTTAGTTTTTTCGGCTTATCGTGAATGGGCTATCATCTTTTGAACAGATTTCAGTGGGGTGCTCGAGAAGGACCTCTCTGTGATGAACCTATCAGAAATGTCAAGTTTAAAATAGTCGATGCAAGGATTGCACCTGAACCACTGCATCGAGGATCTGGTCAGATCATTCCCACAGCTCGACGTGTGGCTTATTCGGCTTTTCTTATGGCTACCCCACGGCTTATGGAACCGGTGTATTATATTGAGGTAAATAGATGCTCTTTCTGTCATGTTAAAAATGAGATTGTGTGCCGAAGAACTTAAATGGAAGTGAATGGTACAATTGCATGTAAGCT
Source organism: Murraya koenigii (assembly GCA_025617385.1). Lineage (NCBI taxonomy): Eukaryota > Viridiplantae > Streptophyta > Magnoliopsida > Sapindales > Rutaceae > Murraya > Murraya koenigii. Next base: position 30,188,023 of record CM046817.1, read on the forward strand.
GAGGAGAGTCCTCTAATTATCTATTTACTTGATAAGTGTAGTTGATTTCATCTTGCGTGTGTGCTTTCTACAGCCACTGCTCTGATTATGCAATCATCGGTGCTGATGTTTTTTCAGATACAAACTCCGATTGATTGTGTCTCTGCAATTTACACGGTTTTGTCTCGAAGGCGTGGACATGTTACAGCCGATGTTCCTCAACCAGGAACTCCAGCTTATATTGTTAAGGTTTGGTTAAGAAAACTTTGCTTAGTATAGTCTCTTAGATGAGTGTAACAGATAGACTTCACACCGATGCCGCCTATTCTATGCATGTTATAATCCTTGGTTTGGTTAAGAAAACTTTGCTTAGTATAGTCTCTTATATTGTTAAGGTTTGGTTAAGAAAACTTTGCTTAGTATAGTCTCTTAGATGAGTGTAACAGATAGACTTCACACCGATGCCGCCTATTCTATGCATGTTATAATCCTTGTTTCTTTCATACTTTTCAACTGCAGGCATTTTTACCAGTTATTGAGAGTTTTGGTTTTGAGACGGACTTGAGGTACCATACTCAAGGGCAAGCATTTTGCCTTTCTGTCTTTGATCATTGGGCTATAGTTCCTGGAGATCCCCTTGACAAGAGCATAGTTCTGCGGCCGCTTGAACCTGCACCGATCCAGCACCTTGCTCGTGAATTTATGGTCAAGACAAGGCGAAGAAAGGTACAGCTCAAACTCCAATCTCTATTATCCCCCCCTTTTTTCTGCATCTGCTCTGTAAGAGTCTAGGAAGAAAATGGATGCAGCATATATTGTCTTTTTATACATTCATGTAGTTTTGAGACCATTGATTAGGTGTAATTGGCCAATAGGTATAGGATGGAAAATTTGTGGTTTTTGGAAGGGTGGGGAGTGGTTGGGGGAGGGGTGGGGGTGGTGTTGTTGGGGTTGTGGGTGTGCTATTTTAGAATTTTGACTAATCTGCTAATGGATTTGCCAGATGCAGCACATGAACTTTTAGAAAATCACAAGGGTGGATGCCATAGATACATTCGAGATTGTCCTTGAGAATAGGGAGTGAAAATAAAGAGGCAGCTCGGAGAAAAACTTTGCTTAAAAATTGAGAAATTGATCCTGAATTGAAGAACTAATCATTTGGATTTTGCCTTGGATTTGGCAGGGTATGAGTGAAGATGTGAGCATCAACAAGTTCTTTGATGAGGCCATGGTGGTGGAACTTGCTCAGCAGGCAGCTGATCTTCATCAGCAGATGATTTGATGAGCTTGTACTCGGGCGCTGCCTCCTCCAATTTTATCAAGAGTCCAGATGTACAAGTTGCACTGATAACGGTTTATCTACTGTCAAGCTACTAGGTTATAAACACGACTGACAACACCCCGAGCAGACCTCAGCTTCCAGAAGTCCAGTGGCTGATTGTATCATTGATCGTCATGAGTAAATTGGAAATTTTTGCTTATGATTTCATTTCCTATGCAAGTGATGGCTGTATGAACAACGTATTTTGAACTCGTGTTCCCAATTTTCAAGTGTGGTTAGCTAGTTTATACTTTTGGGATGCCTGTTTGTTTCTAAATTCTAATCACTTCAAGTCTCGTTGACAAATGTAATCACAGGTCATAATAATAAGCCAAGTCACATACGACACATTATTTACCCAACTTGCATGGGATTTGAGATTTGAGAGACATCGTGTGCTGTGCTTTAGTCAGAAGCGCAGGTTGGGCAAAACATAACTCGTCTCTTTCAGACGGAGAGACGTGACCCAACTGTCATTTTTCATACGCTTGTTTTGAAAGTCAAATCTCACAAACTTCTCTCCTCCTCGCATCCTGTGTGTAAATCACACGCTTCAATTTCTTTAAGTGTCTTTATTATTATTATTATTTTTTTGTGTTGTAAACATTTATCAGTTGAAAAACACAATCGCAATCTTAAATGATCCTTCTTCCTTAGGGAAAACTTAAATTTGTTTGGAACCCAGAAGCCAAAACACTAAAAGGTAAATTTTTTTATTTTTCTTATTTTGATGATCATACACAAAATCCCCAAAGCATTTTGTGTTGTGTTGTGAGAAAGAAAAGCATCGGTTAAAATTGTGTGAGCAAATCTTTTCGACGACCCTAGATCCCTTATTATTTTATTCTACTGCGTACCAAAGAATAGAAATGCTGCAACCCCAGGACCAGGAAGCCGTTTCTCTGGCACCAGGTCTGAATCTATTCCCAACCCTTAAACCCCCAAACAAATCCCTAATTTTTCACCAAATCACAGCCCTAATCATCACCTTCTTCGCTTACGCTTCATTTCATGCTTCTCGTAAACCACCCAGCATTGTCAAGAGCGTTCTTGGACCCACATTTGATGACTCAAACTTGCGCTCAGACGATTCCGGATGGGTCCCCTTTAACGGCCCAGATGGGACCCACAGGCTTGGTGAGCTTGATTTAGCATTTCTTACTTCATATTCAATTGGGATGTATTTTGCTGGACATGTTGGTGATAGGATTGATTTGAGATTGTTTCTTGTATTTGGAATGATGGCGAGTGGTTTTTTCACTATAATATTTGGGTTGGCCTATTGGTTTAGCGTTCATTTGTTGGGCTATTTTGTGGGTGTACAGATTTTTTGCGGTTTGTTTCAGTCAATAGGTTGGCCTTGTGTGGTCGCAGTTGTGGGGAACTGGTTTGGGAAAGCAAAGAGAGGGTTGATAATGGGAGTATGGAATTCTCACACATCGATTGGTAACATTATTGGGTCTGTTTTGGCTTCGGGAGTTTTGGAGTTTGGTTGGGGTTGGTCATTTGTGCTGCCTGGTCTTTTGGTTTTTTTTGTTGGGGTTTTTGTGTTTCTGTTTCTTGTTGTGAGGCCTGAGGATTTGGGGTTTGAGGCGCCTGGAAAAGAGGTTGAGTTGATGAACGTGGAGAATGGAGATAAAGTCGAAAATGAGGAAGTGGGGCTTCTTGAATCGGACCGTTCAGGTTCCTTGCAAGCAATTGGATTCTTGGAGGCTTGGAAGTTGCCTGGTGTGGCTCCTTATGCATTCTGTCTTTTCTTTTCGAAGCTGGTGGCTTACACATTTTTATACTGGTTGCCTTTCTACATACGGCACACAGGTACTTGTTTCTACTTTTAATATTAAACATATGCTTGCTAGGTGAATTTCAGAGTTGCTTGTTGGTATCTGCTGAGCGACATTTTGTTTGATGCATGAGTTAGCGTGGCAATATATTATTTTGATCAGGCCGTTGTAGAGATTCTCTCACTGGCACAAGTGATGGTATAACTTTTGAACTTTGTGAAACTGATGTTATACAATTAGTTGGGACATTGGTTGAGGATAAATTGCTGCGCCATAGATAATGAATTTGGATATTGAAACTGTTTTGTTTATCTGGCATCTATTACTATTGGGAATGTGTATCATTCGTTAAAATGGTTGTGGTAATGCTTCGGCTTTCTCTTGATTGCTCCATCATAGATGATGCATTTATCTCTTATATTGATTTCCGTACCCAAGAACATTTTTGTATGTTTGGAACTTGTTTGAAAGATATCTGATTATTTTTGTGTCGAATATTCATTGAATTCTTGATGAAATGCAGCTGTCGCTGGTGTGCATTTGTCACACAAAACTGCTGGCATACTTTCTACTATATTCGATATTGGTGGAGTTTTTGGTGGAATTTTGGCAGGTCTTATTTCTGATATGATTGAAGCTCGGGCAGTTACTTCAGTTGCATTCTTGTTACTATCAGTTCCAGCCCTAGTTTTATACCGTGCCTATGGAAGTCTCTCAATGATCACTAACATCACACTGATGTTTCTTTCCGGCTTGCTAGTGAATGGTCCATATTCGCTTATTACAACAGCTGTCGCAGCTGATCTGGGAACTCAGGATTTAATTAAAGGGAATTCACGAGCATTAGCTACTGTGACTGCCATTATAGATGGGACTGGTTCTGTTGGGGCAGCTCTTGGCCCGCTTTTGGCTGGCTATATTTCCACCCGGGGATGGAACAGCGTGTTCTTTATGCTCATTGTTTCTATATTCTTTGCGGGTATGTTCTTGATTCGTGTTGTGAAGGCTGAGATTAGAGAGAAGGTTAACGAGGGAAAATGGCATTGGAATAGCATGACCACACAATGAGAGAGAGTTTTGTAGTTATGATTATACACACTTTTGTACCACAGCAGATAAGTGGATTTCATATAGGAAAATTGTACATAGATGAATTTTCTGAGGCCATTATACATGAAATCATGTTGTCCATTTTTTTCCCTCATTTTTTGGTGGGTCACATCAGAATAAACAATATTCTTTTTTGTTGAACACATTCAGAATAAACAATATTCAGAACATGTACTGGCAATGGCATAGTGATATTAATTCGGATATGAATTGCTTCATTCAATATGTAAATTGCGGCAACTTTTTAAGTGGTGACAATAATCAAACAGGTGAAGAAAAATAAAATATGTGCAATTTGTTTACATCAAAGGGAGGGGAAGGCAACAATGGAAACTGGGTCTGTACAAATCAAATTCTATTATCCTAAATTAAACCTAAAGCTCCAATGGATTCCAACAAAGAGGAGAGAGGAAAGTGTTGACATTATTTATCATCATAATCCATAGTTTTGGTGTGTTTAAAGTTCCTCTTTTATCTTCGTGGTACTCAAGAGTGGTACCAGCTATCTGTTTCCCTTGATGAATCAATATTTACGGAAAAAACTGTCCAGAACAGCCAAGTATTCTTATTATTATTAACTAATCCTCTCCTTTGGCTACTAAAAGACCAAAAAAGAGGTATGCAAATGAAGAAAACTTCTATCCTTCTAACAGGCATTTCAGATTCTGAAGCCCCTCAGCAGAAATGCTTCTACGAACTTTTGCCCTTTGTACAGCCAGATGTGGAGGTGGCTCTACGTGAAAACTCACCATTACAATTGTCAGATTGTCCATTGCTCCTCGCTTTATTGCTTCCTCGACCATTTCCTTGCAGCATAACTTCAAATCATTATGCTCTTGGAGCCGCCTCCTGGCAAAACCTACAGCATTTTGACTAGTAAACACATCCCATATTCCGTCACTACCAATGATAAGAAACTCATCTTCATTGGTCAGTGTGATCAGTTTGAGTTCTGGTTCTGCACTCAAGGGCCCACCCCTTCCTCCCATTTCCTTCATTCCTTCGAGGTGCCAATCGCCTAATGCTCGGGTGACACCTAGCTGACCATTCAAGTAACCATCATCAACATATCCACCCAACGACTCTATCCTCATCCTTTCTTTTGTACAGTCAGGCCTGTGATCCTCTGATAGTTCTACAGCTGCACCACTTCTCGACAATACAGCCCGACAATCACCAGCATTTGCCACAAGCAAAGACCTGTTCGGAGGATGACCAATTTTTCAGACAAATCACACAATATAAATGTAACTCAAAATGTATGATCAAAATAAGTATGCAATCTTAGGATCCTCATGAGAAGATGCTTATGTATTCACCTTTCCAGATCCACTTTACTAAAAAGCATATTGACTAGACGAATATATACATTAAAGCTTAGTCATCACTCTTAACATTGCTAAAGTGTATATTGAAAGGAGCTTACCTCCCAAATATCATTGCCGTTAATGCAGTTGTGCCAGAAGACAGGGCAGACTCAAGAGAGCAAGACTTCAAAAGTGCCGCATCAGTCTCTATAAATGACCTTGTGACCACTTTCTCAATGTTTAAAGGGAACTCAGCATCCTCAACAATAACTCTTGGCAAATGCTCACGAACAAAATGTGCAGCACCATTTCCCCCGTGCCCATCAAACACCTGTTCCTCAAAGCAAGTTGTTTCTTATGAAGAAATGAGAAATACAACATTTACATATTTCATGAGAGGATTGCAAGTTGCAACAAAATAAAGGAGAAACATACATGAATAAAAGTAAAATCTTCTGAAGTATTGGAACAAATGAATTAAGATTTGCCGAGCAGCAAACGAGCAATATAATTAGGATACAAACTTACCCCATAAAATGAAATGGCTTCTTGACCCAGTAATTTATTACCAAACTTCTTAGCCAAGTCACTAATGCATACATGAGTATCCTCCATACATGTACGATCACCGATGTCAGACCACTCTCCTGATCGCAAGGCAGGGACAAAGTTTGTCAACATGTTCTGTTTTCTTTCAGCAACAACTGAAACTGTATCCTCGGAAATGCTTTCCAGCTGAATGAATCATATAGGTATCAAATCAGAAGGACTATGAGAACAATATTAAGTTCACAGAAAGATCAGGGAAACTTGGGGACAACAAAATTACATTTGAGAAAAGTATCAGCTAGGATTTGCAAGCATAGAAAGTATTAAATATATGTCAGAAATTCAAGCAAAAAAGAATAAAACAAACTGAATTTTAAACCAGTTCCAATAGGACAAAATATTCTTCAGTGCTTAAGAATTCTAAACAAGCTCAGGTGCAAGAAAAATTATCACTTAAGCTGCTTTTTATTCATAGCAGTAAATTTAATTTTGGTTTATTGTGCTGATCTATAATACTATTTCAGCATATTTCTATATTTTTCTATTCATGTTTTTGATGTAATTTTAATTTGATATATTGAGGGGTTAGGCCTTTTTGTCCCCCTTGTTTGGATGTTACTTTCTAATTATTTTAATTTAAGTTTTCTCTCGATGTTTATTCAAATAAAAAAGAAACCAGAGAAAAAAGAATCGCAGCAAAAAGAATCAGCAAGTCCTGAATTGAATAACCAGCACAAAACTCTACAGACTAATGATTGCAGTATGAGCTTAAGCTGAATAGATACTTCACAAAGTTCCATAATTTACAGAAAAAGAAATCATAAACCTGCAATTATTAAAGAAAAAATGGAGAGATACCCTAAACTTAATTCCATAAAAAAAGAAAAGCAAACGCTTCAGACAAAATAAACCAGTAACTACCAAAAAGAAATGGAGTCTTACAGGAAATGAATCGCCTATGGTGAGTTGATCATTAGAACTGGTGAAAGTAGAATCTTTATCCAAATTGTCCATCTGGCTGTGTAACAGCTCAAAATGCAAAGGCCAAGAAGAAGAAACCCTGTTGGTGCTATTGTAACTGTTACTGTTAGTGTTCAGGTTCTCCATTTCTTGAGCATCCTGAACACACATGATGTTGTCGTTATGTTAGTTGGTTGAAAATATAGTAACTTTTGATGATGTTTTTAGCTATTAAGCAAGTTTTAATTTGACAAAGGCTACCGAAGCAGAGAATCAAACGAAAATTAAATGTGGGGTGGTCTAAGAGGAGATTCTTGAGAACATGCTGAGATAAAACGTGGGGGCTTATTCCTGTTTGTTATTAAAAAGTAGTTGATGGCAGCCGTTAAATTCCAGATTTTTCTATTAAAAGCGTGGCTGAAAAAATCACTTAGTTGGGTTTCTTTTCATTTTCTCTTCATCTTTTTATTTATTTATTTATTTTTAACTGATCTCTTTGTTTTGTTATTATTATCATTATTTTTGTTCTTACTTTTATGGAAATATTTCTGTGGCAAATATGGAATTATTGTCAAAGTACCCTTTTGTTTATTTCCGCTTTCAGTAATATTTTCATTTCTTATCATTATGTAAAAACTAGGTTTTTTTTTCAATCTTTTCCCTTTTCATAGAGATTGAAATATGTTAGAGTTGATTTTAATATTTTATTTAATTTGTTTCTCTTTTCAATGAGAAATTTTTCGCTCAAATAGCATGATTGGGTTAATAATATAATATCATGTGTTGGTTAAATGATATTATAAGAGGCACAAATTTTTACCATTTTTATTGGAATCATCAACAAAACAAAATTCCAGTCATACCCAATTCGCCTTTGAATCATTGACCTTAAAAAATGGAAGAGAAAGAATAGAAGTAAATCAGCAGTGTGTTTCCGCGTTTCAACAAAGGGCACCCAAATTGTGTATTTTTCTTTTTATTCGTACTTTTTGATTCCAAGACCAAATTTGGGAACACAATTTGATCGATGACAAATTGGCTTTTGTTATTTTAATTGGTAAATAACCGAATCAAAATGATTGAAAGAGAAGCTTTGATTGGCGAACTGTGAATAAGAGGAAATGCTTTTGGACGGCATTGATGGGAAGGCAGATGATGCAAGATAATGACATGAAAAAAAAACTACGCTGGTGCTCTTTCACAAAAGGTGGGTGAGTCTCACTCCACAAGAGAGAAAATATCTTTTCTTTTATCCAAAGTTTCAACGTTGGTCACTAACCAAAACCAAAACCAAAACAAAAAAAAGATGCTTCTTTTCTTTCTGCCATTGTATAAGGAATCACAAAATGTGAAGTTTTGGTGAATCTCTTAAACCTATTTACATTCTTGCAACCCACCCAAACGCAGTGCAGATTACTAAAAACTCAATTCCATAAAACATTAACATAGTTATCACACCTCGGGATTCAGTCTCAGATTCCATAAATCATAGTTTTACTTTTATTTTTTTCAGTTGGGTGGTCAAAAAGGACATGCAATTTATTATTGTTATTTTTATTATTTTCTTAAATTTGCCATATCTTGATTGATTGGAAACCTTGCGTTGATGCAACAAAAGTACCTTAAACATTCGAGCCAAAGGATGATCGACAATCAACTTGTCAAGTATAACCAGGCTTGAAAAGGAATATGCTTGACCTAAATGTTGGAGTCTGATGTGGCTTTTTGTAGTCCTCCAAATTGATGCTAGTGGAGACGTTGCATTATTGCCCCGACAATTTGTGCCATAAATGTAAATTTTAAGCTAAAGTCATTCGCACGCATTCTTGCTTAAGAATTATTTATTTATTTATGGGCAGTTAATTTGGTCCATTAAGCCTCAAGATTGACTTATCCAAAGTGCCACTAACAAAAAAAAAAAAAAACACAGATAAGATCACCAAATAATTATTCCAACCTAAGACAAACCCATCAACTATTATTCTGGGGAAACTGGCCAGGGAGTCACTAAACCACTTAAAAAAGGAAAGGCCCAAGAAATTGACCAACTAATTCCTAATACAAGAATAATAGCTTGTAGATAGGAATCTTCAAACATGATGTAATTGATAATATTTAATGACAAATGGAAGAACCTAAAAAGTCCAAAATTCAGCAATTTCAGATGTACTTCAACACTTTCAGTCATCTCTGACAGAATCAGATCAGCATACGCCACAACAATAGTAACAATAGCCTATTCCAAATTAAGTAAAAACCTTACATTCCAGTAAATGCTTTCTCGCCACAGCCAGAAGATACAGCACCAGCAGGGATCACCTTCAACACATGGAACCTCACTGTCTTTGACAAAGGCCTAGAATATTGGGTAAGAAGGAAAAATATACATATCTATAAATTATTCAACACAAAAACCAGCAAATCACAATCATGCCTAAAAATAACAAGGGTCTTTTGCTAAGAATTCCAACCTGCATTGGCCAATGATGACGCAATCTCCTGCCCTCACGTGGAAGCATGGAGAGATGCGCACAGGAATGTTTGAATGCCTCTTCTCATAACTGAAAAAGCGGATACTTTTCTCATATATATATATATATATACCCAAAAAATAAAAAAATAAAAATCCTAAAGTGAAGGAAATGTTAAAGAGGCACCCATCACTCAAACTAAAGCTGAATCATACCACCTTCGATATTTCTTCACAAAATGAAGTTAATTCCGTCGAACGACTATAGACCTTATCATCTTGGCACTATGGCAAGTGCGATACAGCCTCTAATACAAACGGTGCCATTGAATGGACATTTATCATCAATGCAAGTTCCTGTACAAAAAATATTTGGACGGCTAAAATAAGAAAACAGCGTATTTACAATACACACACCCCAGCATGCAGCAAGTCATGTCTTCAAGTATGCAAGAAGGAAGGATTGAGCTGCTAAGGGCCAAGGACTGATTTGCAGCTACAACAGCATGATTACATGAATCCACTAATTGATGAAATTATCTCTCATTCACTTATTTCCCTGATTAAAGTAGACAGGCAGTTGATGAAATATAATATACACACATTAAATAAACTTATAAATATAGAAACTTTATGCAATAATGCAAATTGATGTCTCCAAAGACTCATTATACAGTTCATGGTCGAACCAATACTTGTTCAAAATCTAAAGAACACCCCTTTCTAAGCTTTTCTACTGTCTAATACATTCATCATACTCTTACAAATGAGATAATGCCTAAATGGAGAAATATCTTTATTGCAATGTTAATAAACCATTCAGCTAAATAAAACATTTGGTTTTCACCAAATCTCTCAACTAATTATTGAAGGATAAAAGAAATGAAGCCAAGAATGTCAATGGATGGCAAAAATGCACAGTAATAATTACAGAGTGATCATATTATATACATAAGCAATCTATGAGAAATATCCCAAAATCAAAGTGAATCTTGCATTATCAGTGAAAGAAATTAGTGCATGTTGCACAATATAAATCACATCATCCATGGAAAATGGAAACCTTGTAACTTCTTTCGAACAAACCAATATAAAATCCTATTGACTGATGCACAATAATACTGTCATTCAGTAACATATGATTTCTGTCAGTTAAAACTAAACAATAGATGACAGAATCAGCACTATCAGCAATAAATGGGGAAACTTCAATAGCAAGTCATACAGCATACATGTTCCAACTACAGGCAAATGACTATTTATTATGATAACCCATCAAAGAACTAAACAGTCAATGGTAGTAAGTAATAAGCTCAGCCAGTTACAGTTTCAGCTGAAAGTATCCTACTGTAGCACAGATTTATGAAATCAAATAGATTTTGGTGTGGTTCTTACTCCAAATTTAAAAAGAAAAAAAAAACTCATAAATATGCAAACAAATGATAAAAGCACACATATAAATAGATATGCAGAAGAGTAGATATAAAATTATACAGTAAATAAAAGGAGGACTTCAATTGCTTCTCTGGGGGTTTTGAAACGCAATCCAATGCTCTTCCAGAAACGGTTCCCTCCCTTCCCAGACCTCTTTCCCCGAGCCGTTACAATTATTAATTTTTTTTTTTAATTTGAAAGAAATAAAACAAAGTAAAACTCAAAATCCCGTGTGGAAAAAGCATGTATTTTGTTAGTCCTATCAATGTGTCGCGTTCATTGTACCTTAGAAACACTTTGGGCTACAAAAATGCCTTCTCCGTCTACAAACAAAAAACATGCAAATGCAAACGTAAAGGTAAAGCAGATGATAACATTACAACATGCACCCGGATATAAGAGATTGAGGATCTGAAGATAACCTGCTCGGCCATGACTGTCTGTCAAGCAGCTCAAGTTTGGAGCTGCAGCTTCTTCTTCACTGTTACTATGTTCAAGCCCTAACCCTAGCCTAGCACGTTAGTTCCGTTGACGTATCAAAATTGAAATCTAATAATATGGCATCGGCTGCTTTAATCTTGGGATCCAATTGGGCCAAGTTTTGGACCCAATGGTTTCTTTCTTATTCATCACTCTCGCCCGGTTGGGGAAGCTCCAGCCTCTAAGCCTCCAATTGATGATATTCCTCTCCGTAAATACATGAAATTTTCCTTTGTAGCCCCTCTTCTTCTATTACTACGATAAGTATATAGCATTTCAATTACGCGCAGTAGAATAGTAATTTTACTTCTTGTTAAAAAGTAAAAACACATCGCTTCGCTGCAGATCTATTATAAGACAAAATAGTTAATCATATAATATTTTATTTTTAATATACATGCATATATAGAAAGATAATTTGTGAGTAATTGCAAACAATAATAATAGTAGGTTGGTAGATTCACATTAGGGTTAGAACCCAAGTACCCAACCTAGTCCAATAAAAAAATATTTGATTTAGATTATATCGGATTATATGAACCCAAACCGATTAGATTTATTTTTGCCAACACGATCGAAATTGGGATCCAAAAATTCGATCGGATTTGGCTTTAAAAAAAAAAGAAATTCATAAAAAAATAAAAAGTAAAAACAAAACAGGCACACGCACGCATGCGCGCGCGCGCGCACACACGGAGTCTGGGTTACAATCTGGCTTACCGTCTGGGTTTCTCACAGTTCAGGTTTCTCACAAATCGTGCCATCACGCAGTCACGCTCTTTGAATGTAGCACAACCAATACCGATCATCATTTGCAAATACAACCATAGGATTTGCTGCTCCAAGCTTCCAGTCCTCCACTATCACCAAGTTCCTCCAACTCCAAACCCACTCCAGCCTCCAACTCCAAACCCATATCACCAAGTTCCCCCAATTCCGAACGACCAAACCCACTCCATCCTCCTGCTCCGAACCCGCTCCAACCTGGCAACTCGAATTATGTCTTTGAAATTTTAATGATAAATACTAATTTTAACAACTGTTTAGGCCTTACAGAAATTGAATAGTATTTCTTCATACTATCTTATATATATATTTTTAACTTTTTTCAAAAACAGTTAACAATTGACATAAATTTTTCATTTCTTTGTAAATAATCCGAATCCGATTTAATTCAAACTCAACCCAAACTAATAACCCAATCCGAATAAGATCGAATTATTAGTTCGAGTTGAGTTCTAATAATTTTCTCTCTAAATTAACTCGTTATCCAATCAAATTAATCCAAACCCAATTTTGTCCAATCCTAATTGACGCGCGGAGTTTGTCACTTTGATTATAATACATAATAAATCACGGAACAACTTCACATTCCCAGTGTTACTACATTTCTTCAACTTCTTGTGTTACGGATTCAAAATACACGATGTGTATGTACCGTGAAAAGTTCACTTAGGCCATGGATCCAATTACAAGCATAATCACTACAGTTTTACTCATCATTATGGATTATTGAAGGACTACCGACATTTTAATGACAGTTCAAAGCCATGAAAGCAAAGGCTATGTATGGTATATAGACATTCAATAACCGAGTCTGAAGAAGACAGCACATGCCCCCACGTATCCCGAAACATATTAACTCATTGCAGCATATTAACTCAATGTAGTAGTGTCTGCCACAAACATTCCACATTTCCACTTGCGATGGAAATTTAAATTAAAGAAAAAAAAAAGGAAAGGAAATTGGAATTCATCACATCTGACTAACGAGATCGCCGCCATTCCTCTGTAGAACACTACGAGACAGAAACTACATTATTCATACTGCTCAAAATCATCAATCATCCAATTCCATCAGATAAATCAAATCCCCTGCCATACGACTAATCACTCCATCTGCATCAAGGGAACCGCAGTTTTATATTATACTACTATTGTAACAAAATTTACTCCACGTACAGCAAATGCTGCATATATCTGAAAAAGCTCAATCTGATATGCAGCACAATTACTGAATATTATACTGCTAAGTAATGTTTACATTAATGGGTTTCACTTTACCAAACCAGCTATGTCAACAATAGGGACAAAAGGAGCTCAACAATTATCAGAACTATTAACTTACGGATTGAATGTAGACGATGATCACATTCATGAAGAAACATAATTTATTTGATTTTGTTAACAATTTTAAAGATGTATGGGAAAGCTCAATCCCACCAAATTTTGATTTATCATAGGTTTTAACCATACGAGGAAGAAGGATGAAAGGAGGAAAAGTTGACAAAATTAAGGACTTTCATGCAGCAACATAACTACACACCTTTTGACGTTTTGCATTTGGTGCGCTTGGTTCTGAATCACTTAGTCGACGTGATGTCCGAACACTCGAGCTACCAGCCTGCAAAAATATCATCCTTCAGCAAATTCTCAGATGTGCATGCGAGGTGATGTGATTATGAGTGGGGGAGGGGAGGTGGAAGTATATTTGACATTAACCAGAAGGAAATTAAAAATATAATGTAATATGGAATCTTGGATTTTCTGTACAAGAGGGCAAAAAAAACCAATTACAAGTGTAATTGGTGAAGCAGTCTTACATGGGCAGAAGAATCTTGAGACATTCCATGCCCAGATGCATTCACGTCCTCCAAAGGTGCAGCAGTTGGTTCTGCACTTGAATGTTGAGATATGAAGGGCATTATCTGGTGAAGCAAATTAGATAAAAATATCCCTTCATCAGTGGCACTTGCATCTGCTGCTGAAGCGCCAGTGGATGAAACTACACGATCTGTAAATGTGGCTGCAACCTCTGGGACAGAATCTGAAGCTGTTCCATGTAAGCCACCATCTTCTACATGGATTTCACCCCCTGGAAAAAGATTTCTCAGAAGTTGAAAAACACCAGAACGGATCTGTAGCTCTGACTCTCGGTTGTTCTGGGTTCCAGCAGTTGAAAGAGTACTAACATTGACACTGCGTAAGTGAGATGGCTCCTGTTGTCTGGAGTTTGGATTTGCAAATGATCCTACAAACCAAAAAGCCAATTGAAGGATTCAGTTCCTGAAAGATCACCTTCTTGGTCAACAAATACAGAAGAGTTGCATCAAATTAACCAGTCCCAAAACCAAATCTAACTCCAAAAGCAAGGCAGGATAAATGATCAATCAGTGAGAAGAACAAGCAAATCAGAGCATAGCAAACCTACCAAACTTGACATACAGAATAGACGTGTGTGTATATATAGCCATAATGAAGCTCAAAATATGGATTACACAAGCTGCAAACTCTGAATGCAAACAGCCGACCAAGATGAGTTCTCCAACTTCCGCAAGAAATCTAAAAAACAAAAGTTGGGCACCTAGTGATCACCAGTTTAGAATGAGTCATTTTACACACTAACTGTGCAACTACTTTTACCTTCCATTACCTAAAGAAAAGTTTACATATCAATTGAGTTGCTCAAGTTCTATTTTCCAGGACAGAGAAATTAATGTTCTCCTCAGTTAGATGATTACTCATATCAATTTATAAAAATAAAAATTAAAGAATCAATAGAACAGGCTCTCCTGCAAGCATTTTGCATTGATGTTTTTATCTAGAGTTTTTTGTTAATCAGGCAAATTCAGTCTGCCTGACAATTTTACCAAAATGTTAGAAGCTCCCATACATGGTTAGAATCGTCTGGTTATATCTTTTGGATAAAACAGAAACCACACAACTATCAAAGATATTAATAGCATCAGCAGTAGTACAAGCATTACTATCAAAACAAGATCGACATTTACTAAAATAAATAATCAAACAAATACTAAGCTTCCTGAAATTAACCACCATAGGAATTCAAAGATTTCAAGAAATAGTTGTAATCAGGACTATGCTTTCCTTGTAATTGTTACACTACCATTTCGTGCAGGATCTTCAGCATTTTGTTGCCCTATAGCATCAGGAACTGAGGGCTGCTCAGTTTGCAGTCCAGCAGGATGATGCTCACCAGATACTTGATGTCCCTGTTCACCACTCACAAGTCCAGAAGCTACATGCTGAAATCTTCCGAGAACCGGATAATATAAGCCGACAGGATTACCAGATGAATCTGAAGGTAGGCGGCTGAAGGGAGCAGGCACTGCTGCCACCATGCTTCTAATTGGCACAACTCGTACACCAGATTCTCCAGCAAAAGATGAACCATCTGAGTTCCTCATAGTTGCTTGACTGCCAAGGATATCAGTACCAGAAGCTGTTGCTTGGCCTGGGGCCTGCTGAGTATTAATGCGTGCCTCTTGATTAACATTAGAACTCGCCATTGATGAACCTTCCAGTAAAATCAACAATTGTAAGAACTTAAAAAAGAGCATGTCTGACACTTGAGGCCACATTACCATACGTGTGAGCGTCATGTATAGTTAAAGAGTTTCCACTTCTATATAACTGGTAAAAACACGGGGAGACTAGAATAGCCACACTCTGTTGTCACAAAGCTCACACAGGTTGCAATTATCATTTCATGATATATGGAGTTCATCCACAAGTACTCAAATCATAATTAATTATGGTTAATATTTAAAATTCACAAATACACAAATATTTGACAGTTTTCCGTGAATGCATAATTTTGGAAGCTGAGCAGCTCCTATTAGTCATCAAAAGTTCAGATAGTGTAAACCAAAAATTTGTAAATATTACAGGCAGAAAATAGACAGGATACCTCTTCGTATTTGTATATCGATACGCCTTGGAAGAAACCCAGCACTACGTCCATTAACCAAACCAGAGCCAGGCTGTACAGACCCCATGGGAATGGCACCAAAGCTCGTTCCCGGTTGAAAAGGAAGAGGCTGAACATATGAAGTTCAACGATCAGTAAAAGGAAAAAATTGAAGTCAACAAGAAGAGTTTATCATGAGCAAAGAATATTGCCTGAACCATGAGAGGGTTAGGACCAGAAGGTGATACGAAAACTGCTGGCCCAGCATTAACCACAGCTTCAGACTGCATAAGAAAATGAGTCAAAGTGAAACTTGACAAAGTAATGTGATCCGAGGAGAAGTCATGCACAGGGTAACAAAATTATCCTACCGGAGTTTGACCTAGTCGCAAAGTCATGATTGTACGACCAAGTTCAAGAAGAAAAGCACCTAGATTATACAGTATAACACCAGTTCTCCATGCAGTCGATTGAATACTTGTCCGTAAAGATGGATCAGTCACATTCGCTTGATTCTCAAGTTGCATCACAAGTTGCTGCCAGTGTAAAATAAAACATACCAATCACACAAAATATTAATTAACAGAATCTCAAAACCACTGGAGTTATTTTACAGGATTCTAGAAAAAGCAAATATACTTCAAATAGTTGGATCATATCATGGTTAACAAAGGAAAAGGTTGGACATTGATCACCAAAACAAACAATTAAGATGGAAGACAAGACACACACATGAAGGCACTCTGCAGCTTGCTCAATGAGCATTTGTCTAGTAGACTGCATCACTTCTGCTAAAGATCCAGGCGTTGGAAGCCCTTCTTGTAATGTCCCGGGATGTGAAGCTGAGTTAGTATTCCCTTCTATGGTACTATTTGTAGCAGCAGCATTGGTCCCACCACCTCTGCCTGCCCAAAATCAACAAAGAATTATAGGAGTGCTCAACATGTATAGCACAGAGGAATATTACAGTATAAAAGGGGGATAAGAACAGACCTATTCCATCAAAATCGCACCTCAATTGACCTAGATATTGAGATAAGGTTGTCAAAGAATCAGGTATTACCTAAAGACAAATATCACACAAAATTTGTCACAAGACCCTAATAGGCATATCACAATTTTTACTTCTTATAGTTTGACAGAGTAAATCTACACATTTCACGACCACAAATTGATGAAGCAAATTGAGAATTTTATGCTTACAGGAGGTTGCAAAGTCCCCAAGGAAATTGCTGTTGGAATTCCAAAAGCACTGTGTGGTCGATTTGATTGAAATTGTGTGCTACCGTGTTCAGGTTGCTCCTGGGTTGAGTCTGATGCACCAGCAGCGTCTGATGTCCTTTCGGGTCTTTGCGATGCATGTTCCTGCCACATCCACAACCCCAGAAAAATGAAAGTTAATATAATAAACGCATGTAGATTGAACAATACAAACATAATCATTATATTCTGGCATATAAAACCCTAAATTTTAGGAAACCTTCAATACTCTATCAAGAAATCAAAAAAAATCTGCGTCAATTTTTTTCCCCCAACTTTTGGCAGGTGTAGTTTGTGCAAAACACGGGGAAGGGGAAGGGTGCCATGGGTGTGATGTAGGGAGAATCTTATTTCTTTTCAAGACCAGCAGCATTGGAGTTCATACAATACTTCAAGCGGACTATCTAATTTACAGTTTCAGGGAATTTAGATTTGACTTACCCTGAGATCTATCCCACCACCACCACTTCCAATATTTGAAATACCAAAAGAGCCCAGAACAGCCGACACAATCTGCTCAGAAGAAAATACAAAAATCGAGAAATTTCCAGGAAGAGATTATTCAACCAGCTTGAAATGCAAATTCATGTTCCATTCCAATCCAATCTACATGCTGTCTAACCTGACTAATCTCTGGAGGAACTCCATCTCCTCGATCAGGAAGATTGAAAGTTTCAATTACAACACTAGGGGCTATATGATTGCGGCTTGTACCTGATCAGGTTCAATTGCCGAAATAATAGGGTTTAGCTTGGATTTCTCAGTAGTTTTAACAGTAACAGAAACCATTTACTCAAAAGTACACATCCATCATACTGATACTATAAACATAAGTGCAAATTTTAAACTACATAAGAAGTGTTATTGATGCATCATGATTCACCACATAACAAGTACGGGTTGACAACATCTTCAATGTAAAATTAATAAATTTGAAGATACAAGACAACGCCAATGGCAAAAGGAATGGTACACACATAAAGGAAGGCACAAAAGTTAAATGAAAAAAAAGAATTCAATAAACATGGATGGAGCGCACAAGACAGTTCAAAGAAAATATCCAATTCAATATACATTCCAGAAATAAAAAAACTTGGAAGTACGCATAGGTAGCCCAATCCCCAAAAAGTACGATTGTTCCCCTAGTACAATGGACAACATATTAAACATAAATAAATTACTCTCCCCACTCCTAGATTCCTCTGCTATGGAACCTACAGCTTCAGCAGGCAAGCACCCAAGCTACAGTACATAGAAAATACTCAACTAATCCTAAAATTGAAAGGAGAGACTTGCGTCATCCAAACCATTCTATGACAAAGAATCCACTGTCACAATAATACTTGCACATAAAACATATATGTTCAAAGATCTTTTTCCAAGTAAATAAGACTAAATACTAAAGAAACTTTCCTCTTCCCCAATTCACACAAAAAAAAAAAAAAATACCACCTTCAGCAGAGTACCCACCCGCTAAAAGCCTTCCCACCCCGCAAAACCCCAACAAAACCCAAAACCCAACAACCGAGCAAAGAAAGAATCTTAATCATGTACAGCATGTAAATTTATTGAGATTAGAACAAGTAGGAAAGACAATATTTTAAAACAATAGCATAAATCCTTGACTGAATCCAACCTGGGAGATTATGGGTGCCATCAGATGACGGTGGAGCTGGTTGCCTGACCACCATATGCAAGGTGTGGCCATCCTCAACATCTAATGCAAGTTAAGAAATTAAAGGGAAATGTGGAATCATACTACAAACAATAATAAGCATGTTATAATCTACAAATTGCTACATGAAGGAAATATAAAATCCTTGATCGATATCAGGCTCAAAAGGCCAAACTACTATTACTTCTGAAATACATTAAGAGCTAAACTCCCATACTGATTCTAAAAGCGTACAAGTTGCCTCTTATTTGAATGCTTAAGTTATATCAGGATCAACAGCTACTCCCAAACCACTGGCCTTTGCAGCCAACATCCTAAAACTCCAACATTCCACAACTCACGTAAGCCTTAAAAGACAAAGGATACGGTAGGCTGAGAGGAGTTGATCATCCTTTAGAACCTTTCCACGACATATTAGACGTTGTTGCTCTGATAGCACGCCAGTGACAGAAGCAATCTGCTCTTTCAAAGCAGGAACTGGTACCTGCAGAACATTTAGAGAATACTAATTCTATCATAAAGCTAGCATAAAAGTCAACAGCAACATGTTTCCATGGACAATATACATGAGATGCCAGCCTTAACTACAAGAAACAATTGTGATAAGAGCAAAGCAACTAGAAAAAAGAGCATTTAAGTCATAGTTCCATGGACAGAATTTAAACCTGCAGTCTTACACAAGGCAGGATGATGACAAGAGAGCAGCAAAAATCACCTGTTTATCAACTCTCAAAGTATAGGTCTGTGAATCCAGTGTTTTTATTTTAATTTCAATGGTGGTTTCAGAACCTTCAGCTTCATTAACCCCAGGAATTCTCACAGTACCACGGCTTTCCATTCTCTGCAGACTGTTCAGATACCTAGTAAAAATATATATATATATCAGCACAGAAAGAAAATACTACTAAAGAGTTGTCTCCTTGTACTTGAATTGCTGTATATGCATTGATAAGAAAATAATACAAAATTATGGCAACAAGAAACTGTTGTAAAATTGAAAAATCAAGAATGATGCAGTAAGTGATATTCCAAAAAGAATACATTTTTGCTTCTCAGCATGTAAAATGCTAGTATATGCGTGTTTCAAGAAGATAATGATAGTCTTCTTCCAGCATCCAGCCCTTAAAAAATAGACGCTTGAAGGGTTGTAAGGGGAAGAATCCTAGCTTTGGTATCGACAAAATAGTAGATGGAGATAGCAAGTCTTCCAAAATAGAACTTGATTTTACGCCATACTAAAATCAAATACAGGGGCTGAAGTTGAAATCACAAGTAAAAGCTTTAATATAAAAAAGAAATGATTAAGAAACCATCACAAAATAAGAACACGAATGGACCTAAAGATTGGGAAACCAAAATCCCAATTGTCAAATCGCAAAATTCCATTCGGCCTAAATCACAAAACAGAAATAGCCATATGCGGGAAAACAAATGTAACCAACGTCAGATTGCTTTTGAAAATAACAAAAAAAAAGAGTCCCAGCCTGCTAGGGTTTTATCAGACCTAGAAAGATAGAAAAGTAAAGGCATAAAGCTGGCACCTTAAACTTAAAGCCAGAAAACAATCAGCAAGAGAAAGGATGAAGAAATCGCATGATAAAAGAATACCTGAGATCAGATAGTGATGGGAGAGAGCGAGAGAGATGGAGGAACCCCAGACGAGTGCGAGAAGAAACCGAGACAGAAAGTAGTGTTTTTGTCTACTATGAATTATGAAAGAGCAGCTTAATAGAACAGGACAGCCCCCGTGCCGTAAGTCTGTATCTGTATCCGTACGGTATGATGCTCTCACCAGAGCAGCTTACTCTCTCTCTCTCTCTCTCTCTCTCCCCCCTCTCTTGTTGAGCAATTCAGGCCCGAGAAGGGAATGGGAATTTACTTACTGTGCTGGATTTTGTGGCTCTTACTTATCTCAAGAATTCTCCTTTTATTTATTTACTTTAACGGTGAGATGGCTATTTTTTATTTCATTTGAAAATAAGGACTAAAGACTTTTTACATCACAAATCTGTTAATAATGTATGTTCCCATTTCCGGCATGTTTGGAAGACCGTATTAACCATGTTAAGAGAAATAATTGTAAGGGATTAATAGGGGGTGCTAGCCTTTTTTTTTTTTTTAACTTTTACTTAATAATAATAATAATAATAATAATAATAATAATAGTAATAATAATAATAATAATAATGATGATGATAATAAAAATAATTTTTTAATATAATTTTTTTTTATTTTTTACATTGTAATTATTAATATAAATTAATAAATTTATATATTGTAATTCAATAACAATATATTTTAATTTATAATATTATTTTATTTTTTATTTTTATATTATAATTTATTAAAAAATTTTTAATTTATTGTAACTAATATAAATATTTAAATATATAAAAATACAATATAATATTACATTATTTAATTATATCACAAAAATTAATATAAAAAATAATTATTTTTAAATAATTTAATATAACTAATAATAAATATTTAAATATGAAAATTTTGAATAATATTAATTTAAAAAAAAATAATATAAAATATTATTACATATACTACAGAGTTCTTACTTAGATTATTTAGCACAATAGTAAATATTATTTAGAGATTATTTGATTAAATTATTTGCTTCATCTTTATTTCACATATTATATATTTAAGAATATTGAAAAATAAATGTCATGCTTATGGAAGTTAAAAGTTATAAACTTCGATCTTTTATGAAGAATTATGATATTTTTTAATATTTACACTAAAAAATTGTTAAATTTTTAAAATTTAAGGCTTCTATATTTATTTTTTTTTCTAAATACTAATAAATATTATTTTCTAAATATATAATTTAAATTAATCACAGAAAAATTAATACAGTATAATACAATACCAAACATAATATGATTAAAATTAATATAGTACAGTGTATAACCAAATATTATATATATATATATATATATATATATATAAAATAGATTATATTGTAATAAAATGATTACGTGATATGAAAATAAAAGTTAAGAGTTCCATATCTCACCGACCATGCTATTGCATGGAGAATAATCACTGGCTTCATTAGATCTTTACGAAAATTGTGGTATTCTTTTAATGTAGAACAAAAAAAGTATATTTTATTATAGAATATTACTTTATGACAATAGTATAGTGGAATGTTTTATTGACAATAAATATCCTCTTGTGCATCTAATCTTTTTTTGAAAATAATTAAAACAGTTTATGATTTTCTTCTTTGTAAACTGGCTTTTTGAATTCTTACATCTTTAAGAGCGACTGTACCTCTTGATGAATTGTAAAGCAGAAAGCGAATCCAATAATTTTTGAAAATCATCAATTATGTAGTAGATCACATCTAAGATATGACAAAAATGACTAATCAGATTTTCAAAGATTTAAAGAAAGAAGAAAATATAATTATTAAAGAGAATTTTATCACACAAAATAAAGGGATAAAGATCGATAATTCATTATAATAACAAAGACTATTTTTTATAAGTACTAAGAGAATTTTACTATTATAATAAAAACAAATAACCATCATTACATTTTATCCTTAGAAAATCAATTTTATACATCACACTTTAATTATTACACATTATTATTAAATAATATTACTTTGTTCTTTTATTCACAATCACACACTTGTCGCATTATTATTAGCTTATTCACCATTGCATTTACTGCAAGGGTCCACTACAGCTTCTGCTAATCTGTGTCACTGTTGGTGCTTGTAGAGTTTCTCTTATGCACTTATTCCTCCTCCTATCGTTCCAGTGATTTGGTAATTTCTTCTTCATCATCCATGGGATCATTGAACACATTCTCTAATCAAGGCTAGTTATCTCAATCATCATTCTGTAACCATTACTCAACTTCATCATATTGATATTGTCAATTTGGAAGATGATGCTCTCTCCATGAAGGAATATCATTTGCTCGTCCATGTCTTACAAGCCAGTCATGATATCGAAGAATTTTCTTTATGTTTCTGTTGTTGGAGTTGGAATTTCATGAACACAAAGCCAAAACGAGAACGAGTCCAGCGAACTACAACGCTCTTGTTCTTCCCTTTGAACAGTCCTGGGTCCGCCCATTTTACCGACTAGTTCATGTTGAAGAAGTGAAACCCCCAAATTCAAAATCTCCCATTGTAGCTACTATGTCGAGATGAACCTGAAATCTCGGTTCTGTATGAATCAACCACTCACATTCTCAAGGCTCTGTTGGCCCAAAAGGAAAGCTTGAACAGGGCCATCAATAAGTAAGAAGTAAGCTTCTTCAGATTAAGGAGGAAAGTTTGAAAAGGCTGTAGTGCTTGATCTCGCATCTAGCAATGGGTCGAATCATGAAGAAGAAGACAGGGTTGGGCTGGAAGGCAGGTAAGGCTCTTTATCCTCTTTGGCTTTTTCCAATCATGAGAATGTGCTATGGATTAATTTATTATTAGCTTAGAAAGAAGGGCTTTTAGGCCCGCTAGCTAGGTTGATTATATTAAAAGGTGGGTTACAGCTAGGGGGTTCGCACGAGGGATCTTGCTAAAGGAAATGGAACAAATAATAGATCTTTGGCCATTTCCTCGTATGAGGCTGCTGCTTATTCATAATATCCTATCGAGCAAGAAAAATGGGTGCATAGGAAAGCAATGTTTACACCTGATTGATGTAAACATTCCTATCACTGACCCGCACCCATTCAAGGTTTGAACGGGAAAGAGGATTTCCCGTTAAAAAAAATACATTTATTATTTTTTCCACTTTCGCTTAGTTTAAATATTTTTTTTTATTAAACTAACGGACGATTTTTATTTTTCTTTTTAAACTTGAAAATTTAGGATCATGAAATAAAATTGTTGCTATAATTATTTGTACAAATGTATTGTTGTTGAAGCTTGGTGACAGTGAAATAATACTTGTGTTGTGTCATAATTTATCGATCACTTAGGTCGGGTAATAAGTTCTGATGCTATGGTGATCTTGACGTCTTAGTCCGATTATGATTATGAATTATTTGTACGTGTCATCTTAAGCTCGAAATGGACTTGAATAGGTCCTGTTATAAAAGAGCTACTTGCTCTCACAGTAAAGTATCTTAGTTCTGAGATAGCAATACATAACTAAATAGCTTTCTCTTTCTTTCTCTTTTAAAGTTTGAGTTGTTACTTTTAATGTCCCTTGATCTCTAACTTAAACATCAGAGAGTTATCGCCAGAAAAAACTCCGGCACCCCTTATGATTTCTTTACTCTCATAAGAATCAATAGACTACTTCAAGAGCAGCATCAGAGTGATCGCTGATATCATCCTTATCCATAAAATTTGGCAGCAACAGCTTGAATTATTGGCTGCTTGTTTTTGGATCTATTGGCTTCTTTAGCCATAGTTTGCTTCTTTCTTGTTCGGCTTCCTCCTGCTACTTCTTATTTCACATCCTTCTCACTTCCCGGCCCAGTCAAAGTGTCCGTACAATACCCATCACATTCATGAGCTTAAATCACATAAATTTGTTTAGAGTGGGACTATCAACACCCTTGTAATTTTTATTTAAAATCCTTTTTTTTATCATGAGGTACTTTAATTTTAAAAATACCCCATTTTTTTTAAAAAAATTTCAGTCTCTTACACACAACTCCAAATATCCAAATATAATTTCTGTGTACAAAGTTTTAGATGATTAAATCATATATATTTAACTTAAATAAATATATATTTGAGTTAATTAGAGTTTAGAATGGGCTCAAATAGCTAAATTGTAACTTTTTTTTAAGTTGATAAGCTAAAAAATGGAAAAAAAAATTATTTTTTTAAGTTTATACAAGAAATTGACAATGATTAGATTGCAAAGTGTTTGTGAGGGAAAAAAAAATTAAAACTACTGTTCTTTTGATTATATGGGTGTGAAGAGTTAAAGAGAAAATTTTAATTTATTTTGTTCTTTAATGTAATTGTGATAAGAAAGAGGCTTTACAAGAATTATCAATATTGGGCCAACTAACTTGGCATAGATTTTAATAATATTGGGCCAACTAACTTAGGACTTTTTTAGAATGTTTACCCTAAAATATAGATTTTAAACTTCTACTCACAAGTTGGTCAAGTCATATATATATATATATATATATATATATATGTCGTCTCTAGCTCTAATAATCAATATATAATTCCTAGTAACATGAAAAATATTATCAAAAGTACCAAGCTTATTGCAAGGCTTGGTAAGCTTCATGTCACAGACCGCTCAAGTTCACCACCAAAGACGGCCAAATTGCGCACATGGGTTCACTTAGTATGGGTACATCCAATGGTGAGATGTATTTAGAAGTGGGTTGTGCTCAGAAATAGACCACCCCACATAACTAGTCAGTCGTAGTGTGCTTAATATGGATGTGCAAAGCAATCAGGCTGTCACAAGGTGTGTGCACTTAGCAAGCTCGACCCGTTATCTAGAAGTCTCTAACATCCTCCATATCTAGAACCCACCATGTTTATCCTTATCTATATCTTTATCGTTATCCTTATCTAAATAATTACTTATACAAATTGAATTGTATAACTTGTATGGATAACTCTAGAACTAGGAAAGCCACACTATAAATAAGGGTTAGCACCCTCCATCCTACATCTCAAAAAATCTCCAAACATCTCCAAGTCTCATATTCTCCAAACACCCATTCACACATATCACACAAATATGTGTAAAGCTCTTTTGTAACCTCCCTTGTGAATAATAAAATCACATATTGGCCATATTACTCTTTCTTTTCCCTAAAACTCTTGCAAGTCTCTTTGTATAGCAAGTTTGAGAAGTTCATTAGGCTTACTTAGCAACTTTGTGCTAGAAGTTGTCTAAGTGCCGCATAGGTTTCTGGGCATACACTTATCTCGTGACAAGTGGTATCAAAGCCAAGGTTTTGCATCCACACAACCTAGCTCACGCCTAAAGCAATGATCAATCTTCTTAGAACAACACAAGAGGGCGTTGTTGGTGTGGAAGCTCCACCGGTCAGGAACTCTTGACGGTATCGAGTCGGAACAACCTGTTCTTCCGGACTACCCTGATTCAGTGCCAAAGAATTTCCTGCCGCTACCATATAGTATTCATCTCTACTTGGTGATAAATAAAGCATCCGTACTTTTTGTGATTTTTCGAAGATTTCATAAAACGGGTTTCTAGAGACCCCCAATAACCAATTCTCGCATGAATTGCTAAGGATCCAATAAGTCCAACATTGATTCCTTCGGACGTGTCAATTGGGCAAATGCGGCCATAGTGACTAGGATGGATATCTCGTACCTGAAAACTGGCAGCCTACACGTGGCTGCGAGGAGGGTCGTACACAGCACAAGACCTGCGGAAAATTCAAGGCTCATTCCGTAGATGCCTTGAAGCCTTGTGTCACAACGCTTGAAACATCCATGTCCATGGTTCAGGACATCCTCGACAATTTAGAGATTATGGTGGATGGTCTAGAGGGTGAATATTAAGGTAGCCACCAAGGCCCTTATGTAAGATCAAAGCAACACCCTTCGAGGAGAGTTTCGAGCATTTCACAATGAGGTATTCAAGCTCCATAGCTTCATACAAGAGTAGTTACGAGCAGTTTGTGCAGAAGTGGAAGATGTCCACTTAGATTGCGCTTTGCACAAGCGCACACTCACCACTACCCCGACTTCCTCAAGCTCGAGTGATGCGCGCCGTATAGATGTGCCAAAGCCCGATACCTACAACGGCATCTGAAATGCTCTTGTCGTGGACAATTTCCACTTTGGGCTATATCAATATTTTGATGCCATGGGCGTATAAAATGAGGCATCAAAGGGAGGTATAAAACCTACGTTTCTTTGAGGCACTGCACAATTATGGTGGTAATAGAAGCATGATGACATAGGCAAGGGAATTTACGCCCTCAATACATGGGTGGATTTTCAACAAGAACTCCGGAAGCACTTTGCCCCAAGCAATGCTAAGAAAGAAGTAAAAGCACGCCTTCGTCGGCTCAAGTAAACGGGTAGTATTCGTGACTACATCAACCAATTCATTACCCTTATGCTAGAGATCATCGACATGTCCGACAATGACTCCCTCTTCTACTTCCAAGATGACTTTAAAATTAGACTAAAGTAGAGTTGGATAGGCGTGGCGTACAATCTTTTGATGATGCCATCGCTATTGTGAGACTAATTCGCCTAAATAAAGGAAAAGAGGTCGAACCAAGACAAAGGTGGGGGAGAGAGTCGTAAGGACAAAGGCCACAACCGTAAAGAGTGGGGGCAGAAAAAGCCTCCTAGCGGCAAGAGCAGGTAAGGTAAGGCGGATGGAAAGAAAGATGCACTTAAGCCTCTTAGCCTATGCTTCATTTGCAATAGCCTGCATTGGGTACGCGTCTATTTAAAGAAGAAGTCGCTTAATACCCTCACTGCACAGCTCACGGGCTAAAATTCGCCTACGGGAGAGGAACCCCAATCCAGTATGGGTACCTTCTAGTTCCTTATTGCACTCGAGAGCCAGCCACCGGCACATGTGGAAAAATGGCTCATATACGTGAGTACAAACATCAATCGTAAGACTCTGTGTTATTATTAGATACCAGAGCCATGCATAATTTCATCACATAAGATGAGGCTAAGTGCCTAGGCCTCAAGACAATTAAGGAAAGAGGCACAATCAAGGCGGTAAACTCACCTGCACAAAACGTGCATATAGTAATCAGGACATAGAGTGAAAAAATTAATTTCTCTATCGTGCCTATGGATGATTACAAGATGGTCCTTGGCATGAAATTCTTCGACAAAATCCATGCCTTCCCACTACCGGCCACGAACTCTCTAGGCATCATTGACGGGAGTAAAGCTTACATGATTTCTGCCGAGCGTTCCAATATTAGAGAAAGAGTGCTCTCGGCCATGCAATTCAAGAAGGGTTTTAGGAAGGACCCTAGTTTCTTGTTCTCCATTCATGAGCTCAATGAGGAGGAAGATTCTGTAAGTACCCCAAGCCAACTCCCATCACAAAAACAAGCTGACCTCAATGAGTTCAAGGATGTCATGCCTCCGAAACTTCCAAAAAAGCTCCTACTTAGGAGAGAGGTTGATCACAAGATAGAGTTGGAATAAGGCGCTAAACCTCCAACCTTGACTCTTATCATATGGCGCCACCCGAACTTTAAGAGTTGCAGAGACAACTCACTGATTTATTGAATGCCGAATATATCCTCCCAAACTAACAAGACAAGATAGATCAACAACTTTTGATGGGGTTGTTGGAACCCTTACCTCTAGCATCAAGACTATGGGAAAGTGTATCCATGAATTTCATTTCTGCCTACTAAGGTCAGAATGTTGCGGAAGTATTATGGTCATCGTCGATCATTACAGCAAATATGCAACCTTTATTGTTGTACCATTTGATTATAAAGCGGATGAAGTTGCCTGACTCTTCATCAAGCATATTATGAAACTATGGGGAGTCCCGAAGAGGATCGTGAGTGATCGAGACCCACAATTCACAGGTCGCTTTTGGACCAAGCTCTTCAAGATGTTGGGAGCCGATCTCAAGTTCTCAACAAGTTTCCACTTGTAAACAGATGGGCAAAGTGAGCGCATCAATAGCCTACTCGAGATGTACCTAAGGCATAATGTAAGTGCTTACCAACGAAATTGGGCAAAATTGCTTGATGTTGCCTAATTTTCGTACAATCTTCAGCGAAGCGAGGCTACGAGCAAAAGTTCCTTTGAGATCATCATATAATTTCAGCCCATGACACCCAATACCATAGCCTCAACTTATAGAGGAAAAAGCTCAGCAGCTCATAAGCTCGCCCGTGAATGGCACGAGGAAGTGGACATTACGCAAGCATGTCTCGATAAAGCAGCACGTAAGATGAAAAAGTGGCTGACACGAGGAGACGCCACGTCGAATAAAAGGAAGGCGACCACGTGTTGATCAAGCTCCTACCCCAACAATTCAAGACATTACAGCAAGTGCACAAGGGGTTAGTAAGGAGGTACGAAGGACCTTTCCAAGTAGTGCGACGTGTGGGTAACGTCTAATATCAACTCTAACTTCCACCAAGACTCAAGATTCATCCGGTCTTCTACATGAGTCTACTTAAACCATATGACGGAGATGCAAAATATCCAAATAGCAAAAAATCGAAGAGAGCCCCAACAGTCGTTATCACCTTGTATGACAAGGATATGGAATACATCATTACCGATCGAGTGACTCGGAGAAAGGCCATGCCAGCATACAACGAGTACTTGGTAAAGTGGAGGAATTTCCCCGAAAGCGAAGCAATGTGGGAACGCGAAGAAGACATGGCAATTCGCTAACTACATTAAAAAATACAAGCACGAAGACGCGACAAGGGCGTCGCGAGCATAGGTAAGGGAGGATTGTCACGGGCCGCTCAAGTTCACCACCAAAGACAGTCAAATTCCACACATGGGTTCCCTCAGTATTGGTACATCTAATGGCAGGATGTACATCTAATGGATCACCCTACACAACTAGTCAGCCGTGGTGCTCTCAGTATGGATGCGCTAAGCAATCGGGCTGTCACAAGGCTTGTGCACTTAGCAAACTTGACCCGTTATCTAGAAGCCTCTAACATCCTCTATATCTAGAACCCACCATGCTTATCCTTATGACCATTTTATCCTTATCTCTATTTTTATCCTTACCCTTATCTAGATAATTACTTGTACAAATTGAATTGTATAACTTGTATGAATAACTATAGAACTAGGAAAGCCACACTATAAATAAGGATTAACACCCTCCATCCTAGGCATCTCAAAAAATCTATAAACATCTCCAAGTCTCTAATTCTCCAAACACCCCCACACACACATATCACACAAATATGTGTAAAGCTCTCTTATAACCTCCCTTGTGAATAATAAAATCACATATTGGCCATATTGCTCTTTCTTCTCTCTAGCACTCTTGCAAGTCTCTTTGCATAACTAGCTTGAGAAGTTTATTAGGCTTACTTAGCAACTTTGTGCTAGAAGTTGTCTAAGTGCTGCACGGGTTGCTGCACAAACACTCATCCCGCGACATCCAGCTACCATAAAAGATGATGAGTCAAATTGGAGAGTGATTGTAAGAAATTTTCTTCTATTATTATGTATATACTACTATAAGGGCATAAAGAATATTTAATAGTCTTTGAGGTCCAAAGATTGATGACAAGACTGCTCTTTTAGAAAAAAATTTCTTAACTTGAATATAGTATTTGTATAAAGACAGAGTAAAATATATTAGGTTTTATGCCGATTTGCATCCATTTATTTAACAAAGCTTGTTGAAATATTATTAAAATGAATAAATAATATTCTGCATGTAATTAACCAATGGGCCTTTGGTCCGGTGAAAAAAACTTTATTGTCTATAAAAATATTATAGAGGTTAGTACTAATTGTATAATCTATAAAAATATCACTAATAGTCATGTATATCAGTATTAATGTATATAATCGCTTTCATTTTAGGAATTGAAAATACACAAATTGATTAGGTTAGAACTAATTTAATTTGAAAATTTCAATGCAGTGTATTTATATACATACATACATACATACATACATACATACATATATATATATATATATATATAATATATATATATATATATATATATAATCAATTATCTGAAATACATAATTTGTTTATTTGAATTATTTATTTATTTTAATTTAGGAAATGACCGGTCACTCGAGGAATTTAGTTACCGAAAAGTCCAAACTAGTCATGAAAATAAATAATTTCTTTTACTTCAGCGATCTAATTTTAATATATATTTTGATATTATCGAAAGAGGTTGATTGGTTGTAGCTGATCAGTGGAAGTGCAATTATTTATTAGTAGTAAAGAAAAATAGTTGAATTTTGGGGTGGATATAGTCCTGTGCATACAATTCCGAGTGAGTCACCACTAATTCCATAATGAATACAAATTCTTGAAAGAGTAAATCAAGGAAAATTGAATTTTATAATAAAGATCAGGCATGTTGTCAATATATATATATATATATATATATATATATATCTGCATGTTAAGTCTAAATTTGATTGAAAATTGACTTTATTGATTTTATATTTTTTTCAATCGTGCCATTATTGTGTGTGTATACGAGTAATGCTCCACATCTTAATTTTTTTATCTCAAATAATTATCTCAAATGACGTAGCATTCATCAATTAGTTGCTGAGATAACACAATTAATTCACTTAAATTTTGTAAATAACTATTAAGTAATGCTGTATTATCTAAGATAATTATTAAGGATAAAAAATTTAAGATGTCTATCAATACTGGGTTATGTGCATGAGGTGAAAATCTCATACAGCTCCTCCTTTATGTGCATAATGAGAATAATCCATGGAATCAGAAAAGATTGAAATATTCTCATTATGAACTAAGTGGGGCTAATGTTTTTACAAGAAATCTCTAGCCAACCTTCCTGCACCTAAGATTTAATAAGTCTGACAGTTATTACTAGATTAATTAAATTTCATATGTGATCCAGTTCAATGTAGTCATACTACATCAATAAATTCATATATGATTAAGACAAATCACTCAATGAATTTATTACAGTCTATACCTAAATAAAGTGCCCAACTTTATTTATCAACTGCGAACTTAATTTATTTAATCATAAAATAACTTGTATTTATGTCTTCTGCGAATCCACATAGTGATCGCATAAATACATATAATATGATTAAATAGACTTTATTATAAATATTAATGCAAATAAAGATATAAAATTCCTCATTTATTTTATTAATCAAAAATATATTTATTATAATAAATATATAAATATGCTTTAAAGAGTATATTTTTCCAACAATCTCCCGCTAGCTCTCAAAGCATATTTGGCATCTCGCGCATGCCAATGGACTCTAAGTGCAAGTTAAAAAGTTTTCCAAGGATTGCCTTAGTAAAGGATCCGGCAAGTTTTTCTGTGATGCAATCTGGGTAACTTCTACATTACCTCTCTGCACTATATCCCTTATAAGATGATACTTCCTTTCAATGTGTTTTTGTTTCTTGTGATTCTTTGGTTCTTTTGATTGAGCCACTGTACCACTATTATCGCAAAATAATTTAAGTAGTGCACTTGCAGCAGATACCACCTTAAGATCTTGAAGGAACTTGTGGAGCCATACCGCTTCTTTTGCAGCCTCAGATGCAACCATATATTCAGCTTCTGTTGTGGAGTCTGCGATATAGAAATATTTTACACTCTTCCAACTAATAGCTTCACCTCCTAATGTAAATACATAGCCATAAGTAGACTTTCTAGAATTCTTATCTGGCATAAAATCAGAATCAGTATAACCTACTGGAATAAGTTCATCACTAGAATACACAAGCATATAATCCTTAGTTCTTTTCAGATACTTCATTATATGCTTGACAACAGTCCAATGTTCAGGTCCAGGATTATATTGATATTTGCTAACCATCCCAACTGCAAAACATATGTCTGGTCTAGTGCAAAGCATAACATAGATGAGACTTCCCACAACTTCTGCGTAGGGAACTCGTCTCATTTTCTCTATCTCCTCAGATGTTTTAGGTGATTGATCTTTAGAGAATGAAATTCTATGTCTGAATGGTAATAGACTAATATTGGAATTTTCCATGCTAAATCTAGCTAATATCTTATCGATATAGACCGTTTGAGATAAAACTATCGTTTTATTCTTTCGGTCTCATAGTAACTTAATACCAAGAATATAACTAGCTTCTCCCAGATCTTTCATATCAAATTATTTCGCTAACCAACTCTTTATAGTAGTCAATACTCCTACATCGTTTTTGATAAGAAGAATATCATATACATAAAGAATTAGGAATACTACATATTTTTCCTGAATTTTCTTGTATACACATAGTTCATCAATATTCTAAATGAATCCAAATGATTTTATCGCTTGATCAAATCTGATGTTCCATGACCGGGATGTTTGCTTCAATTCATAGATGGATCTCTATAACTTGCATACGAAGTGTTCTTGGCCTTTTTGTATGAATCCATATGATTGCTGCATAAAGATGTCTTCTTCAAGATGCCTATTAAGAAAGACAGTCTTGACATCCATTTACCAAATTTCATAATCTAGCACTGCAGTAATAGAGAGCAGAATTATGATGGATTTAAGCATAACAACTGGAGAAAATGTTTCCTCATAATCGATTCCCTCTTTTTGAGTGAACCCTTTAGCTACTAATTTTGCTTTAAATGTTTCTACCCTTCCATCTACTCCTCTTTTCCTCTTGTAGACCCACTCGCATCCAATGGGTTTTACCCCATTTGGTGCCTCTACAAGTTTCCAGACTTTATTGGAATACATAGATTTCATTTCTTGATTTATAGCCTTTTTCCAATGTTCAACATCACTATCTATTAGAGCTTCATTGTAACTAGTGGGATCTTGTACATGTTCATCTGAGATAGCCGTATAGGTTTCTCCCAATAACATATATCTTGCTGGTAACCTAGTTACCCTCCCACTACGATGAGGTTCTAAAAATGATAGTTGTTCAGGGATAATCATTTGTTATCAAATTGTTGCTCTCTATTCTGTTCTAAAACATGTGTTGAAAGCTGAGTATCAATTGATCACTTGACAGTTCTTCAAGTATTACCTTACTCTTAGGTCTGAAGTTCTTCATTTAGTCTTCCTCGAGAGAAGTAAAATGTATGCTCACAATTACCTTCCTATCTTGAGGACTATAAAATAAACCTCCCCTTGTTCCTTTGGGATACCCCACAAACATGCAAACCTCAGAACGTGAATCCATATTATCTGTCTTTGATTTTAGTACATGTGCTGGTGATCCCCAAATACAGATATGTCGTAAACTTGGTTTTCAACCTGACTATAATTCTATTAGGGTTTTAGGCATTGACTTAGATGGAACTAAGTTTAAAAGGTAAACTGCAGTTTCTAGTGCTAGTCCCCAAAAAGAGATAGGTAATTTCGAATAACTTAGCATATATCTCACCATATCCAAAAGAGTTCTATTTCTTCTTTCAGCTACCCCATTTTGTTGTAGTGTTCCTGGGATAGTCAACTAAGATATAATCTCATTTTCAACCAGATACTCTTTAAAATCTCCGGAGAGATATTCACCACCTAGATTAGATCGAAGTTTCTTTATGTTCTTATCTTACTGCTTTTCTGTCTTAGCCTTATACTTTTTAAATTTCTTAAGAGCTTCAGACTTGTGACGCATCAGATAAACATAACTGAATCTTAAGTAGTCATCAATGAAAGTGTACTCATAGCCTCCTCGAGCTTGTACATTGATTGGTCCACATACATTTGTATGTACCAATTCAAGTGGTACTGTTGCACGCACTTCTTTGGCCGAGAATGACCTTTTAGTCATTTTTTCTTCTAAACAGGATTCACAGAGTGGCAAGGATTTATTTTCTAATGGACCCAAGAGTCCATGTTTGATCATTCTCTGTATCCTATTTTGGTTTATATGACCTAAGCGTAAATGCTAGAGGTAGCACTGGTTGGAAGAAAACTTTCTTTTCTTAGATAAATGCATATGCTCATTATTATCAATTACTGTGTCATGCATAGAAAGGATCACAGAGCTCAAATGATATAAATTATTTTCTAATGTACCAGAACAAATAAGTCTATTATTGTAAAAAATAGAAACTGTGTATCCAAAATTACAGTATACTCTTGCTTTGACAAACAAACTACTGAAATTAAATTCCTCTTAATGTGTGGAACATAAAGAAAATTATTCAAAACTAAAGTCTCATTATTAAAAGATAATAAAACAGATCTAGTATTCTCTGCTGACAGGAACTGTCCTGTCCCAAGCTGCAGCTTGACGCTTCCTTCACTTAGTTTTTTGGTTTTCTGAAACCAAAAAAGTGAATTACAAATATGATTAGTTGCTCCTGAATCTAACACCCATGTGTCAACTGGATTTTGAACTAAACAGACCTCAATAACAAAAAGATTTCCCATACCTGATTTCATAATTTTTGGGCAATCCTTTTTCCAGTGACCCTTCTGTCCACATTTAAAACACTTGTCTTTAGGCTTGCTATCTTGCTTTGTAAACAATCTCTTTTTCCCAGGTTTCTTCTTCTTACCTTTGTCTTTTGGCTTAGGCCAAGAAGAATTATTTTCTGCAATATTTATACTTCCTAGAGATTTCTCAGCACGATAGATCTCTTCAACAGAATGGAGTTCGTTCATAAATTCTGTTAAGGTCATGTTTCTTTTGTTCATGTTATAATTAACCTTAAACTCTTTGAATGTATCTGGCAAAGATTCTAGCACCATGCAGGCTCGCGCTGGCAGATGGCGCGATTCTGGCCTGACAGTGGCAAGAACTCACTGGAGAAGAGACACGAACGGAAGCTCTGCGTTTTTTAGGGATGGCGGCTAGAGAAAAATATGAGATTAGGGTTTTGAGTGGTAATTATCACTCAGACCCCTAATCTCTGTAATATTTTTAAAATGGGCAAAATGACTATACTATTATGCATTTAAGTCCGAAAAGATTTTTGGGCTTGATAAATCCTAGTTTTAAGTCCAAAAAAAATTTTGGGCTTAATGGATTAAAATGTATGGATATAGTTTAACAAATTAAGTTTATTTTTTGTCCAAAAAGTTTTACTTAAAATTTTATTTATTTTCTTTAAAATTAAAAATTTGGACAAATAATAAATTTAAAACTCATATTAGCCAAGTCCATCAACAAAGATAACCCAATGGAAGAAGATGTTGACAAGAAGCCCAATAAAGATTAGGCTTAGGGTTAATATTTTTTATTTTAGGAAAAACATGAATTGAGATTATTTAATTTTCTATATGTTGTGTTTTGAATGTTAACATGCCATAATAACATATCATATAGAATAGGTAGTGTCACTCTATGCATAAAGATATATGTCATTCATATAAATTCATGTATATTATTTGAAATTTGCAAATGCTTGATAATATAAAATATCACTTAGATAATATTATAGGAAGCATGCAATTAACAATATATGTATGTTTTAAAAGGAAAAACCAACTTTAAAATATTGAGTGGGAGAGGGAAGGTTCAAGATAATTTTTCCACGGGCTCCATTATTAGTTCAATAATAAAATTATATGTATACCTCGACTTCATGATATGGTGATGCTCCTTACGGAGGATATATATATTAGACATTTTATTTGATGAACTTCTTTAAAGATAAGATCGAAATATTTTTCAATCTGTTGATCACCTTAACGGTGGCCACATGATATGAGAAATATGTAGATTAAAACAATGGTTATACACTCAACAAAATTTGTTATTAACCTTCCCAACGAAGCTCTGTTAACAAAATTTTGACCCTAAAAGATAACAATAATTATTTATCATGTTACGACATGAAAGTAAATAATCTAATGGTTAATTGGGTCTGGTAAGTGGTAGTATGACTTCCCCAACGAATAGCTTGCTAAAACGGTACTAAATTATCGTTACAATAAAATAAAATGCATTTATGGTTTTTTGCATTTCAGATTTTTATTGTGAATGTTATATCAAAGTATTTATGCATAAGTGTTTTATTTTTCAGAAAATGTCTTCCATCAACCCACTATTAATTATTCTGGTTAAAAATGAACTCACTGGTGAAAGTTACTTAGATTGAAAACGCAATCTATTTAATATTCTCACTGCTAAAAACTGCAAATATGTTCTGACCCGGAAATGCCTTTCAGTACCAACGTTATACGATTATAGAAATCAAAGGGAGTCTTATGAGAAATGGAGCGAAGCTAACAAAATGTCTAAGTGCTATTTATTGGCTTCGATTTCTATGGAACTGTAAAACAAACTTTGGAGCATGGAAACAACCACTGACATATTGGCTAATACTGATTTTGGGCAGAATACTGATTTTGCTAGAAAAGCAGCGTTAAAACGTGTCACTGACACCAAGATGGAATAGGGTACAAGAGTTCGTGATCATGTCCTCAAAATGATGGACTATTTGAATGAAGTTGAGATTCATGGTGTTGATATCAATGGTAAAACAAAGATCAACATGGTGATTAAATTTTTACCTGATACATTCAGAGAGTTTAAGGTCAGCTATATCTTAAGCAATAGAGATATGACCTTAGTTCAATTGATGTACGAACTACATGCTATAGAAAAATATTATCATAGTAAAGAACTTCCTAAAGAAGAATCCTCTTTAAGGCCTAAGTCGAAAGACAAGGGTAGACAAAAGAGAATTAGCACAAGAAACCTGTCTACCAGAAAAGATAGCAAGTCGAAAGATAAGTGCTTAAAGTGAGGACAGAAGGGTCATCGGAAGAAAAATTATCCTAAGATTGTTAAAATCAGGTATAGGAAATCTTTAAGCTTCCTAATTAGTTCAGTTTCTATTGATTAATGCAATAGTGAATTATGAGATAACTAATTTTATTTGTAAATTCATTTATTTGGTTTTCAGGAAACCAAGATATTGAGTGAAGAAAGTTTTAAACTACAGTAGAGAAAGATACTAGTTTATATCAGCTGAGAAAACTGGATCAATTTTATGAGACTTTAAGTTATAATATTT
The DNA here is from genome assembly GCA_025617385.1 of Murraya koenigii. Classification (NCBI taxonomy): domain Eukaryota; kingdom Viridiplantae; phylum Streptophyta; class Magnoliopsida; order Sapindales; family Rutaceae; genus Murraya; species Murraya koenigii. The sequence goes on from CM046817.1 coordinate 30,225,681, forward strand.
GTCTTTGTATTTCAAACATTAGAGGAATTTAATTTCGGTGGCTTGTTTTTAATAAACAGGAGTGCACTGTTATGTTTTTATCCTTTGTTAATAACTTATTTAATTTGGTACTTTACAAAAACAATTAATATCATATAAGTCCATTGATCTGTTCAAAGCAAGATATAGTAATAAAAAGTATATTCATTTATCTAAGAAAAGAAATATTTTTCCTAAACTAATGACACCTCTAATATTTATGCTTGAATCATATAAACTATAATAAGATTTCATGAGAATGATTAATAATAGGCCTTTCCTGACATATTGAGGTTGATCATTGATACTCTACAAATCTTATTTAGAAGAGTAATATGACAAGGTGGCTCATTTTGAGCTAAAAAAAAGCGTAATATTATATTGTATGGAATTAGTGCATGCAAATGTATGCAGACTAATTAGTTTACATGTTAGAAGAGATTATGAGTATTCTATTAATTTTATTGATAAATATTTATCTCATTTATGTTTGTCTAAATTTGTCATGATTCCATGGCTTTTGAAATTCAAAAGAGTGCATGGATAAGACAAAGAAGCAATTAGACAAGAACATAAAAGAGCTTCGATCGAAGTAAAGAATATTTCTCTAGAGAATTCAAAGTCCATTTGGTTGTAAAATGGGATAAACTCCCATTTATAATGAACATTGTGACATAATAATGTCATTATATGGAGAAACAAGATTCTTTTGGATAAAACAAGATATATGCTTAGTGATTTATCATTTACCTTTTTTATTCTAGATACCAGTATTTGAAACTGCATAGACTATTGAACCTAGTTTCATCTATATCGGTGTCTAATACTCCATGGAATTATGGAAATGTCACAAACTTAATTTGTGACACATCTATAGTTGGAGATTCACTAGTATTTATACTTAAATTATAGGTAGAAAAAATGAATTCATGTTCAAAAGTTTGCATGTTTTAGGTATTCTAAAGGAATAAAGGAAAGTCTAATTTATAGACCTCAAGATAGGAATGTATTTGTAAACATACACTATACTTTCCTTGAGGAAGACGATGTAAATGAATTATAACCTAATAATAAGATAAAACTAGAGAAATTATAAAAAAAATCATATTAATGCTCAGTTTTCTATAATAAACATAGAAAAGAGCAAGAATGATTAGCAAATGATTATCTCTGAACAAATCATCACTTTTAGAACCTCATCGTAGTGGGAGGGTAACTAGATTATAAAAAAAGATACATATTATTGAGAGAAACCTATACTGCTATCTCAGATGAACATGTATAAAATCCCACTAGATACAATGAAACTCTAATAGATAGTGATGTTGAACATTGGAAAAGGGCTATGAATCAATAAATGGAATCCATGTATTCTAATAAAATTTGGGAACTTGTAGAGACACCAAATGGGTAAAACCCATTGGATGCAAGTGGATCTATAAGAGGAAAATATGAGTAAATAGAAGGATGGAAACATTTAAAGCAAGATTAGTAGCCAAAGGGTTCACTCAAAAAGAGGGAATCAATTATGAGGAAACATTTTTTCTGGTTGCTATGCTTAAATCCATCAGAATTCCGCTCTCTATTACTACAGTGCTAGATTATGAAATTTGGCAAATGGATGTCAAGACTGCCTTTCTTAATGGGCATCTTGAAGAAGACATCTTTATACAGCAACCAGATGGATTCGTACAAAAAGGCCAAAAACACTTGGTATGCAAGTTGCAGAGATCCATCTATGGATTGAAGCAAGCATCTCGGTCGTGGAACATCAGATTTGATCAAGTAATGAAATTGTTTGGATTCATTCAGAATATTGATGAACCAGTGTGTACAAAAAAATTCAAGGAAAATCTGTAGCCTTCCTAATTCTTTATATAGATGATATTCTCCTTATCGGAAACGATGTGGGAGTATTGACTAATATAAAGAGTCGGCTAGTAAAACAATTTGATATGAAAGATCTAGGAGAAGCTAGTTATATTCTTGATATCAAGTTACTACGAGACCAGAAGAATAAAACGATAGCTTTGTCTCAAGTGGTCTATATCGATAAGATATTGGCTAGATTTAGCATGGTAAATTCCAAGACTGGTTTGTTACCATTCAGACATGGAATTTTATTCTCTAAGGATCAATCACCTAAAATTTCTGAAGAAATAGAGAAAATGAGATGAGTTCCCTACGCGGAAACTGTGAGAAGTCTCATGTATGCCATGCTTTGCACTATATCAGATATATGTTTTGCAGTTGGGATGGTTAGCAGATATCAATCTAATCCTAGACCTGAACACTGGACTACTGTCAAGCACATAATGAAGTATCTGAAAAGAACTAAGAATTATATGCTTGTGTATTCAGGTGATCAACTTACTCCAGTGGGTTATACTAATTTTGACTTTATGTCAAATAAAGATTCTAGAAAGTCCACTTCTGGCTATGTGTTTACATTAGGAAGTGGAGCTATTAGTTGGAGGAGTGTGAAACAATCCTGTATCGTAGACTCCACAACAAAAGCTTAATATGTGGCTGCATCTAAGGCTGCAAAAGAAGCGGTATGGCTCCGCAAGTTCCTTCAAGATCTTGAGGTGATATCTGTTGCAAGTGCACCACTTAAATTATTTTGTGATAATAGTGGTGCAGTGCTCAATCAAAAGAACTAATAAAGAAAAACACATTGAGAGGAAGTATAATCTCATATGGAAATAGTGTAGAAAGGTTATCACCTACACTTAGAGTCCTACAAGCATGTGTAATTTGCCAGATATGCTTTGAGAGCTAGTGGGAGATTGTTGAGAATATATGCTCTTCAAAGCATATTAATTTTTTTATTAATAAAATATTTGACGTATTTATTCAGATATCTTAAATTACATTAATATTTTGAGTAAAGTCTATGTAATCATATTATATGTATTTATGTGATCATTATGTGGATTCGCAGAAGATATAAATACAAGTTATCTTATGATTAAATAAATTAAGTTCGTAGTTGATAAATAAAGTTGAGCACTTTATTTAAGTATAGACTGTAATAAATTCATTGAGTGATTTGTCTTAATCATGTATGAATTTACTGATGTAGTATGACTACATTGAACTAGATAACATATGAGATTTAATTAACCTAGTAATAACTGTCAGACTTATTAAATCTCATAGGCATTGATTTACTGTAATCTTAATCTTGAGTTAGTTATAATTTCTTAATTGTAATTGTTATTTCATTTGAGTTACTAATGGGCACGACGTACACATGTAGTTAAGATAACCCGGTATCTTGGTGGGACCAATTACAAGTATTGAAATTATAGATTAACAATATAGAATTTGTACGACACATCTCTTGATGGGTTTTCAGTACTTGATCATAGAGTTCTCTGGCCAGAGTGTCTCAACATAAATAAATATGTTGAAAATGATCATTAGATAAAATCAATAAGTATCAAGGAACAAGATGTAATTAAATTGATTGGACAGTTGAGATATCAATTTAAATTAACGATGTGGTACAAAGGATTACGCAGTAATGAATTAATGTGGCTTGGGCAAATTATATTCGAGTATACAATTATGGAGGTCAGTTCCAATCTTATAGTGGAGTAGAATTGGAATTAAATAATTATATTTGTTTAATTATAAATTTAATTATTGTAGCTACTATTGTATGTTCCTAAATGATCCCCGAGTTAGTTCATTTAATTGACAACACCATCACTAAACCCAAAAGCAAGAAAAACTAGTATATTAGATGAAAATCATAATTATAATATTTGTTAAGGCCTAGTATGTTATATTTAAGTGTAAAGGAGAGCTTGTGATATTTTACAAGGTGGTCCCCTAGTTAGTTACGCATTCTCTCAACTTTTACGTAAGTGAAGAGGTAGCATTGAATTTAAATATTTAAATTAAAAGAAGAAATCTATTTTAAATAAGAATCTTAATCCTAACATACTTACTGGGGTTTTTCATAAGATAGTATAAAATGAGCATTATTCTCTTAAGACAAAAAAAAAGAAGAAAAAGAGAAAAGAGAATCCAGGACTTTTGAAAAAAATACAGAAGACATATAAGAGAAGCTAGTTGCAATTGAAGAGTGGTGAAACAGACGTCCACACGTCCAGTGTTGATCAATCTTAAGTCATAGCATAGAAGATCGTTTGGAGAGAGATCTATAACTCACAATTGTTCATCTTCTCAAAACATCAAGGTATGAATTTCTAAATTAGTTAATTGTTATATATTGTATGAGATTGGTTCTAAAAAAATTTTAATTGAAAAATTGAAAAACCTAATTTTTTTCCTTTAACATCTATGTGAATCACACCCTTCAATTGACTTGGTATTTGTTACTCAACATCGTCTAAACTCAGGAATCGTGTGTTACACCACACTAAGTTGTGGGTAGACATTACACGACACAAATTGTATTTAAGAGATAAGCCAAATCAATAAAATAACACAATATAGGAAATAAATGCATTTGAGACTTGTCTAATGGAAATTAGAACATAACAAACTTATCTAAATTAGTATCAGGCAAAAATTATAAGATAGAAAAGCTACACCTAACTATCAAGAAAGTGCTAAAATGAGAAAAAAAACTACTAAGCATACGATAAAGATAAATTGGGATGATATAATAAAAATTAAACCATATACAGTCCATAATAATCAAGAGGCCTTGCTTCTCGTGACTGATATATAGGTATCATAAAACATAAGAGCCCACATACACATACACACGTACGAGTTATAAGGACAGAAAACATAAGAGCCCACATGTAATTGACAATAAGTGTAACATTGGTGGAGCCAATTCTCAAAATCTTTGATGGGCAAATCACCTATTACAGAAACACCGGTTGGTCTTAATCACACAATGCACCATACCTATGTCGCTGAAAGCACCCCATCTTAGTTTCTCAATTCGGAATTGCGGTACAGAATTAAAGTTTGGGATGAATTTATGACGGGGTAAATCAAGTTTTATAATGTTGTAAATTGATTTTTCACTATATATTTGTCTTGAATTTTAAGCTCATATATGATAAGTTAAGAATTAATGACTATATTAAGGTCATGGACATGCTAATAGACTCAAAAAAAAAAAAAAAAAAAGACTTCAATGCAATGTATTTTGTTTTATAATATTTTAAAATATGTATTTTTTATTTTTAATATAATCATAAATCTCATATATATATATATATATATATAGTGCTAATTTAATTTAATATCATGGACTTTGTTAAAGTTCGAAAAAACTATTAAATCATGACAAAATTGAAAATCCTATATATAAAATTCAATATCGACTTATCTCAATAATTACTTATTATATATAAGTTTTGGCTTTCCCATGACCCCTAGACGGAATTGGCCCTCCTTCCAAGTAATACACAAGGATTCTCCGTCTACTATTCTTGTATTATATATAGAGATGAGATGTCACAAGGATTAGACAACTTAGTTAGCATCTCAGGTAAGACTTCAATCTCAGTTCAAGTTGCTTCGAAACTCTAGCATAAGAATCCCCTTTTCCATCGCTTTGAAGACTTTGTCGTTTTAATCTTGATATACATACATACATATATTCTCGGTACGGACACACTATTAAATTATGTAGTTTAATATAGAGACTCAGTTTTCAACGTGGTTTAATAACGTATCTACATTGACTCTATCAAACCACATTATTTAACTGTATGTCCACGTAAAAAAAAAAAAAAAAAGGAGCGTCCGCGTGAAAGAGAGAATATATCTATAAAAGTCCCCATCGTCACATGAAATTAAATAAATAAAGAAAGGTCCCCCACTTCACTTCGGAATCGTGTGTAGGATAATTTGATCAAAAGTTTTATATCAATTCAACCAACTTATGTTCACAAACATATATGAATTAAGAACCTTGTTTGCAATATGTATTGGATATGTCTTCGAATTAAGTTTACCATATATTTTGTTTATTACGACTACATGCTATGCTGTAATACAACCAAGCGCAAATCCAAAGAGGAAAGAAGAGAAAATCTACATAGGACCGAATTTATTTGTTTTCTTAAATTATTTTTGAGAATATTGATTATGGGCTACAAAAGGCTGCAGAGATCGATATCTGCCCTGAAAGTGCTTTTGACTCAATCATCAAATAATACATTAGAATATAATAATTAAAAATTTATTAACCACGATAGTAGAGTATAATAGTAATAGTACTATAAACAAAAGCATACATCTGATTGAACTGGGGCTAGAAAAACTGCAGCATTTCTGTAATGCAGTCCTAACTTCAATCTATTTATGACTATCCTAGCTAATTAACATAGTATGAAATTCCTATAGATCTAGAATTAATTAATTAACTAGTTATGGATTGGAGATTTTCTTCTAGCTGGAGAATAGTCCATTTCCGCAATATCTGTAAGGTCCACATACTGATCGCGACCGTCGGAGCTTTTATTTTGCTCATGATCATTATCAGATGTTGGCGGTGAGTTAGTAGTGAAATCCCCAGCTTGCTTCTCCAAAGTTGATGTATGGTTAGCTTCATTCTGTACATATATAGATGTAATACATGTATAGTATTATCAATAATTTATTCGTGTTAAGAAAAACCCTATAACTGTACATATGTATGTAAATTAAATGAATTTTGGTTTGATGGTGATCAATAATTAATGACTTGAACCAACCTTTGAAGTGGTGGTAGAAGAAGAAGAAGTATTGGTGGCGTTGGTGGTTGTGGAAATAAGTTTTCTATTCATTGATCCTGCAACAATAGATTTATGAAAGTTAATAAAGATATTTATATATGCTTAAGTTAAGGTATATATGCAACTTGTATCCCTAGCTTCATTAATTTTGCGGGATCTTTGTTCTATTTTTTGGGTGAATAATTAATTCAACTAAAGCTACAACTGCTATAAAAAAAAATTATAATTATAAAATAAAAGTTAATTGTATGTAGTAAATATAGTTTTTAAATAATAATTTTAACAAAATTATTAAAAATATAATAAATTTTTTATCATACAAGTAAAAAATTATATTAATATATCTTTCAAGCTACAGCAGCTAATGTTTACCAAATATTTTAATACTGTAACTTTTAAATTATAATTACACAACCTCAATCCCAAATGAACTCTTAATTTAGTGAATTATCTTATGCTAAAACTATATGTATATATGAACAGATCGAACAATCCAAATGGTATACATAGATCGATATAATGAGAGTTACGAAATTGAAACATCTAGGGAAAAAAGAAATTTAAATTATCAAATTTTAATTAATTTGTAGATCATAATTAATTCAAGGGTTTGAATTTGAATCTTCTAATAATAAAATCATATCCGACTACAGTACCGTGAAAATCTTAAGTCAAGAACAACATGTCAACAGGTAGTAAAATCACTATTTAAACCAGGGAAAGAAGTTGTTAAACTAATGGTGTTTGGGTTTGTGTTTTGTAGGTCCATAGTAATCTTCTTGAATGCCGTAGCCAGTATTGTTTCGATTTCTTGGATACTTTAGAAATAACTGATCTTTTCTTCAAGGTACCTGTGCTGCAGTCTTTGCAATGAACAACTTCCCTAACGCTACTGCTGCCATCATCACTTGTTTTGATCAAATAAGCAATTCTCTCTTTCTTCATTGCATATATTGTATATTTATAGAAAGAGAGCAGATTAAAATTAGAATAATATGTAGTGAAATGGAATATAAATTTATCATTTCTTGTATATGGAAAGAAGTTGATCAATACTTACATGGATTATCCCATGATGATGCTGCCCAACAGATGAGAAGAATCCTTTCTTAAAGCGAATCCCTAACACAAAAAGAACAAATTAAATGATGTGATAACCTAATCACACACACATAAAAAATGCAGAAAAAAAAAATCCTGGAAAATTTTATAAGAGGAAGGAGACATGATGGCCTTGACCTACCTTGAGCCCTAGTAAAGAGAAGAGATACAACCAGAATAGAGATTACTACTTCTGCAAAAGATGCCTTCATTTTTTCTAGAGCAAGAAAGAAAAAACTTGGGAAGATATATAATGCAAGAGATTATATATACAGTTTGGTTTTGGAGAGCTCCTAAATAAATCTTGAAGAAGAGATAAGGCTAGCTAGCTTTGGTTTTCTCTTTTCTTTTTGTGTCGAAAATCTTGAAAATGAAAAGTGATTGTGAATGGTTGATATTGTAGGGAAGGGAATGCCTAGCCTGTCTTTATATATAAATTTAGACGGGCATGCTGTTGGCTTTGAGGTCCCATGCTTGCATATATATTGAGTTTCTTTGGCAAAATACTGTAATCAACTTTTACAGAAGGAGGATTGTTCTCCCACTTTCTTTGTTTTTCTTTTGTCTTCCCTTGTAAATTGCAAACTCTTTGTCAAGAGGAAATGACTAATCATTTGGGGCACAACCCCCACATATTTCAAAATAATGGGATGTGGGTCTTGCTTAAGACTAGTACTCTATATATTGAATATTGATGTGTTGAAAGCACACAAAGACTTACGCACACGCACTCACACACAAACACAAAACAAACGTTATATTAATATATTGAACCTAGCTAGCTAGCTAACTCAACGAGATACTTGGCTTTTGTGCATTTCATTTATAACATGTCTACATGCATGTTATATCCTTTTGGGGAAGAATCAGGATTTTCAGATTTCTGCTGTACAAATTGCCTCATGCTTGTCTAATGAAATCAACAAATTGCCTCATGCTTTTCTTCCGATGGCAATTAGACAATTGATTTGCCAAATATCAAGAGTTGATCATTGGCTTATCATACATATCAACAAGCTTTTCACTTTTAGATGGGAATTAACCATACAAGATGCCTACAACTCAAGATCGTTGCCCTTTTGAGGGAAATATCATTTCATATATCATAACTATTAATAATTTTATATATTTTTGTATAAATAAAATTGATTATTTACGCGGTATAAATAAATTAATTGAATAAAAAATATTATAAGAATTATATAAATTAATTATTTTTATTTATATTTTTTTAGTCAATCTCTTTAAATTATGTAGATCCATATAATTGTTTATTATTTTATCATTATTATTCTGCCACGTACGCAATGGTCGGAAGCACATTGGGGCCGGAACATAAGGGAACAACTGAACAAGAGGAGTTAATGCGACAGTGACAAACAACGGTGAGAGTCACCACCATTTGCCTGTGCACACAAGCTGACATGGTAATTTTGTGAGTCGGTTGGGCAAATTAATGGGGTGACCATCCACGTGGAAGTCCACATCTAGGCTGGATGATGTGGCCAGTAAGTAGGCCAGGTGGACATTGATGATTCACGTGGTATGTTGTCTCGGCGGCCTGCAAGAAAACATCTTGGAGACCCACGCTGAAGTCTTGTTACTTACTAATTCATTAATTAATTATTAATTTGTTGCTTGCCCTTGTCATTTATTAAATTCCACCACCGGCTGTTACTAACCGATATATGAACAATATATTACTTTCTTTCATTCTTTTAATCGACACTGGGTTTAATTACTCATCAGTTATAATTATAGTGCGTGATAATACAAGAATGAGACTCTTGTGCAAATTAATTTGATATTGGTAGTAGCTAGTCTCAGAGCTAGCTTATTATTCTTTACGTGTGTGTGTGTGTATATTGATTAAGGATCGGATCTCCCAAACATTTGAAGTAATATAATAAAATCAGAAATTAGGTAGAATTTCTGTGATTATGATACACTTGAGATAAATGTATGTATAATTCATTAAATATGCGTTGCCTGCATTATTCACTGGATTCCACACATTGAGATGTAATCTCTTTGGAAACATCTACACGTACATATATATTTATAATTCCTCTTTGTTTGATGCCAAAGATTGTTTGTGTAACCACTTATTTTTTTCATAATTAATTGCGAGAATTCAATCTAAATTCTAAAGAATATACTGACTTTCAAAAGTGAAACATATGCTTGATAAGATCACAAGATAGTTGCAATAATCATGTAATATGATAACTAAAAGCAAGAAATATATATGCATATATAGCTCACCGAAAGTGTGTAATTATAAATGTATACGATGAATCTTGTCCCAAAAATTGGTCATTATACTAAAGCAAATAGAAGATGTAATTTTCCATTATGGTCAAATGAAGGCTTAGTTAAGCATAAAATTGTCAACTATTAAACTATACATCGAAAATTAAAGAAAAAGGTACGTATACTATATATAGTAATCAACGTTTAAACCACGTGTCAGATAAATCCTTGTTAGAAATCATGGACTTACAAATTAAGCTTTCAAAGCTGGAATCAATCTAATTAAGATAGAAGGAAAACAAAATAAGAAAAATCGCCCGACAAAACGACGACATCACATGTTTTTAGGAGTCATTAAAGAATATGGACCATACACTAGACACTATACATGCACTAAAATGCTCGACGTCCATTTTCTTATACATGCGGGGATACCATGTTTTGTGACATTGTGTTTCGTGACAGCCAAACAATCTAACCTCATTTCTCATCACTGGAGCCTTGGCTTCACACCCTCTTGTTTGAAATTCTATAATGAGACCCAACCAGGAAACTCCAAGTTCCTTGTTCAATGTTAAGTTACGTTTTCTTTTATTAGTAGGCACTATATGTTAAGCTAATAAAGACAAGGACGTTATTATTATTACTATTATAAATTGTTGTCTAGCAATGGTTAGTACAAAAAGAATCACTTGAACTTTTAAGTAAGATTAATCCTTTCATCCGGTATGCTAATGTTGTGAGTTGGATGCTTAAAATTTTTATATCCAGTCCCCTAACATAAACCAACTAAAAGCAGAAATTCTTAGAATCATTTATTGTGGTTTGATTAATAACACAATGGTCCCATTCTTATATATATATATAGCTTTGAAGTCATTTGCTCAATGTGAAGAACACCCATGTGTAACACAAGGCTAGGGAGATGGGCTTGAAACCATGCATGCATCTAATTTAATAATCATGGTCGGATAGATTAGCCAGATGCCAATTCCGATCCCAATATCATTTGCGCTAGTAGATTTAAAACTGCAGGAGCAGGTGATGGGCGGGGGAGGCATGATTAAATGTTAATTAGGCTTATATATATATATATATATATGTACTACACTATAAATCAATTAAGCATTACCATTAATTTAATGCCACAATTAATTCTTACGCTGCATTTGGTACTGAGGTACTATAACTTTTGTTGGACTTCAAGTCAGTCAATAGAATTTAACCCTTCAAGATCTACTCTTAAGCCTAATGATCTCATATGAACTCCCAAAGAATCAGATATTGATAAAATTGATACAAGTGATCAAAGACAAAATGATCTAATCAACAAACACAAAAAAAAAAAAAAACACATGCTTGACAAAAAAAGTTTGTAATAGTTAGGCACAAATGTGCCTACATCCACAAAAAAAAGAGAGAAAAAAAAATTCACTATCTTTGAGTTTTTCAAGAAACAAAGTTGGAGAGAGTGTGTACCTGAACAACTTAATCCAAATATTAGAACACGAGACCTTTTATACAAAGAAAAAATTATATAGAAAGACACCCCCCCCCCCTCCCCTCCTCTTATATTAGCCGTTACATGAGTAGGAAATTTTTGGGTTTATCTAACAATCCTAGAAATGTTGAGATGCTGTATTGAGTAAGTGATGTACATGGTAAGTCACGTGTATTACTTATTCAATCATCCGACATGATGTAGAAATCATACACTTCCTAAAAGCACTTCAATCGACATGTTATACTGAACCGAATGACATATTATAGACATCCTGAGGATATATCTGACTTGTCATACTCGGTCATGAACTTATATTTGAGCTACAACTATCGTGAAAAAAAAAGTTATAATTATAAAATAAATGTTAATAATATGATGTAAATATAACTTTTAATTTTAAAAAAATAGTGAAAATATTATAAATTTTTCATTATATAAGTGTGAGATCAAATTAACTTAACTTTTAATAAACTACAACAATAAGTGTTTGCTATAATTTAAAAACTGCAACTGTCCAACCGCAATACTAAATAAAGTCTTAGTAAGTTCTAGAAAAATTAGAGTCAATCACCGTCCACCAGCCGATCGATCAATGGTAGTGCCATGTTGGGACCAATAGGGGTTGAAGCCTTTGCTAGACTTTTTAAAGTTATAAAATCATTTTTTATCCTATTTTTAATTTGATTTATCATAAAATCCATTGCTAGAATTTTAAAATAACTAAAATATCATTTTTTTTTTGTTTTACACCTCCAACCTAAAAAGATATATTGTTATTTTGAATTTCTTAGGGCTCTAACTGTCCTTACACACACACATACACACAAATGATTTTTTCTTCAATAAATCTTATGACATTTGAAATTCAACTTAATGTTTACATTATGGATGTGGATTATGATAATAAACTCTTAAGATCGAAAGGGATTGGTGAGCTATTAAAAAAAATAATTGATATTAAGAAGGATAAATTATATTTATTAATTTATCTATTAGGGATATTAACATTGATTTTACTAGTTGCCATAACTTTAGTATAAATGACATTTTCCTCTATGAATTTTGTGAAAATTGTAAGTGAAATCAAATAGGAGAAATTAATTGTATATGTAAAAAAAAATTATATTTTGTAGTCTTGATAATGATGTTATTCTTCAATATTTTTAACATATGAAAATATATTGCATAGAAAACATTAATAAATTTTTATTTTTATATTTGTTACTAAAATTATATTATTATTTGAACTTAACCCTAGCTGGATGGAATCTTGGCACCGCCACTGCGATCAATGCTTCATAGAGTTAATTGAACACATTGTACATGTCTCGCAGCACAAGCCTTGCAACATTGAATTTGAAGTACTTAATTTGCCAATCCAAATTGAAGTAGGAATCCAGTTTGGTCACTCACACAGAAGAAAACAAATTGGAGGTAAAGACAATGAAAATTTCAACGACTTTCGAACACACACACACACACACACACATATATATAAAACTAAATAGAAAATATATTGATCGATGTGCTTTAACTCCATGTCCCTTTGTTGTTTCCATTTCAATGTCTTCTGTCATTCCTATGGGTTAATCTCACATGTTATCTGGTACATTTTTACATGGTGTGGGGAGCCCCGCCACACACACACACATACACATATACAGGCTACCTGTTTCTTGACATTTCTTTAGACTTATTTGGTGTTTTTAGATTTATGTACTGTTCGGTAAACTTGCTGCTAAACTTACCGACCAGCATGCGTGTTACACCTCAAAGTAACCCAAGTGTATATTATGAGTTAGATAGATTTAGATGCTTATATATTATGACTTACATGCAACTGTAATTGTCAAATGACATGATCACCAACAGTTAATAAACGAGGGATTATATTATTCGAGTGTCAAATGTTTGGTGAGTTATTGTACCAAACACTTGAATTGTAGTGTAGTCGTTCATTACATACAGAGACTTTGGGCTCCATTTAGTTTAGCATTTTGACAACAGCACTGCCAACAATTGCTGTTTAGCTGAAGTAGTGCAGCTGATTTCTTAGTTTACTTTTCCCTTCAATGGCAGACGCAGCCAGAGCTTCCACGTAGTATTAGCTAGCTAAGTCTCAGTAATGGATCATGGATGTGATAAGTTGTGAACAATTTATTCGGTGGTTGGTTCTTGCAAATCATAACCAATTTTATCCATAAGCTAGTGGGCTTTGGTCCTGTAGCCTGGCCTCAGCTGCCTTGTAATACTTGTACTTCCACCAATTTAGTGTGTTGACGTGAACTGTTGCAAGTGAAGCACTTTGAGTGATTTCAAGAATCAATTTACATTCTAGTTACTAAATATAATTTTATTTGTTTAGTAATTGTCAATCATCCAAGATTCTAACTTATAATTTCTTCATAAAATAGTTTCCTGTACATATTATATAGCTCGTCTTCACTGTATTTTATAATTTTATGAATGAAAATACCATTCTATCAAACATGATATCAGAGCAGGGATTCTATAACCCATAGAATTTCTAGAAAATACCAGAGAGAAGGGAAAGGGAAAATAGGAGGGATTAGGAAAAATAGAAACGCCTCTCATTCCAATAGAACAATCTGATGGAGAGAACTCAATCCTTTCAGATTTAACGTCTAAAATGGTACAAGTGCTAAACCAGAATCAAACACAGAACCAGATCCCGAGTCATGAGTCTACTACACAGATTGGAATAAAGTTGGATGGTACCAAGTATGCACTATGATCCCAAATTGTTGAGTTGTATATCTCAGGCAAAGACAAGTTGGGATACATAAATGGGGATCTTCCACAGCCTAACAAACAGATCCTGCTTTCAGGAAATGGAAAACCGAGAATGCAGTGGTAAAGGGATGGCTGATTAATTCTATGAACCCAAGATTAGTTAGTAATTTTATCAGATATCCAACAGCAAAAGCAGTTTGGGATAATATTGCTATAAAATACTTTGGTGGTACTGACACGTCACAAGTATATAATCTCAAAAGAAAAGTAACAAGACTTAAACAAGGAGGAGGATCCATGGAGATGTACTACAAAAACCTCCAAGGCTTATGGAGAGAAATCGATTTTCGCCGACCAAATTTGATGGAATATGATGCTAGTATACAAAGGTATAACTTTGTTATGCTAGATGTCCATGCCACCAACCAACTCCTTAAAGAAAAACAATATAGTTTCTCCGGCAAACCACTAGAAGTACCCATCGAGTCGAGCAATGATCCAATTGGAGAAGCAAGCTGCTCTTTGTCACCCCATTTCCCTTGGGACCAAGAACAAGCTCCAAAGAAGAAGAAATTAAGTAAGTGAGCACAGAAACTCCTATCTTCAATGGGTTCCTCAGACCTGATTGAGTTCATTGATCAAATGGGAAAATTCTGAAGGGGAAGACAGAAAGGCTGTGTCTTGGGGACAGTTATAGCTATATAATTTACACCCCGGAGAAGTGGTAGTGGTGACATTACTTCTCCATGCCAAGGTTGACCGACGCTGGCTCCATACGGAGGGAACAGGGGATTGGGAGAAGTGCAGAAGTGAAGTGCCATGCTTAACACTTTTCAATTCTGCAATTAAACTTCCCCCTTAAGAATCCCCCTCCGGAGGTGAAGCAGAGAGATACCGGCCCTTTCCCTAGGGGGGAGAGAGATATTTATTAGGGGGTGCTATATTGGGTTTAATAAATATCTCTCTATATATATTGTTGTATAAAAAGGATGGTATTAATATATAATCAGAAATCAACGTCGGATCCCGGCTATCCGAAAAAGGCATAAGACTGAAGCGGAGGATCACAAAATGCAACACAACAAGGGCAAACCAAGCTTCGAAGGAAGAAGCGAATCAATCAGAATGGAGACACGGAGGAGAGGCGAAAGAAAGATTTTCAAGCCTGCTTGCAAGGTCAAGGCCACACTCTATTCTTGTCGGAATAGCGGCCTTGACGTGTTATGTTTTCTTTCACTATCCCGAAGGGAAAATAAAGGGAATTTAACATGAGTCTAATTCTTTGAGACCTCGTCTTCCAAACGAGGGGTTTTTCTCAAGGTTTTTCTAGTGAGCAGGCTTGATACCACTCCTTCGGACTCCAGCGCTTAGAAGAATCCTTATTAAACAAACTATTATTACATAGATCCTTCCCTTGAGCAACAATTGGATTTTCCAGTGGACAGGCCAGGAAAGATTGACTAGGGCAGGCTCGATAGATAGGTACGATAGGTACAAATAGGGTTTATACCTTCTTAAATGGACTTGATGATCGACTTGATAAGATTCGAGGGTATGTACTTCATATAAAACCATTCCCAACTATAGAACGAGCTTATGCACAAGTTCGAAGAGAGGATCTAAGGCAATTAGTGATGATGAACGATGGAGATACTATATCAGGTGGTACTATGCTTTCAAATGGATGACATAAACCACAACAGCAACTTTCCTTTTAGATACCATCAAATAGAAAGCCTAATATGACAACAAAACCAAAGCTACAAGGCGAAGGAGGAGGCTGCACACATTGTGGGAATATGAAACATACTAGAGCAATGTGTTTCAAACTGCATGGGTATCCAAATTGGTGGCATGAACTTAAAGCAAAGAAGAAACGGGATGCAGGTAGAGGTGAACATTATAGTCGTGCAACCCTTATGAGCATAGTGTTACGGGCCGCCCAACTAGTGCCCAAAAATGCCCAAAGCCATGAGCCAAGATATGCTAGCTTTGCTCGATTCTAAAAACTTTTACAAAATTCCAACAACTCTAGCACACTTGTACATACACTAGATTCCTCTAGAAATTGGCACATGTGTATAGAATTCTCTAGGCATAGAATTCTTTTGAGCTAGCCAAGCCTTCCTATAAATATGGGTTGGCAATAGGTATTTGGGCATCCAAGCATTGAGAAAGCACTAAAAGCACTCTTGTAAGCTCTCTTGTAATCATTCTTTCAAGCAATACAATTTCTGATTCGGTTCAATTGCTCTCTAGCTCTCTTCTCTTTAGCTTTTTCGGAAAACCTCTTGAGTTAGCTATCGAGAAGCTCAAAGGCTTACTTAGCAACATTCGACAAGAGTTGTCTAAGTGCCGCACAGGTTTGCTGCACAAAACACTCATCCTGTGACAAGTGGTATTAAAGTTACGGTTTGCACGCACGCAATCCATAAGCAATGGCCAATCTTTCAACTTCAAACACAACACAAGAGGACGCTCTCAATGTGGAAAGACTCCCGGAACTAAGTCGAGGCCATTATGAAACTCGCGGGCAGACCAAGACTAGTAGCAAGTCCAAGGCTGCTTCCATCGATACTTTAGAGCCTCGCATGACTACGCTTGAAACTTTAATGTCCGTCTTTCAAGATACCCTCGAAATTTTGGAGGAAATAATGGACGGTCTCGAGGGCGAATATGTTGACTTCACAGTGGCAACCAAGGCTTTCATCCAAGACCAAGCCAACACCCTCTGAGGAGAATTTTGAGCATTTCACGAAGAGTTGCTTAAACTTTGGAGTTTCATGTAAGACGAACTGCGTACTATTTGTGAGGAAGTAAAGGAAGTCCGCTTGGATTGGGCATGGCACAAGCGCACACTCTCCGCTAGCCCAGCTTTTAAGAGCACGAGTTATGTGCGACTCATTAACATGCCAAAGCTCTAAACCTATGATGACACACGCAATGCCACTATCGTAGACAACTTTCTATTTGGGCCAGACCAATATTTCGATACCATGGGTGTACGAGAAGATTCATCAAAGGTGGGCATTGCATCCACATATCTCCGAGGCGCTGCACAACTATAATGGTGTCGGAAGAAAGAAAGGCACTTCTATCATTAGATTGGGATCGGAACGGGCACTTTCATTCCTTCTCGATCTGAGGAAGGGAGAAGGTTGAGTGCAGGGCTCCTAAAGCAAAAGTATGTAAGATTCTATTGGATTGATAGCTTTAAGTTCCAGGGAGATGCATTCGACGATATGGATCTGATGGGTCATACCTCCTTGCCGAAACAGCACCACTCTTCTACTTCTAAGATAGCCTCAACGATTGGGTCAAGACGGAGCTCGATAGGTGGGCCATCCAAACTATTGACGAAAGAGTACTCTACTCAATCTAAGAACAAAAAGCCTAATCAAGGCAAAGGTGGGGGAGAGAGTCACAAAGACAAAGGCAACAATCGCAAGGATTGAGTGTAGAAAAAGCCTCTGAGTGACAAAAGCGGGCAAGGCAAATCGGAAGACAAGAAGAAGCCACCAAAGCTACAAAGCCCATGCTTCATATGCAATGACACTCACTGGGTACGCGACTGTCTTGAGAAGAATTCGCTCCATGCCTTTGCTGCCTAACTCAGGGGCAACCTCTACACCAACATCGGAAGAACCCCAACCAAGCATGGATTTTCTCCAATGACTTGGCACTCAACAGCCCACAATCAGCATTCGCCAAGAAATGGCTCATATATGTAAGCACGAAGATAAATAGACACTTCATTCGTGCATTGTTGGATACGGAAGCAATGCACAACTTCGTATCTGAGGATGAGGCTAAGCGCCTAGGCCTCAAAACTACTAAGTAATGAGGCATAATGTAGGCAGTAAATTCACCTGTCAAGCCCATTACATGCATGGCATAAGGCGTACACGTTGCACTTGGCATATGGAGCGGAAAGCTCAATTTCTCCATCGTGCCCATAGACGACTTCAAGATGGTCCTTGACATGGAATTCTTCAACCAAGTCCATGCCTACCCACTTTTAGCCACAAACTCCCTAAGCATTCTCAACGAGAGTAAGGCGTGTATGGTTCCTACATAGCGTGGCAAATCCGAGGAAAAGACAATTTCGGCTATGCAATTTAAAAAGGTTTTCAAGAAGGACCTAAGTTTTCTAGTGTCCATTTGGGAGCTCAATAGGGGAGAAAATTCCGTAAGTGCTCCAAGCCAAGTCCTTCCGACAATACAAGCCGTCCTTGAGGAATTTAAGAACGTGATGCCTCCGAAGCTTCCGAAGAAGCTCCCACCTAGACGAGAGCTAGATCACCAAATAGAGTTGGAGCAAGGTTCAAAACCTTCGGCCTTAGCGCCTTACCGCATGGCACTACCTAAACTCGA
Organism: Murraya koenigii; assembly: GCA_025617385.1. NCBI lineage: Eukaryota > Viridiplantae > Streptophyta > Magnoliopsida > Sapindales > Rutaceae > Murraya > Murraya koenigii. The sequence continues at coordinate 30,244,401 of CM046817.1, forward strand.
GGAGCTACGAAGATAGCTCACTAACTTACTAGACACAGGCTAAGTTCGTCCGTCTAAAGCTCCATTCGGTACACCGGTCCTCTTTCAGAAGAAAAATGATGGATCGATACAGATGTGCGTCGACTATGTGAGCACTCATCAGTGAGATTGGGCAGAATTGCTTGATGTCGCCCAATTTTCTTGTAATCTCTAACGGAGCGAGACTACTTGGAAGAGCTCATTCGAACGCATCATGGGATTCCAGTCCATGGCTCCCAATACCATAGTCTTAACGTAAGGAGAAAAAAGCCCGACGGCTCATAAGCTCGCTCGTGAATGGCACGAAAAGATAGATATCACGCAAGATTACCTCAATAAAGCCTCAAGAAGAATGAAAAAAAAAATGGGTAGATGCAAGGAGATGGCATGTTGAGTACAAGGAAAGTGATCAAGTCATGATCAAGCTCCTGCCCCAACAATTCAAAACGCTACGGAAAGTCCACAAGGGGTTAGTGAGGCGATACGAGGGACACTTTCAAATTGTCCGACACGTGGGCAACGTCTCGTATCTACTAGAGCTTCCACTAAGGCTCAAGATCCATCCGATCTTTCATGTGAGTCTTCTCAAGCTCTATCATGAAGATATGGGAGACCCAAGTAGCGGAGAATCAAGGCGTGCCCCAACAGCTGTTGTCACCGCATTCGAAAAAGATGTGGAGTATATCCTTGCTGACCAAGTAATCCAAAGAAATGGCTTACCAGCATTCTATGAGTACTTCTTGGGAACGCGAAGAAGATTTATGGTAAGAGCACATTCAGAAATTCAAGCACGAGAATGCGACGAGGACGACGCGAGCTTTGGTGGGGGAGGATATTGAGGGCCGCCCAACTAGAGCCCAAGAGTGCCTAAAGCCATGAGCCAAGATGTGCTAGCTTGGCTTGATTTCAGAAACTTTTACAAAATTCCAACAACTCTAGCACACTTGTACATACACTAGATTTCTCTAAAAATTGGCACATGTATATAAAATTCTATAGGCATAGATTTTTCTAGAGCTAGGCAAGCCTCCCTATAAATATGGTTTGACATTAGGCATTTGGGCACCCAAGCATTGAGCAAGCACTGAAAGCACTCTTGTAATCTTTCTCTCAAGTAATATAATTTCTGCATTCGGCTCAATTGTTCTCTAGCTCTCTTCTCTTTAGCCTTTTCAAAAAATGTCTTGGCTTAGCTATCAAGAAGCTCAAAGACTTACTTAACAATATTCGTCAAAAGTTGTCTAAGTGCCGCACGAGTTTACTTCACAAAACACTCATTCCGTGACAATAATCTCAACAACAGGAGGTTCTTACCTTTGTTAAGGAACATATTTCTTAAAGTGATCCAGGTAACAGTGGTTGTACTCTTTCGTGCTCAAAACAAAGGAAACATAATGGTTGGATCATTGATTCAGTGGCAACAGACCACATGACATTTTATCCTTGCGATTTTTCTGAGAACACCCAATCGAAACGGATATGTATTGCAAATGCTAATGGAGCAACATACCTAGTGACAGGGGCTAGAGCTGTTGCTCTTTCTCCTTTTTTTCATTGCTAAATACTTTGTTAGTTCCATCACTCTCCAGTAAATTGTTATCTATATTATAAGCAATTGAGGAATTAAATTATTTTGTAATAATGTATCTTAGTTTTTGTTTGTTTCAGGATATTCTCACCGAGGAGATTATTGGTCGTGATACTAAAAATGAGGGGTTGTATTGCATGGATGATTTTAGTTATGGCAAAGCAAATAATATGCATTACACTGGGATCAAAGAAAGGCATATTTGGATATGGCACAATCTTCTAGGGCATCCCTCGTTCATTATATGAGACGTTTATTTTCAGATTTATTTTTGAAGTTGAATGAGTTAGACTTTAAGTGTGAAGTTTGTATTCAGGCAAAGAGTCATTGTGTACCTTATCTAATAAGCTTGAATCAATGTCAAACTCCTTTTTTGATAGTTCACTCAAATGTTTGGGGTCCTGCTCCAATTTCTATTTCCTCTCATGTTAGATGGTTTGTAACTTTTGTTGACGATTTTACACGAATGACGTGGTTTTATGTGATGAAAAATAAACATAAAGTGATTGGAATATTTCAATCATTCCATAATATGATTAGAACACAATTTTCTGCTAAACTTAAGATTCTTTGATCAAATAATGGTGGGGAATATGACAATATACTGAAGGGAAAATAAACTAGGTTTTTCAATTTTTCAATTAAAACCTTTTAGGACCGATCTCATACAACATATAAGAATTAAGTAATCTAGAAATTCATACCTTGATGTTTTGAGAAGATGAACAATTGAGAGTTGTAGATCCGCCTCCAAACGATCTTCCAAGCTATGACTCAAGTTTGATCAACACTGGACGTGTGGGCGTCTGTTTCACCACTCCCCAATTACAACTGGCTCTTCTTAGATGCCTTCTTTATTTTTCTTAGAATCCCTGGGGTTCTCCTCCTCCTATCAATTTAAGAGTATAAAGTCCCTTTTATAATATCTTATGAAAAACCCTAGTATGTTAGGATTAGGATTTCTATTTAAAATAGAATTCCACTTTTAACTATCTCTCCACTTACCTAAAAGTGGAAGGAATGTGTAACAAACTAGGAGACCACCTTGTAAAGCATTACAAGCCCCCCATTTACACTTTAATATAACATACTAGGCCTTAACAAATATTATAATTATAATTTTCATCTAATATGCCAGTTTTTCTTGCTTTTGGGTCCAGTGATGGTGTTGTCAATTAAATGAGCTAACCTGGGATCATTTGGGAACATATAATAGTGGCTACAATAATTAAATTTGTAATTAAACAAATATAATTATTTAATTCCAATTCTACTCCACTATAAGATTGGAACTGACCTCCATAATTGTATGCTCGAATATAATTCGCCAAGCCACATTGATTTCTTTTATCGCACAATCCTTTGTACCACATCGTTAATTTAAATTGATATCTCAACTCGTCCAATCAATTTAATTACATCTTTTTCCTTGATACTTACTCGGTTTTCTAATGATCATTTTCAACATACTTATTTATGTTGAGACACTCCGCCGTAGAATTTTTATGATCAATAATCGAAAACCCATCAAGAGATGTGTCGTACAAATTTATATTGTTAATCTACAATTTCAATACTTGTAATTGCTCCCACCAAGATACCGGGTAATCTAGACTACATGTGTATGTCATGCCCATTGGTAACTCAAATGAAATAACAACTACAATCATGAAATCATAACTAACTCAAAATTAAGATTACAGTAAATCAATGCCTATGAGATTTAATAAGTCTGACAGTTATTACTAGGTTAATTAAATCTCATATGTGATCCAGTTCAATGTAAACAAACTACATCAATAAATTCATATATGATTAAGACAAATCACTCAATGAATTTATTACAGCCTATACCTAAATAAAGTGCCCAACTTTATTTATCAACTCATGAACTTAACTTATTTAATTATAATATAACTTAGTATTTATGTCTTCCATGAATCCACATGGTGATCGCATAAATACATATAATATGATTAAATGGACTTTGCTCAAAATATTAATGCAATTCAAAATATCTGAATAAATATTTGAAATATTTTATTAATCAGAAAATCAATATGCTTTAAAGAGCACATAATCCCAACATATACAACTACGAAGATACTTTTAAGAGCATGATTTGTATCATGAGACTACTTGTTCCCAAACTCCGCAGCAGAATGGTGTTGCAGAGCGAAAGCATAGACATATCTTGGAAACAACTCGAGCTCTCTTGACTCCTGCTTATGTCCCTAAACGATATTGGACAGATGCTATAGTTACTGCTGTGTAGTTGTCGAATCGAATGCCATCAAAGGTCTTGAACTACAAAATCCCTCATTCAAGTTCTTGCCCACCATGTGACATTGCCATCGTTTCTAATCCTTCCTCCAAGAAAGTTTGGCTGCATTACATTTGTTCATCTATACAAAAATCAGAGAACAAAACTTGATCCATGCCCTATCCGTTGTATTTTTTTTGGGGTATGCAGCACATAAAAAAGGTTATCGGTGTTACAATCCTACTACTAGAGGACTTTATACAACCATGGATTTTACCTTTATCAAATCTGAGAATTTCTTTACATCATAATCTTCCCATTCTTCTCTTTAGGGGGAGATGATAAGTTAAGAGCATAATTAGGAAAAATGGCTAGGCTTTGCAAAAATAAAACATCGAACATATAGAATTTGAGGTTCAACTTGAAGAGCCAATGGTAACAGTGACAAGCCAAAGAGAAGAAACTGAGAATGCTGACTCAACAATGCAGGTAGATCAAAGTGAAGAGAGTTCTAAGACCGAAAGTGAACAACTCATCCCTCACTTGCTAGTACCATCAAGAGACTAATCTCTTGAGAATACTCCTAAGGTACAAACTCTAAACTCATCTCCAAATAATTTTGTAGATAATTCTATTGGCTATAGATTACCCTTTGGAAATAGTCGCGGGAAACCTCCAACCCAATGCTCACCAGATCATGGAACGAGCAAGTCAAAGTACACGATTGCTAATTATGTCTTAACTTAAAGATTGTCTGAACCTCTTAAGGCATTTGTTCATAAATTATTTATAGACTATGTTCCTAATAGAGTGGGTGAGGTTGTGAATAATTCCAAATGGATCCAAGCAATAGATGGAAAGATGAAAGCTTTACAGAAAAATAATACTTGGGTGCTGGTGCCATTACCCAAGGGAAAAAAAAACTGTGGGATGTAAATGTGTGTTCTCTGTCAAGCAAAAAGTGGATAGGTCAGTTGAAAAGTATAAAGTAAGACTCATCGCAAAAGGATATACTCAGATATATGGGATAGATTATTATGAAACTTTTTCACCTGTAGCAAAATTAAATACAATGAAAGTGTTGATATCTCTTGCTGCAAACCTGGACTAGCCACTACACCAATTTAATGTTAAAAATGCTTTTCTCCACGGGGATTTTGAGGAAGAGGTATACATTGACATTCCACCCGGTTTTGCTACTTCATCACAAGTGGAGATAATTTGCAAGCTGCGGAAGGCGTTATATGAATTGAAACAGTCTTCTAGAGCATGGTTTGGTCAATTCAGCCTTGCTATGAGAAAACATGGTTTCAAGCAGAGTAATTCGGATTATACTCTCTTTTTGAAACACCATAAAAGGAAAATAACAGCCCTAATTATCTATGTTGATGATATGATAATTACAGGGAGTGGCAGGGAAGAAATCTTGAGTCTACAATACTATTTAGCAACTGAGTTCGAGATGAAAAATCTTGGAGGGTTGAAGTATTTTATGGGTATTGAAGTAGGTCGGTCAAGACAAGGCATATTCCTGTCATAGAGAAAATATTTGCTTGGCTTACGACCTAAAACAGAAATGCTTGATTGTAGACTTGTTGATACGCCAATCGTTATAAACCATGGTTTGGGAGAATTCTCGAATCAAACTTCTACAAATAAAGAGAGGTATCAACGTCTCGTGAGAAAGTTAATTTACTTATCTCACACACAACCTGATATTGCTTATGTAGGGATAAAAATTAAGTATTTCAATTTTTTAATTAAAACCTTTGTAGGACTAATCGCATACAATATATAAGAATTAAGTAATTTAGAAATTCATACCTTGATGTTTTGAGAAGATGAACAATTAAGAGTTATAGATCCGTCTCCAAATGATCTTCCAAGTTATAACTCAAGATTGATCAACACTAGTTATAACTCAAGATTGATCAACACTAGAAGTGTGGGCGTTTGTTTCACCACTCCCCAATTACAACTGGTTACTCTTAGATGTTTTCTGTATTTTTCTCAAAAATCCTAGGATTCTCTTCTCTCTTTCTTGTCTTAAGAGAATAATATCTCTTTTATAATATCTTATGAAAAACCCTAGTATGTTAGGATTAATATTCCTATTTAAAATAGAATTCCTATTCTAATTTAAATATTTAAATTAAATGCTATATCTCCATTTACGTAAAAGTGGAGAGAATGTGTAACTAACTAGGGGACCACCTTGTAAAATATCACAAGCCTCATTTTACACTTGAATATAACATACTACGCCTTAACAAATATTATAATTATAATTTTCACCTAATATGCCAGTTTTTCTTGTTTTTAGGTCCAGTGATGGTGTTGTCAATTAAATGAGCTAACCCGAGGATTATTTGAGAACATATAATAGTAGCTACAATAATTAAATTTGTAATTAAACAAATATGATTATTTAATTCAAATTCTACTCCACTATAAGATTTGAACTGATCTCTATAATTGTATGCTCGAATAATAATTCGCCCAAGCCACATTGATTTCTTTACTGCACAATCCTTTGTACCACATCGTTAATTTAAATTAATATCTCAATTGTCCAATCAATTTAATTAAATCTTATTCCTTGATACTTACTAGTTTTCTATAATGATCATTTTCAATATACTTATTTATGTTGAGACACTCTGGCCAGAGAATTCTATGATCAAGTACTGAAAACCCATCAAGAGATGTGTCATATAAATTCTATATTATTAGTCTATAATTTTAATACTTGTAATTGCTTCCACCAAGATACTGGGTAATCTTGACTACATGTGTATGTCGTGCCTATTGGTAATTCAAATGAAATAACAACTACAATCATGAAATTATAACTAACTCAAGATTAAGATTACATTAAATCAATGCCTAGAGATTTAATAAGTCTGACAGTTATTACTAGGTTAATTAAATCTCATATATGACCCAGTTCAATGTAAACATATTACATCAATAAATTCATACATGATCAAGACAAATCACTCAATTAATTTATTACAGTCTATACTTAAATAAAGTGCCCAATTTTATTTATCAATTACGAACTTAATTTATTTAATCATAAGATAACTTATATTTATATCTTCCGCGAATCCACATGGTGATCGCATAAATACATATAATATGATTCAATGGACTTTATTCAAAATATTGATGCAATTTAAGATATCTGAATAAATACCTCAAATATTTACTAATTATAAAATCAATATACTTTAAAGAGCATATAATCCCAACAGCTTATGCAATGAGCTTGGTGAGTCAATTCATGCATTGTCTACTGAATACCATATGATCGCTGTACTTCGTATTCTACTATACTTAAAAGTCTTCTTCGGGAAGAGGACTAATGTTCAAGAAAACCCAACATTTGCGAATTGATGGTTATACGGATGCAGACTGGGCAGGGAACATTACTGACAGAAAATCTACTTCAAGCTATTTCACATTCGTGGGAGGCAATCTGGTCACTTGGAGAAGTAAAAAATAGAAAGTAGTTGCTCTATCTAGTGCAGAAGCTGAGTTTAGGGGCATGGCTAAAGGACTCTGTGAACTACTTTGGTTAAAAAGGTTATTAGAAGAAATCAGATGTTAATCTCAGTTTACAATGAATTTGTTTTGTGATAATAAGGCAGCGGTAGCAACTGCACGCAGCCCAATTCAACATGACCGAACCAAACATGTTGAAGTGGATCGGCACTTTATCAAACAGAAACTTGAGGACAAGGTTGTTCAATTCCCGTTTGTAAAGTCAGAAGATCAGTTAGCAGACATTCTTACAAAAGCTGTCTCAAGCAAAGTATTCTACAACTCACTTGACAAGTTGGGCGTTAAAGATATTCATGCACCAACTTGAGGGAGAGTGTTGACGTGAGCTGTTTCAAGAGAAACACTTTGAGTGATTTTAGGAATCAATTTACATTCTAGTTACCAAACATAATTTTATTTGTTCAGTAATTGTAAATCATCCAAGATTCTAACTTATAATTTCTTCCTAAAATAGTTTCCTGTACATATTATATAGCTCGTCTTCATTGTATTTGATACTTTTACGAATGAAAATACCATTCTATCAAACAGTTAGCAGCTCAGGCTCAGCGTTATCTGCGCCAGGGCCCAGGGGTTCAGGGATTGTCAATTTGTCATTGTGATTATATTCAAGATTCAATGGTTGATCTCATCAGTTGTCAGTCACTTATTCATTGCAGTTGCAGCAATTAAACCACTTTACATGACATGAGCAGGATGTTCCATGCATACGTTTGTCTTTAACTCCTGACGACCTGCATTAGGAGCTCTTTGCCCTGGGGCCTTGGCTACTTAGAAACAGAGGCCACAGTAATGATTTAACAATTTCATTATTGTTTACCGACAGTGATAGGAAAGGATTTCTTATTTCTCAGAAGGTATATGGCACCATCTCCCAGGTACTCACCCTCCTATTTCTCATGCTTATAATACATAGGGGTAAAATAAGTACAATAGCCACGGATTCAGGGCATGCACAGAATTTTTTTATTTGTTTTTGAAAAGTCTTATCCGCTCTATCTTTTCTTTTCTTTTCCTTTTACTCTAAATTTACAGGCACGATACTAGTAATTAAATATGTAAATTTAGGTCGGAAATTGGCGAGTCATTGTTGTGCATTGATATTTATACAGTCATCCAGAAACGGGATATTCTTTTGGAATTCTGTTGCAAAGAATTTATCCAGGGTTTAGGATTTTGGTTTGTCATTGTCGAGGGAAAAGATGAATCAAAGAAACTCCAGGCTGCCATCTTTTATGATGACTCAACAGTACTCTTTATCAACCAAGTCAAAAAGTCGATCTTCGATTCCAAATCCGAGCATACGAGCCATGGCACTTGTCTTCAATCTAGGCTTTTGAACATTATGCTGCTTAAACCAAGTGTACACAACAAACACTTTCTTCATGATAAAGAGTTCCAGGGCCTCAGGATTAAACACAATCCCCATTTTCATACTCATCTGCCAAATCCAAACAGAGTAATGAACAAGTTAATTAAACCTTCTTTGGATCTTGATTAATTTAGTTTAAGAGCCACTAGAACTAATAAATATGTATGTCTTGTTATAGACAATAATTGTATATTACAATACCTGGTGAGGAACTAACATGGCAGCATAACGAGCAAGCTCGCCAGCCCGCCAATCCAACAAAACAGGCAGCCATGGATAAGCAGCATCGAGCCTCACAAACCAAAGTCTTACATCAGGGAATTCTGATAATTCTCGAGGATCACGTGGATCTTCTCTCGTGTAGTTAATTGTAAATCCGATTGTACGTTCAAGAAACTCCTTTGGCTCAGCTACACCAGCTAAAAAATTTCTTATCAGGATTACTTGCAGTATATATATGTGTGTGTGCGCGCGCGCAGAATACAGAAGAGTTTAGCTTAGCTTGTTCATATCATGTTTAATTATTAATTACCTAATTTAGGTGAAGTAATCCCAGTGGCACTGTGAAATGGGGATAAATCAAGGCTGCGAATAGCGTCGTTGTCAAGAACTACGTCGAATCTGCCTTCAGTTGGGGGCATTGGAGGTTCAAGCTTAGATGAATCTGTCAATAATGACATGACACCGTTTAAAGCAGATTGAAAATCCCTCTTCTTTGACTGTATAAACTAAGCAACTTCAAACAGAAACGAAATAATAATATTGACAAGTATTGTACAGTACAATAATGTAACACATAAGATTTTATTTCCACCTATATATTTTCCCATTTGATCATCACAATTTTTGGTTGTTAAACAAAATCGTATAAGTTATTTCCTGAAAAAAGAATTAAAAAAGAAAATCTCAGCTGGAATTTGATAATATATCTAATAAAGATAATTTCCCTCGAGGAACAAATATTGAAAGATGAATTAAATGGAATTTGATATCTACTAAAAAGGTGAAAAATATATCACTTACTGTCTTCATCTTCAAACATAGAGATGTCAAAATTCCCTTGAGGATTGAATGCAACTGACACTGAAACTTGTCCTCTTGGTCTATTGCTGTGTAAAAGAAAAAGGGAGGAAGTAGCAGTGGAATCTGAGATGGGATTGCAGGAAACGAAGGAAGATGAAGAGGGGATACTGTAACTGCAACTATTGTTTGGTGAAAGAGAGAGTGGAAATAAGGGTTTAATGGTGGTAGTGGCAGCCATGGCCCCGGATAAGGATGAGCATTAGCAGAGGCGTACTAAAAGGTTACTGACAGTTAATAAATATAACCCAATATGGGTTTGTTTCTGTTTTTCCGTTTATCCAGTCACTGCTCGTGTGGGGAAATTTACATAACTAGCCTAAATATTTTTAGATTTTTCAAAATTAATCCCTTAATTTTTTCAACAACAACTTGTCAATCATCTAGCTTTTTAATATGATAATTTTTGGACTAGTCAAACATTAAAGTATTTCAACACAAATTCGCAGCTAGCAAATTTAAGGTGCCAAAAATTCAAAAAAAAAAAGTGTAAGAGACATTTCATCAAACACGAAACGTGCCATTTTTGCAATTAACTATTTCTGAAAAAAGATTTATTTTTTGTGCTAATACAATCATATGAACATATACAATCATCTAAAAGCAAAACCCATTCAAGATTAAGAAATCAACTCTCCAAGTTTTATCAATCTCTCTTTCTCTCTTTCTGTTGATAACTTGCTAATCTTCTCCCTCTCTCCTCTTGCAACATCTCTCTCTCTCTCTCTCTCTCTCTCTTACTGTTGTCCTTGTTGCCATTACCACTGCCATTGCCATGAGAAAGAAATGATGAAAAATATGGTTGAGTGTGTGGTGAGTTGTTGGAGTGTAATGGAGTTTTGTAGATAGGTAATTGTTGAGTGGTTAAGGGTATTGTGGTTAAAAAGGTGTGTTTGGTTAATTCTGAACTTATTATATTAAAAACTTAAGAGGGGTTAATTTTAAAAATTATAAAAGTTTTATAGTTAGTTTTGTAAACTTTCCTTTGTGTTTTTCTAATTAATAAGAATAATTTTAGATTTTTTTTATAATATGTATGAGGATATATATGACATTGTATTAAGTATGAAAGTAATTTTCAAATCAAATTTTAAAAAAATATTTCTTCTTTACTTTTTAAAAGAAAAAATGGTAATAGGATAAGATGATTTTGACAAAAATAATTTTTTTAAAAAAATTATCAAATATTAAAATTAACTTTTAACTTTTTAAAATTATTTTTGAGCTTCTCACAAGTAATCCCAAATGAACTCTAAAAGTTAGAGGGGTTAAGATAAATTTTTCATAAATCACTTTTGAATCTCCCATGAGCAATCCCAAAAGAATCTTAAAAGTCATAAGGTTAATTTTAAAAATTAAAAAAGTTTTACGATTAATTTTATAAATTTTCTTTTGTTTTAGGTGAATTCAAATAATTTTTTAAAAAATTACTTTTAAGTCTCCTATAAACAATCTCAAACAGATTTTAAAAGTTAGAGAAGTTAATTTTAACCTAAAAATTAGAGGGTTAATTTTAAAAGTTAGAAAAGTTTTATGATTAGTTTTGTAAATTTTCCTTTGGATTGGGTTAAGATAATTTTTTTGGAAATTACTTTTGAAATTCTACAATAAAATTCAAACGGATCCTAAAATTTAAAGAGTTAATTTTGAAAATTACAAAAGTTTTATGGTTAGTTTTATAAATTATCCTTTGTGTTAGAGGGGTTGAGATAATTTTTTTTTAGAAATTTCTTTTAACTCTCTTAAAAACAATCAAACGGACCTTAAAAGTTAAAAGTGTTAATATTAACTTAAAAGTTAGAATGATTAATTTTGAAAATTATAAAAATTACATAAGTTTTTTGGGTTAGTTATATAAATTTCCTTTGTGTGATGGTCTTGTTTAAAGGGGTGTTGTAGGGGCATTCCGACTTAAGGAAATCAAACTCGAAACCTCGGGCACCCAAAGCGACAATTATATCACTGGATCAAATGCTCAATTTTTTGTCCTTGTCATCAATTCAGTTCCATTGCGATTCATAAAGATGGAATGGTTAACTTTGAAATGTTGGCATACAATTGCATACAATACAAATGAAAAAAAAATTTGGTTTCAGTATGTTGATTAAAGTAATGGGAAAGCATGTAAGTTTTATTATTTTGTTCGTTAATTAGCATCTTATTCCTAAGTCTACTAACTACAGAGCAAAAAGCACTTCCCTTCCCTGTTTAATGTGTATTCACTCACTTTTTGGCCTACTCCTTGATTGAATATTGTATTATGTTGATCAGATCAGGTTAGGAAGCGTATCTATGGCTCCTTTTATCTCTTATCCGCTTGTTACACCATTTTTTATTTTAATCATCATCAATAAATTACCTAATCATGTTTTGTAAAAATAATTATAGTGCATTTGTTTAGAAGATTAAGAAATCAAAATTCGAAATGAGAATGATTGATAATATTTATTTATTAAACTAAAACGAGGAATGATAATGAAACATATCAGATTTATATAATTTTTTAATTAAGTTGCAATCAGGGTATTTTTACTTGAATTTTTCATTTTTCCCGCCTTAAATTTTTATAATGCTTAAATTGCACAAAAAACTTGTAATATTTACAAATAAGTCCTTTATTATTGTTGTTCTTCTTCTTGTTATTGTCATTAATGTCATTATTAATAAAATTGTTATTATTATTATTATTATTATTATTATTATTATTATTATTATTATTATTATCATCATCATCATCATCAATGAATAATAATTATCATAATAACAATTATTATAATAAATAATGACAATAAATTTTAGTAACTTACAACAATCTATTTCGAATCTAAACAAAGTAAACACATTAATTGTAACACAACTTATTCTAATACCAATTTTTAAAGATAAAATAAATAATTTATTATAATTCTTATTCTCCCATTCTAATTTTAGTCTATTTTAATTATAATATATTATGATTACCAGTTAATAAACACACCATTAATCTGAAGCTGTCATTTTAAGATTAAAATCATGATCATATTATATAACATATTGCTAATCAGAATGCATTTAGAGTTTGTTTGATATGATGCACCGTATTGAATTATAGTTTATTATATTGTATTAAGGTGTAATAATTTTAATACAATATCATATTCGATGTAGGATGGACTATATTATATATTTATTCTATTTATTTATTAAAAAAATAAAATATTACTAGCAACCACCACCAACAACCACAGAAAAATTATAAACGTCATCCATCTAAGTCATGTTTAGAATTATTGGAATCCTCGTCTCTGGCTCTGTACAATGGTACTAATTTTCTCTGATAATGGATCTTTTGTTTGCCGCATATTTTTAGTCAAATTTTTACATTTCAAAATTCTGACTACAAATCTACGACAAATGAAAGCTTCGTTGTCAGCGATATTAGTACCATTGCGTAGAGCTTGTAATGAGGATTCCGAAAATATTAAACTTGATGTCAATTGATATAAAAAAAGAAATAATGACGACAGTGGTGGTGGGTGGTTGGTGATGGCGATCACAACCGTTGGTGGCTAGCTAGAAGCATCGAAGGTGAGGACTTACCTATTATTAATACTAGTTAATTAATTATAATAAATAAATTTATTATAATATTATTTGATTAAATAAAATAATGAAAGAAATAAAGAATGACTTGACTGTCTTAAACTCAGGGAGAAGCGAATCTGGTTAACCAAATAAATCTGATCAAAATGAAATGACCGGGCTAATGTTTGGTGCAGACATATCTTAAGCTGGTTAGCACAGATTAGATAGTAGAGACTTGACCAAACATGCAAGCTGCCAAACGTGCCCTTCTTATGAACATCTCTATTACTGCTTGTTCAGCCGGCCGGCCAATTGTTAGGGAATCATTAACGACTTTTTATTATTATAGATATTGTACGAGACAGGGATGGAAGAACTGTGTTGTTGTTCTTTGATACTTAAGCTAGCAACTTTATTTATTTGTTTATTTTTTTTATTATCATTAATAAACTTAAAATATTAGTTTCAAATTAATAAAGATGACTTTTTATTTATTATAATGAATAATTATGAGAACAACATAATGTTCAATCCTGTACATGTATTTATTTATCTAAATTTTATATAGAGTAATATTATATATTTTAAATTTTTTATTTTAAATAATGTAATATTTATCGATTAATTAGTGAGATAATATAATTAATTTATTTAAATTTTATAAAAAAATTATTAATTAATTAATAAATATTAAATCCTCTGACTAATACGGAAAGGAAATGGATGATATAACTAATTGATAAAAAGCATGAGGAGGGAATTGCGCGCGCGTTCGAGTAACCAGCTCCACACACAGAGGCGGTAACCGACAGACAAACAAAACGGACATATCAACTCCACGTAATTAATTTCCGTCAAAAAAAAAAGAAGAAAATCCACGTAATTTAATAAAAAAAATAACTAATAACCAAACCAAACACGGAGGAGCAGAATTAACGAACGAACTATCGATTGATCGATAGATCGAACATGGCCATAGCTGCTGCTGCAGCTTCTTCTTCCTCGTCTTTATTCCCAAAATACCCCTGCCTTTCTCGGAATTCTCCTTGTTTGCCTCAATCTCTCCGGTTTTCTTCTACCATTCGCGCTGTTACTTCGCAACCGGTAATAATAATACTCTCTTCTTCTACTTGTTGCTGTTGGATTAGTGAGCTAATTTTCAACCTCTAAATTGGAGCATGAATGTCGTTAAATTGTATAAATCTTGGAAATTTTGATTTACATACGGCAGGTAAAGAGTGAGAGGAATCAAACATTGGAATTAGAAGGGGACTTATTTTCTTGTCCAATATGTTATGAACCACTCATAAGAAAAGGACCTTCTGGCCTTACTTTGTATGTTTCTTTACTTTTTCATTACATGCAAATGCAATTGCTTTCATTATTCAATTTCTTTTTCATTTTTTTTAATGTATAATCTAAAAATGTTGTTAGTGCTATTTTGATTTCTCTTTCCCCCCATTTTTTTTTTTTTTTTTATAGGGAAAAAAAAACTGTGAATATGCATATGGTATTAGATGCAAAGATAGTTTTCTGGTTTCTTCTTTGCAATTGTTTTGATGTGATTTTATGAAAATCTCCAAATGACTGCATTTTTTTTTTAATATTCATTTTATCAATTGGTTTCAAAAGTGATAATTCATATCTAGATTGCAGAAATGTGCCCCTTTGACATTTCTTTTCAAGTTTTTCATCTGATTGTATGGTAAACTTGCAGGCGAGCAATCTATAGGTCTGGTTTCAAGTGCAGAAAATGTGACAAGACCTACTCCAGTAAAGATAACTATCTTGATCTCACGGTTATTTCTGGATTGAAGGACTACACTGAAGTCAAACCAGCTTCAACCGAGCTATTCCGGTGTGTATTGGTTATCCTTGCTTTCCACCATGAAAAATTTGATTTCGAGAATCCTATGCTTTCTGTTAATCAAAAGGACCCTTTTGGATCTTGATGAACCATACAGGAAAACAATGATTTTGATTTGAGTGTTTATGGTCTGATGGAATTGATAATGTGTTGCTTTTCTGCTTTCAAACTTGGTAGGAGTCCATTTGTATCGTTTCTGTATGAAAGGGGCTGGCGTCAGAATTTTAATCGAAGTGGCTTTCCTGGTCTTGATGAAGAGGTATGTTTTCTTGAGCACTCATAGTGACTTGCATATGAGAGGAACTTTACCAAAGTAATTGTAGAAGAACAAGTCTTTCTGTGGAAACATCTCTAGTTTATTATTAAATCTTGACTCCATGTTCTTGATTCGTTCATGACATGAAAAGACGGTCCATTATGTGAATTATTTTAGGGAGTTAACAAAATATATTTTTATGGACGAGTATTGTGACGTTTTTTTTCATCTGATGCAGTTCAAAATGGCTCAGGAATACTTCAAATCCGCACAGGGTGGCCTTTTAGTTGATGTTAGCTGTGGAAGTGGTTTGTTTTCCAGGAAATTTGCAAAATCAGGGACATATTCTGGAGTTGTTGCTCTTGATTTTTCGGAAAATATGCTTCGCCAATGTTATGATTTCATCAAGCAAGATGATACCATTTTGATGTCGTAAGTTTTTTTGTCTCTATTAGATTCCCAAAATCAAAGTGGTTATAACATCAAATTTACAACGCTTTACAGTTTTAGTTGCTGTAATTCTGATTAACTGATTCACATTTTATCGGGTAATTTGTAGCAATCTTGCTCTTGTTCGGGCAGATGTTTGTAGGCTTCCCTTCGCATCTGGTTCTGTTGATGCTGTTCATGCTGGTGCAGCCTTGCACTGTTGGCCATCCCCGTCAAATGCTGCAAGTGTTTTCTCATCCTCTTTTATCTTCTGTAAATTTGTTATCTACTGCAGTTTAGATGTGCTAAAATTATTGAGTTGGACAATAATAATCTAATCCTCTATCTATGGCAAGGCCAAGTAAACAACAGTGGGCAGGAAGCCTGGAACTGCTGCCTTTTTCGAGAGAGTTGCATGAGAAACATATTTTTAATGGAAAAGGTGTCTTGAGGTATCCATAGATAATTCAGTGGGGCATAACTCCCTTATAAAATTATGTCTGGACTGCAATAATTTTGTTAGAAATCTCCACAACTGTGTTTGGTGACTCAGCCAGTGGTGAGGAACAGAATATCGATTCACATGGAACAAAGCAGATCAAGTGGCAAACTGCAGTTGCTGGGAACTTTAATTCATCAGTTCCGATAGGGGATACTTGATTTTATTGCTTTGATTCAGCTGATTCTTTTGTGTTCTTTTATTAAATTTTCTTGCTCCGATATCATCTGATTTGTTTGCTCTTCTTTTTATTTTTCTTTTTCTCTTTTTGGATGTGTTGGGAAAAATTGAAAGAATTAGGTTAGGCCTTAAAGATAGTTAGCAATATTTCTTGTGCTCAAAACAATTCTCTGTCTCATAAATTAGATTGCTCAATGCTTGATTCATGCAACTGTAAGAATATTTTTGTGTGTCAATTGCACCATGTGAATAGATGGTAATAACTGTTCTTCTATCAAAATAATAATTATAACTGTTCTATTAGTGACATTGTTAACTCATCTCTTCGTCAGGTGGCTGAAATCAGTCGTATATTGCGAAGTGGTGGTGTTTTTGTTGGTACCACTTTTCTCCGATACACTTCTTCCACTCCTTTGATAGGACGGGTTTTGAGAGAGGTAACACTTATTCATTTCAAAAGCCACTTGCTATCCAAATGTCTACTCTGCTTACCCCTGCTCATATTAAGATTAAATATGCACTGAAAGAATAAATGTATAGGTAAGGACTAGGTTTTTTCACTAGTGATTATATGGAGTGATCTGCTACCAAAACATCTATTTTTTTTTTTTTTTTAATCTTTTTTGGTTGGAGGATAGCTCTCTTAGCTTCCATGCTTACTATTAGGAGTGGGCATTTTGGGTTTCGGCTCGGTTTTTAATGGTTTTGGTTTGGGTTGCAACCCGTTTGGTTTTGAGAATTCAACCCAAACGGATTCCAAAACTAGCTTCGATCGAATTGAATCGGTCGTGTTCAAACTCAGATCGGTTCATATACAAATTTGACTCAGGTTCGGTTATAATTTCTGAGTCACAATTTGGTTTGGGTTGCAATTGAGGGAAATTGGCTTTTTTTTTTTTTAAATTAGATTATGAGTTTTTTAAAAAATTTTATATTTAAATATAACCCAATTGGGTTTGATGTTCGGTTCGGTATTAACCTGAACCGAATCCAAACCCTATAGGTTTTCAATTATCAACTCAATCCAAATGGAACCGAATTGAAAATCGAAATAAATTTTGGACCCAGCCCTAGTTACTCACTACTCTCTCAGCTTCCATGGTTATGAGTTTCTCAACTTAATTTTCTAAGGGATCTTGTGACTGATACTGTAGTTATACACCAATTTGCATTGTAGAGGATTCTGCAGAGCTATAATTATTTGACAGAAGAAGAGATTGAAGACTTGTGCACATCATGCGGTCTTACCAACTACACAAGCAAAGTTCAACAATCTTTCATAATGTTTTCTGCTCAGAAACCTTGAAACTAGGTTTGCTCATTTGAATTTATATTTTCTCCATACTCGGCTTTGTCATTATGTCATGATCGGCATTGATTTGTTTGTATAATCTATTACAGTTTACAAAATAAACAATTCCTGAAAAGGTGATAACTTTGGGAGATGTAAAGTGTGGTTATTAGTGCAAAAGTGTAGTATTTTATTATTATTATTATTTTGTTCGGTTTGAACATAATGATTGCGTAAAATACTATTAAGAACCTCATTAGCAGTCTGTAATGACAGCTTAACAGCCACTCAAATGGTCTAAAGGAATGGCCATGAGATGGCCAAAGTATAATAATAGGATTGATTATCGCGAGAAATGAGCTCACTATCATATGAGGCCGGACTCTGGAGCTTAGGCTGATCATGCACGTGAGGGTGAGGTATCCCTTGAAACGAAGGGCGTGTATATACGGCATATCAATATAATAGATTAATAGTACATGTTGAAGTTGACGTGGCTGAATCTGAAGAGCCAATTTTCAGTTTTAAAAAGGGGTGGTTTATGACAGAGTTGCAGAGGGTTCCCTTCGTGCGGCTCGGACGCTGACCCATCTTATGGCTGTTGTTCTTGTTCTTCTAGTATGCAAACAAATAGTTATCATTTATAGTAATAAACTAAAATGATCACTGCACACACCTTTGACCATTGACCAATCAACGAAATACACAGTTAAACATAATTAAATGACGAAAATTACTGTCAGTCACTGTTTAAAAGTCAGGCTCAGGCCAGTGGATCCCCTGCACGTGAGCTTGTCGCCTTTCGGCTCTTCATGTTCACGGCATTGGCAAAATAAATCCTTTAGATATTTTGCTCACTAAATTGATTTCATTTGACCATCCAATGGGAAGGGCAGCATGTGCACGGTTAAACTAATTAAGCAGCAGGAAATTAATGAAATCAAACATCTCTAATATTTTTCAATAGCTAACTCTATCTACTTAGATACTGGCTGAAAGTCGTGTTTGTGAAGATGATTAAAGCTATCAGCACTTCTCCTGTTCTTTGGTACTTATAATGAACTTTAGTTTAGCCAAAACACCACTTTGTACTTTGTTGGAAATTTGGCATATGGAGTGTGCCAATACACAAATAATTAAAGATTAAGCCAATGCAAAGCCCAAGATTAACTCTTGGTTAGAACTTAAAGACATTGTACGCAAGGCCGAAGTGTCCTAAAATTTAGTAAAAACTCTTACTTAATAAATATTGTCATTGAACTTGCCAATTACTAGTGCTTTAATGAGTTGTGTTTGTCTGTCAAATGTTTCTCACAAAACCAAAACCACATAATTATTTTTAAGGCTCGGCCATATATTGCCCCTCTCAATTAGTGGAGTTGTTGGTTGAATGTTGCCATGTTTGATTCCTCAAAAACCGGGTATTTTTTTTTCCCTTGATGTCGTTTTTGGAAGATCCTCTTTACGTCTCACTGTTCATGAACCCTTCTTCATATATAACTATATATTTGTTATGATTGTTACAAAAAATACATTATAAAAATTAACTCTCAGATATAATGTCCTCTATATTTAGATCCTTAATATGAGAAAAACCAAAACAAAAACAAAAACCACTCTTAACATACAAGTTATTGTACAAGTACTAAACTAAAATTGCAATTTTGAATTAATGTAAATAATAAAATCTTAGACGTCAAATAGCTGTGGAACAAATTAGAAGGAATATTTAATTTTGCAAATCTTTTTAACAGGGTGTTGCTAGCACCTGCCGGCTGCCTTGTGCCTTTTGACCATGACACATTTCCTGAAAAGATGAATGTTTCTACTAGAAATATCTGTCTGGGGTCATTTAGCAATCATTCATCTTATTTGTTTGGACTTATATGAGAATGCTCAATCTTTTGAGTCACATTTAATTTAGACATAACGAAATTAAGTCCTACATGTGATAGATTTATGTTCAGCAGAAATTAAATTAACAACAACAATATGTAGTAAGTATTAATTTAATTTGTTGGGGTGGATGCTGCTGATCAAGCGTGTTTAATTCTGTTGTGTGTGGAAATAAACTTGATGTTAGATGGGAGAAATCAAGGGAGGGATGGTATAAATTAAATATTGATGCTGTTGGGGCTAGTTGGTTTTGGGGTGATCCGTAACCATGAGGGGTTGGTGATGGCAGCAAGAGTTAATCGTATAATCTTTTATGATTATATTGATATTGCTAGGATTAAGGCCCTAAGCTTTGGTATTCGACTTATTAGAGAGGCTGGTTTGCCTTCGTTGATAGTTGAATTAAATTCGTTATGTACAGATGATTTAGGGTATTTGTCATACTCGTACAGAACTGTTCCATATTGTTTTTTTAAGTTCAACACTTACTTCTATCAAAGCAGGATTTTCGGATTTGTGACCAAGCAGCAGATGTGTTGGCTCATTTCACTTTATGTTGTTATAGTTTTCATGTATAGCTGGAGAATTTTCCTCCTCAGGTGTCTTGTTATCTCTGAGATTTTCTCTAAAAATAAATGAGGATTTATTTAAAAATATAATCATTACTTTTGTTTATAAAATAGATATTATAACTAAATATAAATGCATTTTGTGTGTATAATAAGGACATCCTCAGTTCAATAAAATACACAAATCATATATTTTAATGTATTGGAGATTGTGTTTTTTTATCAGTTAGTGTATTGAAATATATATATATATATATATTGTATTTGACTAGTATCCTCACTTTGTGAAGCCCTCGTTAGAGAATGATGTGGGCAATCTCATTTTTTTAATGTGAATATACTATTAAACTATGATGCCTAATAAAATTAATTTTTAATACACTATAAAACAGTTTAATAACATTAAAAATTAATTATATTAAAACACACGATTTAACAACGTTCTGCAAAAGATTTTCTACTTGTCTATACTAAAGCTAGGGGCAAAGAAAAAGATGAAAAAAAAGGGATAAACTCAAACACAATATATTTTATCTTATATTATATTGAAATTTTTATTTTTTTATCTTTTACCTTTTCTGTGACTCTAATATAACGTGAAACCCTTTATTGGAAGCTCTCTTTCTCTATAATTTACATACTTTATTAAAATGTTGGAAGGACTTGACAATGTTATAAATGTGTTTTTGAACTTTATAAAAGATTTTACGATTTGTAAATCAATTTACAACATTATAAAACTCTCTCTCTCTCTCTATATATATATATATATATATATGATCACTCGTATGTGTATAAAATTTGAGAAACATTTAAATTAATTGAATGTATGTCTCTTTCCTTAGTTTCAAAGTCACGACTAGCTAATACAAATCAAGCCTGCTCCAACTAATTTTATTCACCTTATCTTTAGCTTTAATATTGTGAGATTACGGTTTTGAGATTTGGGGGTTTCGAATTATTTGGTGGGATTCGATTTATGGACAGAAGAAGAAGCAAGAGAAGAAGAAGATGACGAAGAATTAAAAATAAAAAGAAAAATAATTAAATTAAAAATAAAAATTATGATTTTTTTGGGTTTTTTTAATGGTCAATTTTTGAGAAGACATGTCAACATTAAATTTTTAAGGATTTTTAAATCATTTTATGTATAATTTTGAGGACAGAAGTAATTTTATATATGATATTTTAAAGATTTTTTAGTCATTTTCTATATGATTATTTAACTTAAATAGTAATTTTTTTGGACATCAAATTGTTAGTTGACAGAATTTGATATAGATAAGGATATTTTTGGACATAAATCGTTAAAGTTAATAACTTTTTAAGAGTATCCCAAAAAGACTTTTTAAATAAGATTTTATCTTTTATTTGAAGAGTTATGTTAATAAAATATATTTCAAAAAATATGTTAATTTAATTTCTTTATATAAGAATTTTTTCTCACTCTTCAATATTACAGAGTGAGTCTCTTTTATTAATATTTTTTATTATTTATTAAAAAGATAAGACTACTATAATTATTATTTATATTTCTTTAAAAAAATAACAATTATCCAACAGCTTTTTTTAGCCTATTAAAAATTCTTAAATTTGTTGAGAATAAATAGAAAGTAGTTGAATTTAATTTGATTAAAATAATATTAATTTATTTTAATTTGGTGAGTCTTTTGAAAGACATTTTATTTTTTCAATTTTTTATTTGCCACATAAGTAAGCAAATGATTATTTAAAGAGTAAAATTTAGTAGGTGTTTTGGATATGCTCTAATATTTGAGAGATAAATTTTATATCCTCAAATGATAAATTGAAGATAGTCATCCTACTTGTAATTTGAAGATTACCCTTTTACAAATTAAAAGCATGCATGCAGCTATGTCAAGGGAGAGGTATTGCCAAGTTTTTAATTACTAAAATATATATTAAAGACTAAAGAGCAAAAAGCTCATAAGCCAAGGAGATGAGAATTCAAGAATAGTGAATTAGATAAAAAGGGTTGTCCAGAATGGGAGACACGGAAACCGCGCCCACGTTCCCCTCATATGATATCTCACTTCCTTTTCTTTTTTTCTCATTAATTCACAAATATATATATATATATATATATATATATATATATATATATATATAATCAAAGTGTGTATGCGTTATGTCTCTCTTCAAGGAATAAATATAAATATATTAGATCTTTTTTTTTTTTTGAGTCTTGTGAACTTCCATAAATACACTCTTCTCCATACCCTAGCTAGCTGCTTCTTCTCTCTATCTCTAAGATTCTTATCACTATCTCTATCTCATTCTCTGCTTTTTTAACACCACCCACATTTGTCATTCCCACACCGCTATCTTGATATTTGCTCAACTCGGAGAGATAGTACTATTTTAGGGTTCTATCTTAATTTGAACTTCATTTCTATATGATCATGGTGTGTTCTTAACTTCTCATTCTATTCAGTAATTATCTTCTAATAATCAATAACACAATTCTATTAATTTTAATTATGTATGTGTTACCAAGGTATCATATATGGTATTAATTTATTGTTTTTTAATTTTATTCTTTTTTCCCTGTTTGGATTTTGATTTTCATATATATGCGAGGTTGATTAACAACAATAATAATAATAATAATAATGTTGCAGGGAGTTGATCAAATATGCGAAAGGCCTGCATGGTTAGAAGCTTTATACAGAGAGAAATATTTTGTGGGATGCTCATATCATGAAACATCAAAGAAAAATGAAAAGAATATATGTTGCCTGGATTGCTGCATCAGTATCTGCCCTCATTGTATCCCTTCACATCGCTTTCACCGACTTCTTCAGGTTCGTCGTTACGTTTATCATGAGGTTGTCCGATTGGATGATCTGCAGAAGCTCATTGATTGCTCTAATGTTCAGGTACGTACGTAATTCTTTACTATAATTAAAGGCTACCAATAATTAATATATAATTTGATTAACTTTACTGAAATAATCATGCATCCATCTATTAATATTTATAGGCCTATACTATCAACAGTGCGAAAGTGGTGTTCATCAAGAAGAGACCTCAAAACAGGCAATTCAAAGGGGCTGGAAACTATTGCACCTCTTGCGATAGAAGCCTTCAAGAACCTTATATTCATTGCTCTCTTGGGTGCAAGGTATGCTATTAGATCGACGACCATGCCCCACGAGATATTATATATCTAGATATATCGATCATTGTTGTATATATACATAAATACATACATAGAGGGTCACTTATATATATACGTTAATTATATATTTATAGGTGGACTTTGTGCTGAAACACTCCAAGGAGCTGACTCCATTCTTGAAAAGATGCAATACATTGACATTGAGTCCAGATTTTATGATTCCTCATGAAATAGGAGACGATATTGATCAAATGACAAACGAGACACCATCACCACACTCGTCAATTGTCGACTGCGATGAACCTGATCACCAAGCAATGAGATGGAGCAGCTGGTCTTCATCCGCAGGCTCATCATCAGGATCCGAAAACATGACCACAACCACCCACATCGTCAGAAAGAAAAGAAGTGGATGTGGATTCTACGTTTGTGCTAGATCAGCCAACAAAGCTTCCGATCATCATCATCAACATCACATCGACATGGCTGCAAGTATCATTACTACTAGAAGAAAAGGGATTCCTCATAGATCCCCTCTCTGTTAGCGTACAACAACAGCATACACTAATTTTATTATTATTAAGCCCCCTTCTTCCCCTCAGCACCCCTCCCCTCCCCTCCCCACCCCCCAAAAAAAAAAAAAATTATAAATTTTTTTTCTTCATATTTTAACTATTTTTGATCTTTTAATTGAATCGTTCACTGAATCGTCCAAATGCTTTTATTTTATTTATTAGTTCTAATTAACTCTCTCTCCCTCTGGCTTTCTTTCTTCGATTTTAGTTAATTAATCACTTGGTCGGGGAGTTTTGTCTTAATGGCACGTGATGATTCCCAATTCCAATAATTCACATTAACTATATCAATATCAAGTATAGTACTGAACATTTTTTTTTTCTCTTCTAAGCTAGCTATATTGGATTATTATCAATTTGAGACTTGAATTGCGAGGATACCAAGTACCAACCACATACTAACACATATAGTTCCGTACTTCGATGCTCTCAAACATGTATAGAGTAGAGTAGAGTAGTATAAATAATAATAATAATAATAATAATAATAATGATTTAATTTATCAAGATTTTTATCAAAGCCAAGTCTTATATATGCTAGCTAGTTTATTGATTTATAATAATCTTGTTATTAGCATAATTTCAAATTGATTATTAATATATGATATAAAAAGGGGTAAATATTAGTTTAATTCTTATATTTTAGGTTAAATATTTATTTAATTTTTATATTTTAAAAATATCTTAATGCATCCTTATTGTTGAATATGTTAACTTCCACCCTTGTTTTTTTTTTAATTTAATAATAATACTGTTGTAATAATCTTTACATGATTTACATCAATTTTTATTTATTAAATTAATATCAAATTAACTTAAAATTAAAATAATAACAAAAAAAATTTAAATTAATTTTTTGTGTTATTTTGATAAATTAATTTTTTTTCTTGTTATTAGTGCCCCAAAGTTATTGTAAATGTATTTTTATAAAAATAAAAATAAAAATATAATATAATTAACAATAAGGAATCTTGAAATATTTTTTAAAATATAATAACTAATTAAATATTTAAATTAAAATATAAAAATTAAACTAATATTTTTTATAAAGTAATACAACATGTACATATTAATACTAATGAGTAATTAAAACCTCCAAAAATTAAAATATAATTTGTTAGTGTTTAATTTTTGTCTTTGGCTTTGACAATGAATGAATATTACAGACACGGCACCGTCCACCTCGAGAAAAGAGAGGGGGAGTTGTGTTGAAACCGAGTGTTTTTGACCGGTCAAAATCAAATGCCAAATTGCCATTGCTACCAACAAACTTGAGTCTTGAACAAATTACATAATGATAATTAAAAAGGGAATCATTTTCTCTCACTCTCTTCTCTCTCTCTCTCTTTTTTTTTTATAATAAAAATGATAGTCTACAATTAACTATTTGTAGCAAACTTTCTAACAAACAAAGCCTAAGCATATTCACAGGCTTAAATTAATTTCATTTTAAGGAATCTTAACGCACACACAAACACATATATATATATATATATATATATAAGTAAATCTAGCTCGATTATGAACTATTGAAAGATACCGGTGCTTTGTCAGCCTAAAGTTGAATATCATAATATAATTACCGCTTATAACATGCCTACCATTCTAATTAATTATTGAATCAATATGTTGAATGAATATTATAATAAAATTACCACTTGTTCTTTCTTTTTGCACATTATGAATGAGCCTTTTGAACACAAAACAATGAAGTACATGGTCTTGTTGATTTAATTTAAGTTAAAATAACCCCACCTTATTTGTATGTGTGTATATAATTATTTTCAGGTTTACGCCTTAATTTTTTACAATATAGATTTAAAGTTTTACAATATTATAAACTATTGAAAAATTATTTTATAACGTTGTAAAACTCTAAATTCACATTTTAAAAAATATAGATGATCGTACAAGATATATTTCAATCCAAGATCTTAAATTTTGATAAAGTTTGAGAAAGTTATTAAATTATATGGTTTAATATTATAATAAAATTTATATTATTAAACCATGTGATTTAATAACATTCCTAAACTTTCATAAAGTTCACGATCTTATGCCAAATCAGAAGTATATATATATATATATATATATATATATATATATATATATATATATATATATATATATATATATATATGAGTAAGTTCCTAATCAGGGATTATTGATTATATTAAAGTTATGCATGGGTCATAAACTAAAAATACACATATTTCTATACTAAAGAATAAAATACACTATATTAAAATTTATTTATTTTTATCTATTAACTTATTCATAACTTTAAAGTAGTTTCCTAAAAACATTCTTCATTCAACTTGTACTCTTCATCATTTGTGGGTTTACTTCCTTAAACTCCATTCTTTAATATAACCTCTTCTATCATATTATAGGCTTTTATTGGCTGAACAAATTATACCCACAAAATTTATAATTTTGGGAAACTGACATAAATAACTAATTAAACTTTTTATTTTTCATAATTAACCCCTCTAATTATTTTTTATCAATATTAGCCAAACAAAAATGTTTTGCCCCAAATTGCCCTCCTTATTTCATCTTTATTTCATTCATTCGTCTTTGTCTTCTCAAACCAAAGCCGTAACTAGTTTTTTTTTTAATCATCATTAGTAGTGTCAAACAGGAGATTGAAAGAGTCGATGACAAAAGTAAATTCCATCCAAATACACGTGAATTCATCAGAAATCTAGCAGCAGAATTTAAATTTAATAGCTGAAAACCTAGGTAAGCTAATTATACAAATTTTTGTACAACTGATTATTTAATAAAATTTCTCTTAAGTAGTTTGTATAAAGAAGTGTTTAAAAGGTGTGACGGGATATTTGTGTGGTGTTGTGTTATGTTTTTGCGTAGTCGAGAGACAACGTCGATGACCGAGCTGCCAAGTCCTGCATGTCGCACAAAATTTGGTGTGACAGGGTGTATATTGCACATGCATTTTTTTTTCTTTGAGTAATTATGTTTTCTACTATATAATTAATTTGTTTTATTTTTTTTAATAACTTCAGGATTAATGGATTTAATTGTACTTGAATTATGTTATAATGGTTGGTAGGAGACATCGACAAATGGCCATGTGGATTATGTGAATGCTAAGAATACCGAATTTTTAGTTTCGAAAGATTGTATGTTTCCTCAGTTTCTAGTAAGAGTATATGAGGTTTTACAAATAAATCATAATAAATATAATATCATGATAAAGACAACTTTGAAATCTAATAACACAACCCATCGTGCATTTTCGCCACCCATGGATATATGTAATGATGAAATGGTTAAGATTGTGTTACATCTGGCCTCTGATATAGCCAACTGTGGATGCATCCCTATATTTGTTACCGCATCTCCTCGAGTTCTTAAGATGTTGAAGTACTTGTAGAATCTATCTCTATCCTCGATGTTGGAGAAGAGGTGTTACCAAGGACAACATCGTTGCAGCAATATTACTCCCTATTCCATAACAATAATGATACTATTGATGATAACAACATTACGTTACCCGATATTAGAGAAGAGATGTTACCACTAGAGACATCTTTAGAGGAATGTTACTCTCCATTCCACAATAATTATTTTTGTGCAAATGGTGAACCTATTGATAATATGGGCAACACAGAAGCAGATGATGTTCGTATGAAGGTGTATAATAGAACGAGGGCCACTCACTGCAGTAGTCCAATTGATGATGAGGGTTTCGATCCTTTCGATATTCCTTTCAACAACGAGGATGATCGACAGGATGATATTGCTACTAATAGTATGGACAGTCGATCTATTGCTCCAATGACCCATTTGATGAGGACAGTAGTTGACTCCCTTATAAGTCTTGCTCCAGTTGTGCCATCAAACTTGTTTGCTCTAAACTTTGTTAGATGTTACAATTCAGATGATATTGGTGTGGGCAAGTTGTTTTCTAGAAAGAATGAATTAATATTGAAACTGCACAAATTTAATTTTTGGGATAAGTTTGATTTTAAGATTGCACGGTTCACAATTACACGTTTTGAGGTCTACTATTATTAGAAATTATGTAAGTGGCGTATTCGAGCAACGAGACTTTCGAACGAGCAGAATGTTTATTGGATAGTCGGGAGAATTGACAATGTACATACATGTCATAATGAGGTGTTGTTTGATAGCTGTCACCAAGTAAAGGGCTGGGTTATTGGTCATATTATCGCGGATAAATATATCATGCAGAAAATGATATACACTCCGAATGATATCAGAGTAGACATGCAGCAGGAATACGATGTCTAATTAACATACCAACAAGCATATCGGGTGTCAGAGAAGTTGGTCTTGAAATTATTGGAGGAAATCCTGTAGAGTTATATAACTTACTACCCAAATACTTTCATGTTTTGAATGTTGCAAATGAGAGTACAGTTACTTACCTTGAACGGGATGGGGATGATAATTTCTTATACTACTTTGTAGCTCTTGGATCTTTCGCCAAGGGTTTTAAATAATATATTAGATTGGTGATTACTGTAGATGGTACTAAACTAAAGGGCCTATATTGGGGAAACATGTTTGTTGCAACATGCTTAGATAGAAACAATCAATTGTATCCATTAACTATTGGAGTTTTGGATTCAAAGAATAATGATGCTTGAGAATGGTTTATGACAAAATTACATGGAGTGATTGGCAATATGCCAAACTTAGTATTTATCTTCAACCGATGCACTTCCATCAATAGAGTCGTTCTTAAAGTATTCCGTAATGCTACTCATGGTGTTTTTTTTTACCATATGAAAGTAACATAAAAGAACAATTCAGGATGTCCAAAGCTGTTTGTAATGATTTCGAGCCTATCTTTATAAAAGCTGTAAAAGCATATGGACATGAAGAATTTAAAAAACAACTTAAAGCGTTATGGATGCTCCACTCCAGTGCAGCCAATTACTTGGAATGTCGGTACATGTAATTGGGTAAGGTCTGAGTTCGAAAGTTGGAGATACAGTATTCTTACCATTAATATCGCGGAAAGTGTGAATTCTTTTATGAGAGGACCATGAAAATTTTTGATTACTTATCTTATTGATCACTTTAAAAAAATTATGCAGCAATAGTTTTATGAAAGAAAACTTATGGCTGAATCGATGAGCACTCGGCTAACAACCTGGGTAGATGAAAAAGTCGCTGAGAGGAGATCTTAAGCCGAAAAGATGATCGTCTGTCTTGTGTCTCCACATCAATTCCATGTTTTGGTGGTGGTATTAAGGAGAGATTAGTTGACATACAGAATAAAACTTACTTATGTAGAGTATTCGAATTGGATCAACTAGTCTGTGCACATACAATTACCGCTTGTTTAACTATCCGAGTGGATTACATAAGTCTTTGTTCTGATTTTTACACTAAGGAATCATTAGTGAAGGCTTAGACAAAACTGGTGGAGCCGATTAGTGATGTAACAGACTGGAAAATTTTAGAGAAAATCTAAGAGATTCAAGTTTATCCACCAGTAGAAGCACCACCACCTGGTCGTCATAATGAGCTAAAAATACCTTTTGTCGGTGAGGATGTGAATCGAAAAACTGTGAAATGTGGGCGGTGCAACGAACTAAGACATAACCATAAAGGATGTAAAAATCATATTGTATCAAATCAAAGTTAGTTGCATTGTTCTAAGTAATTATGTACTCTATTTTTTTTTTATATTGTACAATATATGTTGGTACAATTTGTTTAGCATTATTTATTATTACAATTATGTTTAACACTCATTTTTTAATTTTTACGCACAATTATATGTAATTAAGTACATTAATGACAAAAACATTCAATACATCAACATTCAAATGAATACAATAATTTATAATCTAATATCGCCATTAAATATGTCTACAGTAATCTTTTTCTTAAAATACTCCTCATGACTACTGTTGAAATCAAGCCTAAGCCAAACATTAAATGCATAGTAAAATCAATAAAAATACACAGCAACGCCACTACCAGGCTTTTGTTATGGGACATCTTTAACTATGACGATTTTTTATTAGTCAGTGCGTTGTAGGTCATGTCAAATATTATAAAATCCAACATGGTTTAGTCATCATGAGAATATGACTTCAAATGGCCTAAATTGATCTTTTTACGTTTTATCGTCGCGAAAAATTACCAACGAGTCATAAATCCATACTTTGTTAGTAGAAGTCCATTCGAGTTAGTATCCAATGATCATCGCCAAGGTTAACATAGATGAATACCTAGACATAAAAATATTCGTTAATTTTCTATATTTTTTACGCCCAAATTAACACAGTAAAAAAATAAAAAAAATATTCACATACCATATCCACATATGTCAGCTGCTTTGATATTATTAACTCTCGTCCATGAATATAGTTATTAAAATTGTTGTTATATTCTAATGATTCGACCGTACAATCTCCGTTATACATAAGAAATAAGAAATTAATAAAATTTAAGTTGTAAATACAATAAGTATATGTTATGTAAACTAATTACCTAAAAATATGTGTCTGTAAGTGTGACATGCTGAGACAGTGCATTCAGATACTGTCGTTCTTCTCGCTGATCATGCATAAATACTCACACTCTAGACCCAACTTACGATATGTGCAATATAATCTTTTACAATTTGTCGATATTTTTGGGCTTTATCCTTTGAGTTCAGCTCAATGGTTTATAAAATATTTTCTTGCCATAATTCAACCTAAATTTTAGATTAGTATAATCATTTAATATTATTTAGTAATATGAAATTTAATAATATACAATTATCAATATATATTACTTGCAAGTTGAGAGTTATCATTGAATAATGAATAAACTTCAGTGAAGTTTATTTTAGAGGAAGCAATGGGCTTCCATTGCACGATGCGTGAAATCTTATTTTTGGTTTTTACAACCCACTGTAATGGCAACCTTTCGATCATTTCGGAAAAGCAAAGTGAGAATATTAAAAAAGCGTTAAACATTCACTATTATCAAACTAATTATTGAACAAAATAATTTGAATAGAGCGTGATCTTAACATGCTTGAACTTCAGATGTAAAGTCTGGACATTGTACTTTTCAACGTTATGATTTGGCTTTTCCAAGTAAGTATTCTTAAATTTCTACATTTTACCATACAATGTATTGTCAAGATTGTCGTATATCGTTTCCCATGAAAAATGACCCCGTGGACGATTTCAAAAGTGATCAATGTCATCCATTTTGTTAAGCAATGAGAAATTGATATGACTATAAACTTTTCTTCCATTTAGTACTCTGCCTGCAAAATAAAAGAGTGCAATCTTTATTGCATCAATGTCATCCATAGTGTCGAAGTTTAAATTACCAAATCTTTCGTTTAAATCGCAAAGATTTAAATAGCGAAACAAACCATAAAAATATGTATTAAGTAGCCTAAGATTCTTTTTTGGCATTTTGGGCCCAGTCTCTTCACCATAAAAAAATCCCATAAATAAACACCACTCTCCAATTGATAAGTGTATCAAATGCTCACCAATTTCAAACTATAATTGATCTCTCTCATTGCAGACCACTTGTCTAAGCAATAAATTATGCATAATGACACCACTGAATGGAAAGATTCAACACTTCAAGAAATGCCCAAATATATATTTTTTGAATAATTACAAATGTCGTTTTCTTAACTTTCTCTCAATGGCTTTTATGACTGTATCTAATTTACACATACTTGTAATACACTTAGAAAATTGATCAGTATAAGGTATCTGCATCACGCCTGGTACATACTCAGATTCTGCCATGTATCTGTTACAAATATAATATTATTAAATTACAATTATATAATTTAAAAAAATTCCATGATTAACTAAAAAACTATTTATTAGTCACATTGGAATTTAGTGCGATAGAGTGTGTAACAGGCACATTGTCGCACCAAATTCTAGAGAGCGTATAACCAAGAATTTGGTGCGATAGACACCATGTCTCATAAAACTTAGCACAAAATTTCAAAAAGTGTGCAACTAGAAATTTAGTGCAACAAGTACCTTGTCGTACTAAATTCCAGAATCAGAAAATTGGCCCGACTGGCCTGTCGCACCAAACTTGGTGCGACAGGACAACAGCCCATCACGCTAGTTGAGGGCGATGGGCAGCACTGACCGCGCCCATGGGTGCCGCACGATGGGCAACAACTGTCCTTCACGCAATACTCACATTTTAGTAAAAAAAAAATTATTAAAAAAAATTAAATAACTGACTTACTTACTTTTCGTTGGAGTTGATATTAGTGATTTTTTTCATTGTTGATGGGTAGATTATACAATCAGAGAGAGTCACTTACTGCTAAAGAATAAAGAAAGAATTGGGTGACAGATGATGAGATGGACACTTTGGTCATTTTGTTTTTAACTAATTATAATAGTTAAAAAAAGAAAATATTTTAAGGTTATTTGTGTTAATTTCTCCAAAATTTTGTAAAATAATAATATTAGTGAAATATTTCCATTAACAATGAAGATTTGATAACTTGTTATATTGTTCTTAGACATGAGTGCATGTTAATTTGAAAGTTTTGTCCTGGTGGTTGAAGTGTTATCTTTCCGTTGCGTTGAATGAGGTCATTGCAAGTATAATTAAGCCATTGAAAAGATTAACACACATCAGTATAATTGAGTTCAAATGATTAGTCTCATGACATATAACTGGGATTAAATGGATGAGCACTATGTCGCCGTTATCTACTTGGAGTGATAGTGCATAATATGTTTCATCATCTCTGGTATATTTGATCAAATTTATATTGTTCTAGAACTTTTTATGCCTTTTCCTCAAAAAAAAAAAAAATTGGAAGCTTTTTATTCCAAGTAATTAATATTATATACACCATTGCAAATAAAGGACAAATGCAAATAAAGGACATGCATATGTCAAAAAATTCTTCTTTATATTTTTTCCCAATCGATAAATTTCTAATGAAATACAATATTATATCCTGTCTCTCTGTTAAAGCATATTAGCAAAATCATAAATATTATGCTGCCAAACTCCATTTGTATATTATGATTAGAAATTAAATTAATTGAATTGACAAATATAAACATAAACAATAATCTTAACGTGAAGCGGGCACCAATTACTTCAAAATTCGTCATACTCAGCAGCCAGCATGCATCATAATTAAACATATGGCCTTCTTCTTCTTCGTTTTTCTTTTCAAATTCCACTAGGTATATATTTAATGTTCAAAAGATGATAGATATTGTATAAATGAATGATTCTCTGGGGTATATATTCTTGCGGGTAAAAGTTGGTTTAGCTGTTATATTTGAGGTTAGTGTTTGTTTAGTTCTTATATTTTTAAAAGTACCTCAAACACTTTTACCATTAAGCTATTGGCACCGATGTTATTACTTTTTATTTTTATTTATTGTTTTTATAATATTATCATTTTACAATAACTTTTTTTACATTAATAAAAAATTAAATTACTAATTTAAACCACAAAAAAGAATATAAATTAATTTTTGTAGAAGTTCACGTATGTCCAAAAAATAATATTGTAAAAAAATTAAACTACCAATTTATTTTGGACATTAAATAAAAAAATTTATATATTAACTCTTTAGTAAAGTGTTCCAAAAAAATTATGATCGATAGTTGCCAATACATCTCGTGGTAACAAAAATGTATTGTTCTAAGGTATATTAATATTCAGTCTTTAATTCATATTTCGTCTACCAATTTTTTTAAATTCACATCTTTAGTGAAAAAATTTCTTTTGTAATTCCGTACATAAGGATTTTGAAAATATCGGATCTCCAAAAACATTAATATATATTATTTATTTTAATTTTTAGACTTAAATTGGTAGTTTAATTTTCTTTTTTTTTTATTAATATCTAAAAAAAGAAATATTATTCTAAGAGAATAATATTATAAAAGCAAGCTAAAATGAATAAAAAGTAACGGCATAAATGTTAATGGTTTAACGGTAGAAATATTATGGAATACTTTTAAAAATACAGATAATAAACAAGTACTAACATTAAAATATAAGGTACTAATATCAAAACATAAGGATTAAATAAATTTTTACCCTATTCTTGCACTGCAGCTACATGAACAATTAAATATGTACAAGTTTATTTGCTGATGAATTAGTATTATTTAAAGGGCACTAATTAATTAATTTACAGCTTTATGATAGAATCAGTGCACATGCATGGATATGGGCATGGTCAATGCCGAATTAATAAAATAATGGCTGATCTTCAAGTACAGTACTCTAATATTCATCGGGGCGGGGCCGGCTTGATTGAATAAATCAACGGCAGCTGTTTATTGTTTGATCTTATCAATGGGCAATTAGTTGTATATTTAAGGGTTTAATATATTACAAAACTTCATTCGGTCTCTATCTTTAAATACAAATACAGTATACTTTAACCACTTAATTAATTCAACGTTTCATTTCTCTTTCGCAATGATATGTTATTTGCTCCATTAATTATTAGTGCAAATATTGGCATGCTTATTAATGAATTAGATTACATACAATATCATTCCATAATTGTTGTTTGGGTAATATCGAGCAGACTTCCTCGATATCAACCCAATTAGAGCAGAAAGCTTGACCATTGGCACAAAGACGCCCTCACGAGGTGTCAAAACTGGTTGAGATCAAGTGCTCCAAGGTTGGCCAAGCCCTGATCCTCTCTTCCTATTCGAGGTCTTCGAACCCCTGAGCAGGACGCAGTCATATGATCAAAAACGAGGAGGGAATAAAAACTCAAGCATAGTCGGCTAGAAACAGGGTGACCCCTCCTCCCGACAACTTAACACAACAATCGATGCCTGGCAGACAGCCCACGCCGTAGGGCCTCGTCACTGTTACCGATAGCCGGCACATGCCCCCACAGTGTCATCATTTTATACATGCGTGCACGGCACCATCATGAGGATAGAGGAACCCATATCTGCTTGACATCCCGCATTCCCAAGGCATGCCCCTGCAATCCCGGCTATCAGAGGGGCCCAGACACAATTAATGCGGGGGACGGAAAAACAGGAGGATAAATATCAGCCGATGGACAAGGTTAAAAGGTTATTCTTCTTCTCCTTTTCTCTTTCTTATGGAATCTTTGGTGATTTTCTCTAATCACCGTTATTCTAAAATCACCATTATTTTTCGGTCTCTCAAACTAAGAGGGATACAAAAAGAATCAACCCGATTACAGACTTGAGCGTCGGAGGGTTTTCGCCAGAAAAACACCTGGCGACCCCTGATATTTGTTCTTCGTGAGTGCAGGTCGAAGAAAACCACTGTTCTAGTAAACGGAGGAAGAAGGGGGATAGCGAGGAATTCTGCTCGAGCATCCAACAAGCAGAAGTTTATAGCTTTACTTGGGAGCGAGTAGAAAACAACATCAACAATTGTTATGGAGTAATCTTATATACAGTTATAGATAAGAACGCAAATTAATCAAATAATAATCTAATAATTAGGGAGGTTAACATAGGGTTAATTAGCTGTTGATTTTGGTTAAGTTAGTTATATAGCAAACGTCACACGGTTATTATTTATCAACATAATCAATTTCTTCTTTGAGGTGGAAATTACATGTGTATTTTTCTCTGCTGGGCCTAGCAAATCTGGCTGCGGGACTATATTGACAATCGCACGAACATTAAAATTCTGCAAATTTTCGGTAAATGTTATATATCTGTTAAGAGTAGGCGAAAAAAAGGCAAAAGCAGAGCAGTAGTATAATAAATGAGTTGTATGTTACGGAATATCTAATTTGAGCTAAAAAATGATCCAAAGCTATGAGTTAAGATGTGTTAATTTAGTCCAATTCTAGAATGTTTCACAAAATTCTAGCACTGTTATAACACATTTGTACATATCCTAGAATTCTCTAGAATTTTACATATGTACATAGAATTCTCTAGGCCTTAGAAAGCTCTAGAACTTGACAAGTCTTCATATAAGTATGAGTTGATACTAGGTATTTGAGCACCAAACACTTGGGCAAGCATATCAAATACTTTTGTAAGCTCTCTTGTAAG
Organism: Murraya koenigii; assembly: GCA_025617385.1. Lineage (NCBI taxonomy): Eukaryota > Viridiplantae > Streptophyta > Magnoliopsida > Sapindales > Rutaceae > Murraya > Murraya koenigii. The sequence continues at coordinate 30,280,602 of CM046817.1, forward strand.
TATTCTTTCGAGTAATACAATCTTCTGCATTTGACTTAATTACTCTCTTGCTCTCTTTTCTTTAGCATTTTCGAAACCGCTTAGCGTAACTATCGAGAAGCTCAAAGGCTTACTTAACAACTTTTGATAAGAATTGTCTAAGAGCCGCATGGGTTCGTTATGCAACACACTCATTCTGTGATAAGTGGTATTAGAGCCATGATTTGCACCCACACAATCCAGCTCATATTGAGCAATGACCAATCTTTCAACTTCAAGCACAACACAAAAGGGCGCTCTTGGTGTGGAAATACTCCCAGAATCAAGCCGGGGTTGTGATGAAACTCGTGGACAGGTCAAGACTTGTAGCAAGTCCAAGGCCGCTTCTATTGATACTTTGAGGCCTCGTATGGCTACGCTCAAATCTTCAATGCTCACCGCTCAGGACACCCTTGAAGGTTTGGAGGAAATAGTGGATGGTCTAGAAGGAGAATATGTCGATTTTAAAGTGGCAACCAAGACCCTTACCCAAGACCAAGCCAACACCCTCAAGTGGAATTTCGAGCATTCTACAAAGAGTTGTTAAAACTCCGCAAGTTCGTTCAAGAGGAACTGTGAGCTGTCCCAAGTGCACACTCTCTGCTAGCCTAGCTTCCATAAACACGAGTGATGTGCGACGCATTGAAATGCCAAAGCCTGACACCTACAATGGCGCATGTAATGCCACTATGATAGACAACTTTATATTCAGGCTAGACCAATACTTCGATACCATAGGCGCACAAGATGAGGTATCGAAGGTGGACATTGCACCCATATATCTCCGAGGCACACAAAACTATGGTGGAGTCTGAAGCATGGCGAGATAGACAAATGCATTTGTACCATTGACACTTAAGCAGATTTCAGGCAAGAACTCTAAAAGCAATTTGTTTCAAGCAACGTAGAAAATGAAGCAAGAGCACATCTATGTTGCTTTAAGCAAATGGGTAGCATTCGTGATTACATCAACGAGTTCACTACCGTTATGCTTGAGATCAACAATATGTCTGACAATGACTCACTCTTCTATTTCTAAGATTGTCTTAAGGATTGGACTAAGATGGAGCTCGATAGGTAGGATGTCCAAATTTTTTATGACTTCCATTCCCACCGTAGAGTCATTCGCCGAATACTCCACCCAATACAAAGACAAGAAGTCTAGCTAAGACAAAGGTAGGGATTAGAGTCGTAAGGACAAAGGCAATAATCGCAAGGTTTTGAGGCAGAAAAGCCTCTAAGTGCTAAAATCCGACAAGGCAAATCGGAAAGCAAAAAGAAATTTCCAAAGCCTCGAAGCTCGTGCTTCATATGTAATGGCACTTATTGAGTCCGCGACTGTCTTGAGAAAATGTCACTTAACGCACTTATCGCCTAATTTAAGGACAACGCCACACCAACGACGGAAGAAACTCAACCCAACATGGGGTTTATTCAACGTTTTAGCGCACTCAACAACCCACAGTCTGCACTCGCCAAGAAAATAGCTCATGTATGTGAGCGAGATTATAAATGGTCAGTTCATTCGTGTGCTACTAGATACAACGGTAACACACAACTTCATATCCAAGGATAAGGCCAAGTGCTTAGGCCTCAAAGCTACTAAAGAAGGAGGCACAATAAAGGCGGTGAACTTACCCACTAAGCCCAATTGTAGGCACTGTAAAAGGCATGCATGTAGCACTTAGGACATGGAGTGGAAAGCTCAATTTCTCCATCGTTCCCATAGTTGACATTAAGATAGTCCTTGGCATGCAGTTCTTGGATCAAGTCCATGCCTTCCTACTTCCATCCTCAAACTCTCTAAGCATTCTCGATGGGAGTAAAGGATTCACAATTCTCACAAAGCATGGTAAGTCCAAGGATAAGACGCTTTCGGCCATGTAATTTATAAGGGCTTTCAAGAAAGACCCAAGCTTCCTAGTATCTATTCATTAGCTCAATGAGAGGAAAAGTTTCACAAATACTCAAAGCCAAGTCCCTCCACCAATATAAGCCGTCCTCAAGGAATTCAAAAACATAATACCTTTGAAGCATCTAAAAAAACTCCAAACTAAAAGAGAAGTGGATAATTAAATCGAGTTGAAACAAAGTTCGAAACCTCTAACCTTAGCTCCTTACTACATAGCGCCGCTCCAACTCGAGGAGCTACGAAAATAGCTCACGATTTGCTAGATACAGGTTACATACGCCTATTGAAAGCTGCACTCGGCACGCCCGTTCTTTTTCAAAAGAAAAAAGATGGTTTGCTACGAATGTGCATCGACTATAAAACACTTGATAAGATCACTATTAAGAACAAGTATTTGATACCCTTGATAGCGGATCTTTTCGACCAACTTAGTTAAGTGCGGTATTTTACCAAACTCAACCTGTGCTCTAGGTACTACCAAGTTCGTATCGTCGAGGGAGATGAGCTAAAGATAACATGCGTAACAAGGTACATGTCTTTCGAGTTTATTATAATGTCTTTTGGTCTCACCAATGCACCAGTTACATTTTGCATGCTCATTAATAAGGTGTTATAATCATTCATCGACCACTTCGTGGTCATGTCCTTGGATGACAGAGCAGTGTATAGCCCCACACTCTAGAAGTATGTTCACCATCTATGACAAGTCCTCTAAGTACTTTGAGAGAACATGTTCTACCTCAAGATAGAGAAATGCTCATTTGTTCAACAAGAGATAGAGTTCATTGGACATAAGATAATGGTTGGAAAACTAATGATAGAGAACTCAAAGGTAAAGGTCATCCTCAATTGGGAACCTCCCATGAAAGTGCTCGAGCTTTGCTTATTTCTTGGATTAATGAATTACTACTGCTGGTTTATCAAGGGCCACTTAGCCAAGCCTGCAACATTGACGGACCTTTGTAAGAAGAATTGGAAGTGGCGTTGGTTTGAAGTATGCCAGCAGGTATTCAAAGGCTTGAAGAAAGCAATCTTAGAGAAGCCTATCCTTGGTCTTTCAGGCTATACGAAGCCCTTCAAAGTGCAAACGATGCCTTTGACTTCGTAATTAGTGGAGTCTTCATGCAAGAATGTCACCGCATAGCTTTTGAGAATCAAAAGCTAAACAATACGGAGTGACGATACACTGTGTAAGAAAAAGAAATGATGCAATCATCCATTGCTTGCGAGTGTGGCGACATTATCTACTCGGCTCACACTTCATAATCATGATGAACAATATAACGATAAGCTACTTTCAAAATCAAAAGAAATTGAGTTTGAAGCAAGTAAGGTGACAAAACTTTTTTATGAAATTCAACTATCGGCTCGAGTACAAATCATGGAAAGTCAATGTCATTGCAGACATATTAAGTTGTAAGGCAGAATTAGCAATACTTAGCATAAGCCAACTGAAGTCTGATCTTGTCTCACACATAAAAGAAAGCCTTCAACAAGACCCGATAGCTAAAGACTTGTTGGAAAGAGCTCTTGAGATAAAGACAAGATAATTTTGGCAAGGGAAAGGCATCCTCTTCACCAAAAGGGATCTACTCTTTATGCTTCAGTAGGAAAACTTACACAAGGAGGTAATGAAAGAGTGTCACAACTCCAAGTGGGTTAGTTATCCAAGAATCGAACGCATTACTGCACATGTGGGACAATATTGAGACATATGTACGGACTTATCTTATGTGCTAGTAGGATTGTTAAAACCCCTGCCACTTGCGACAAGGCTATGAGAAAACGTCTCGATAAACTGCATTATGACCTTGCCTAAATCTAAAGGGTATGGCAACATCATGGTCGTTGTCAACCGCTATAGTAAGTACACCACTTTTATTGCCACACTAGCCTATTGTAAAGTGGATTAAGCAGTCCATCTCTTCATCAAGCATATTGTAAAACTTTGGAAAGTTCCAAAGAGTATCGTAAGCGATCGAGACCCTCAGTTCACAAGAAGCTTTTAGACGGAGCTCTTCAAAATATTACGGACCAATCTTAACTTCTCAACAAGCTTCTATCCGTGTACATATGGGCAGACCGAACGTATTAATGACCTCATTGAGATGTACCATAGGTACTATATGAGCACTCATCAAGGGAATTGGGCGAAATTACTTGACGTCACTCAATTTTCTTATAACCTCAGCATAGTGAAGCTACTAGCATTTGAAATTATAGGAGTCCAGCCTATGACCATCAATGTTATAGCTTCGACTTACGGAGAAAAAGACCTTGTGGCTCATAAGCTTGCTCGTGAATGGCACAAAGAGGCAGACATTACGTGAGCTTACCTCGATAAAGCTATGAAAAAAATGAAAAATTAGCCGGATACATTGAGGCGACACGTTGAGTACAAGGAATGTGGTCAAGCTCTTGCTCTAAAAATTTAAGACGTTACAAAAAGTCCATATTGTTCGATGTGTGCGCAATGTCCCATATCAACTATAACTCCCACCATAACTCAAGATCTATTCATTCTTCTGTATCAACCTTTTCAAGCTTTGTCATGGAAATGTAGGAGATATAAGTCATAAAAAATTAAGGCATCTACTAAATACCATTGCCACCGAGTTTGACAAAAATATGGAGTACATAATTGTTGATCACTTGGTTCAAAGAACGGACGTGCTAGCATACAATGAGTATTTGGTAAAGTAAAAACCTCCCGAAAGTGAAGCCATTTGGGAACGCAAAGAAGATTTGTGGTAATTCATGGAGTACATTAAAAGGTTCATGCACAAGAGTATGATGAGGATATTGCGAGCTTAGGAGGCGAGGATGTTACGAACTACCCAATGTGAACCCAAAAGTGGTCCAAAGCTATTAGTCAAGATGTGTTAGCTTGGCCTAATTCCGAAATGTTTTACAAAACTCTAACATACCTAGCATTTTCTAGAATTTTTTATATATACAAAGAATTCTCTAGTCTTTAGAAAGCTCTAGAACTTGGCAAGCCTCCCTATAAATATGGGTTGACATTAAGCATTTGAGCACTAAATACTTGAGCAAGCATTTAAAGTACTCTTGTAAGCATTTTTTTCAGTAATAAAATCTTCTGCATTTGGTTTAATTGCTCTTTCGCTTTATTCTCTTTAGCATTTTCGAAAACCTCTTAACTTAGCTATTAAGAAGTTGAAAGACTTAGCAACTTTCGTTAAGAGTTGTCTAAATGTCGCATAAATTTATTATGCAAAATACTCATCCCGTGACATGTAGCTTTCTATAACTGATCAAGTCTTATGCTAATGTAGCTGTTTATGTTATGCACTCATGCTGATATGGATGATTATGTTATTTTCATATTTCATTTTCTTATATTTTATTTTCTCATTAACTTTCCATCATTTTCTTACTTACTAAACAACTCGTTTTACATTTTCTAAAATGGTACCCAAGCCAATGCAAATCAAAACTCACAATCATACAACTTTGTTACTCCAATTAAATTTGATCAAAACAATTTTATGATCTGGAGAAATCAAGCACTTGCTTAAATTAAGGGAAATGGCTTAGAAGGTTCTATTACTAGTGCTAGCAAGTGGTCAGATCAGTATCTTAGTCATCTTAATGTATCTTTAAGTTCATAGAGCACAGATTTCAGATCTCGAGCTGAGAATCTTGCTTTTGCTGCCTGGATGAAAACAGATTAGCTACTTCTAAGCTGGATGTTTGCTTCAATACAGGAAAATCTGCTAGCTTCAATGATTCATTGTGTCTCTTCATAAGAGCTTTGGAAGACTTTTATATGTATGTTTATCTCTCAAACTCAAGCTCATATTTTGCCTATTAAGATTTAGCTTTAAACAACCAATAAAGGTTTTATGAATATGAATACTTATTTTACTAAAATGAAACGTTTAGCTAATAGTTTGGCACTTGCTGGCAAGCCTGTTGAGATTAGTGATTTGATTAATTGCATCATAACTAGTCTACATTCTCAAGATTATAAATCTCTTGTGACCATTTTGCCTACTAAATAAGAAAATATTAACATAGATGAATTGTATTCTTTACTCTTAAGTTATGAAATGAGGATTAAAAAAAAAAGAAAGGAAATATAAGTGATAATGTAGTTCATAATCTTACTTCAACTGTGGTGTAAAAGAATCAAAATTTCAATAAATGAGGATTTGCTGGATTTGACTATGGCAGAGGTAATAGAGGTTTAGTAATGGATGTTTTGGAAACTCTATGCCATATAATTTAGGTCAATGATGAAACTCTGAGCAAAATATAGTATGTCAAATTTACTTCATACCTGGACATGAAGCAAATAAATGTAAAAATAGATTTAATACTGCTTTTGTAAGATTATGAACTACATTATCAGTTTTAATCTTAGATGTAGTTCATAATCTTAGATCAAGGTTTAATCAGTTTTTGAAGGGGATTTATGCCAAATAATTTCAATATAAGGCTTCCATCTCACTTTGGCATAGGCAATAATAGTCAGTATGAAGGTTTTTATAGTCAAAATGGTGGTGTTTTCAGAGGATATGGTTATCAGGGTCAAGATCCTGTTACTGGTGCAATCTCATTTGGCTCATATAATTCTGAAGCAACATAACTGCATTTGCTTGCTATAATGGAATGAGTAATGCTTCCAATCTCAATCATATTTCTTCAACTTCAACTCTGCCTTTTCCATAAATTATAGAAGATCCATCTTGGTATATTGACAATGGGCCTTCAAGCCATGTTACTAGTGATTCAGGTTAATTTCTTTATTTATCACCTTCTTTTAGATCTGAACTGTTGCTTGTTGGAAATAGACATGGTTTACTTATTCAAAATGTTGGTTCTGTTTTGCTTCCCACATTTACACATGAATATTTACTCATAAATCATTTTCTGCACGTACCTCATATAACAAAAAAAAATTTACTAAGCATTTCACAGCTTCTAGTTGATAATAATGTCACTGTTGACCTTTGTCTCATTAAGGCCAGGATAACAGGAACTCTTTTGCTTAAATAAGTTGTTAAAGAAGGATAATATTTAATCTGCAGAATCTTCACTCTCCAACTGTCTTAGTAAACCATTGTCATTGTTTACTACTCTTTTTAATGTTCATCTTTTTTTTTTTGTCAAAGTTTATTTATTTTCAATTCCAGTCTTTAACTTGTCAAAATAATTTAGCTACTATGTCAGTTTCTATCACACTTGTTGATGTCAATTTACTTCATCAGAGACTTGGCCATCCAGTTATTCAAACTTTTAAAATTGTAATCAAACATTATAATGCTTCTACTGAAATAAATAAAACTAAAAATCTTTCTTTTGTAAAACAACATCTCATCTATAGCTTTTATATATTAACTTATGGGGACCTTCTCACATTCCTTCTACACAAGGCTATAGTTATTACTTTTCAATTTTACATGACTATATCAGATTTACTTGGATTTTTCCTTTAACTGTCAAATCTGACTCATTTCAAGTTTTCACCATCTTTAAAACCTTTATTAAGCAACATCTTAACAAGAAAATCAAAACTGTCCAAACAGACTAGGGAGGAGAATTTATATCATTGTCTTATTTCTTTGCTTCTGCTTAAATACATTTTAAACATCCATGCCCTTAGACTCACCATCAAAATGGTATAATAGAGAAAAAACATAGACATAAAGTTGATATAGGATTAACAACTGCTAGCTCAGTCAAAATTACCACTCAGCATAAGACTTGATCAGCTACATAAAAATACAGCTCACTTATCATGCTACTGTTTTGCTTCTGCTTTTTCTTCACATATTTTAATATCCCTTCTCAAGCTGAATGATCCTGGAAAGATATTCAACTTGGTTCAAAGATAATTAAATTGACCATAAGTTAAAGCTTTGGTTATAACATCTGCAGTTTAATCCCCACTGAGAATGAATTGAAGTTTAATTTGTTTTGCTTGAACCATTTCACGGATGAAGTGAACTTCTAACGCAATGTGTTTAGTTTTAGCATGATAAACATGATTTATAGCTAATATAACAGCACTTTGATTATGATATTACATAATTGTAGTGCTTCAAGATGAATATGCAATTCAGTAAGTAAAGCAATAATCCATCAAATTTCAACTGTTGCTAAGGTTAAACCTTGATACTCATGATTCTGTGCTGGACCTTAAGACAACATGTTTCTTCTTTGAGGACCAAGATATTATATTTGATCCAACAACCACTGTTTATCTAGCTACTAGCTTCTTATCATCTTTATTACAGGCCCAATATGAATCACTAAAACAATTGAGTTACAAATTGCAGTCATGATATAATTGCAAACCATAATAAATAGTGCCTTTCATATATCTCAACAATCTCTTGCAAGCCTGTTAATGCTCATCTAAAGGTGCTGAAAGAAATTGGCTTAACTTGTTCACTGAAAAAGCTATGTCTGGTTTAGTGTAGAGCTTCAATGATGCTTCTGTATTGTAAGGAATTGGTGATCACAACACTTAAAGTTTTTTGTGAGAGTATGAGAAGTTGTCATTGGTGTTGAAACTAGACTACACTGCTCCATACCATGTTTAACCAAAAGATCAGCTATGTACTTGCTTAGAGATAGATGAATTCCCTCTCCAATCTGCTAAACTTAAATTCCAAGAAAATAATTTAGCTCACTTAGATCTTTTAGAGCAAAGGTTACTTGCATATCAAAAATTACTTTAAATATAATGGGAGTATTTGATCTAATAATGATTATATCGTCAACATATACTAACACTAGTAAGATATAACCATTTTCCCTCTTATAAAATAAAGAGAAGTCTGATTTGGAATTGATAAAAACCCACCATTGATAAATCATAGCAATATTTAATCTCTCAAACTAAGCTCTTGGAGCTTGTTTCAAAATATAAAAAGCTTTGTGCAGTTTACACACATGATAAGGTTTAAAAGAGTCAATGAACTGTTCTGGTTGAGCCATATACACATCTTCAATGAGAACATAATTAAGGAAAGCATTATTAATATTTACATATTTTATTACCCATTTATACATGACTGCCAAGCTTAGATAAATTCTCACAGTGGAAGCTTTCACAACAAGGCTAAAAATTTCGTTATAGTCTATTTCATAGGTTTGATGAAAGCTTTTAGCAATTAATCTTGCTTTGTACCTTGAAATTGAGCCATCTAAGTTATATTTAACTCTGAACACCCATTTGTTTTCAATTATCTTAACTGAAGGTGTATGTTTAACTAGTGTCCAAGTATGATTACTTGAAGTGTTGCAAACTCTTCTTTCATAGCTTTATACCATTTTGGATATGTCAGTGCTTATGTCACAGATGTTGGTTCTATTGGAGCAGTAAGAAGAGCAGTCAAATAGGTTTTATGTTTAAAAATGCCATTTTTAGATTTAGTGATCATAAAATGGCCTGTAGGTTGTGATGGAGATAGTTAATGTATTGGAAATAAAGAAATGGAAGGGGTTGTATCAGTTGATAAGGAAGAGGAGTTATTTAATTAAAACATTTGGGAAGTGTGATGAGGTGAAGGAAAATGAGCTCCTAGAGAGACTGAATTTGAAGGTGAATTTTAAAACTGAAGTTGTGGTGGAAGGTCTTGAAAACCATTTGTTGAAGGAGGTACTTAGAGTGCTTGTATGGAAGTTGTTGAAACTACAGAAGTAGGATTTGGGGAACAAGAACTGAAAACACTGAAAAAATCTACTCTTAACTAATAAGAAAATGACTTTTTATCAAAGGTTACATGATTGGATATGTAGACTCTTCCAGATGAGTGTAAACATTGATATCCTATGTGATGAGAACTGTAACTATAAAGATAAACCTTTTTGTTCTAAAATCAAGCTTATGCTTGTTATAAAGCCTGAGATAAGGACAACATGCACTAAAAAAAAAAAAAAAACTCTAAGAATTGAGTAATTAGGTTACTAATGAAAAAGTTTGAAGAAGGGTAACACATTATTTAGGAAATGGTAATCTGTTTATGAGATACACCACTGTATGGAATGCATTCCACCAAAACTTGAGTGGTAATTTTGATTGAGCTAGTAGTGTCAATTCTATATCAACTATATGTCTGTGTAGGCATTGATTCTGATGTGGATTATTCTGTTATTTTTGTATTGTTATTATTTGTATTTGTAACGAAGTTAGTTAATGATTTTGATAGCTTATGAGTTCATTGACTGAGCTAACATTGCTAAATAAATCAATTTGTAAAAGTATTTTCAGTGTGTTGAAAATATAATAGTTCATCGTTTTGTTTCCATATTCTTCTCTTTCATTTTCTCATTAACTTTCCATCACTTTCTTATTTGCCAAACAACTCACTTTACATTTTTTAAGAATATTAAATGACAATTGCAGAGCTAGCTAGGTATATTCAAATTTTAAAGGTTGAGTTATTTTCCCTTGATATTTTATGGAGATTGAATAACATGAATGCGAAGATTTCAGAGAGAATTGCTAAACAAAAAATTATTCAGTTCAAATAATAAATCATGTGATTTATGATTATCAATAAATCATGCATGATTATAATATAATGAATTATTTTATAATATATTAAAATTCATTTTATTTTTATAAATTTTTTAACGTGATCCTCCTTACAATACTAATGTCAGTCCAGTCAGTGAAAAAATTCGTGTGCTTCACCAATATTTCTATTTTAAATTTGCTAGCAGCATTGCATGCATGCATGGGAAACCACAATATTCCGCTTTGCTTTTTCCTCTTTAGGCTCACTTAATTACTTTCTTGCAAATGTCAGGCTTTTATATAGTGACTAAGACCAACATCTCCTTTTAATAATTTTTATGAAATGAAATGTCTCCTCACACAATGCATAGCTCTGATAATTATAAAAGATGAATCCCAAGTTCTCAAAAGGTTGCATTTTCCTTTTCTTCCAATGCACTGTCTCTTGCGGAGATAAACCGTTTAGTCCACCTGTATCATAAGATTTTGAGAGAAATATATACACTGAACACAAAAAGTTCAAAAAATATATATACCAGAACTTGTTTAAAAGAAATAAAAATGTTTCTATCAAATTAATTAAGCAGATCAGATAATATATACATATCCATCGATAGGATAGGACCCACAAAACTTGTCATCAAACTCCACCTGTAAAAGAAATCATGGCATCTCTCAGACGGTCTCCATCATTGATTGTCCATTTGCCAATATCTAAACTTATTAAGAAATACGTATACAGTGACCCTGAAGACTCAGCAAATTGGAACAAATATATACATAAAACTAATACGGGCAAACAATATATGGCAAATAGAGTGATTGACATGTGGAAATCTTTTAAACGGATAAAATATTTTTATTATATTTATTTTACTACTAATATATAAGCTTTACTTAATTTGAATATATGATGACAGCTTTGCAGCGTACTTGAATGGTCAAAGTTTTTTAAGTTCAAGATCTTTCATTTGAGTCAGGAGGTTCGGGTGAGGGTTTATTGCCATCTTATTAAAAGAATCCTCTCTGTTGTTGTATTATTAGAGATGATAATTGTACTAAAAAATGTATAAATTCTTCCAAATTTATCTTTCGAAACGTGCTTGTCGTGGGTATTTATATAGGTAGCGGATATATTTAATATTATAAATTGAAATTCATACTAAATTGAACGTAAGTTTGATATTAGTTAAATATATAATTTTTTTCAAGTATTTTTTTTATTTTAATTTTAATTTTAATTAAAAAAAATATTTAAATGCAAAAGTATATAAAATAAATAAATCTAAAATATAAACGCGTGTATAAGTTGTAACGTGCCTAAGTCCTAATTAAAATCATAGCCTAAACTAAAGATAAATATATAATAATGCATAGAGTCTTATATACTTATTATAATTTTATATAAATTATTATCTTTTAAATTAATATATAAATTATTTCATTATTATAATTTTATTCTTCGAATCAATATTTAAAAAATATTAATCTTAATCGTATTTTAGGAATAGTCTTAAATGAGTGCTAATAGTAGTGAATAAAATGAAGATCTTAACTCTTAAAGTTTGTGTTAAATAAAAATATAAAATAATAATTATTGAAGATGTAATAATGTTGCTTTTGCATAATTATATTATTACGTTTAGATATTAGTTTGTGATTTTTTTGATGAATTTATGTATTACATATTTAAATTTAAGAATTTATGTTGCATTGATGTTGAAATTTTAATTTTTATTTATATTGATTAAATTTAGAATTAAGTATGTTATGTGAAACTTTAAATTATTACTATAAATTTACATATTGAATATTTATGATTTTAAATATGAGAATTTATAAAAATCTATTGAGTACTATAATAAATTTAATAATTATCAAAACTCACGACAAACAAGTTTTTTAAAAAATTTACAACCAGCAATAATTTATAGATGAATTTAATAATTTAAATTTTATATAAATATAAATTTAATAATAACAAACAGCAAGCGGTGTCGATTGCTACCCTTAAGTATTATATAAGTTTTTTTATATTATTATTAAAAAAATTAAATCTTCTCTCTCTCTCTCTCAACAACCGTCAATTCTGAAAGCTTTCCATCTTCTAAAATTCAAGCTGCTTTATGATGCTTCGTGGTTATAATGATTTGTCATCCAGTCGCAAAAGAACAGAATCAATTCCCTATTATAATTTGTATTGATGATGCGTTTTTGAGCTGGCCATAGCAACGTGTCTAAAAATATAATAAATGGTAGGAATAATTAATTACGAAGCTTTAGGAATGTTTTCAAATTACTTGTTATGCTTTCATTCTTCTTTTGAAAAGACATTACTGCCACTACCAAACAAGGTTTCTACCAAAATCTCAATGATGATGAATAAGCTTTGTTACATCACATATGAGGGTTGATAGAGTTGTTACCAAAAGTCTATGTTCCAAAACCAAAAGTGTAGACAAGTTATATTTTTATACTTCAGTATATGGTTCAAGTAGGTGTGATATTTTACCTTCAATAAAGTAGGATTATCTGTTTTATGAATAAATGACAGCATTGTATAAATACGTAAAAAGAAAATAAAAATGAAAAACAATGACAATTCAATTGTTTTTTTTCCCAAAATCAAGCCTCACTAGTCACTACTAGTAAAGAAGAGCTTCACTAAAACAAAAGCAGCTTTAATTACAATCCAGAAGCATGTTTAAAACAAAAGTAAGCAGCTTTAATTACAATCTAGAAGCATGTTTTAGACAAAAGTACTTTCAAAGAATAACATACAATGCTCAAGCTTCTCCATGCACCCCTGTCTTAAGGCTAAAACTCTAATCAAAGCAACTAAAAGAAAATAATAATAATAGTAGTAGTAAGGATACTTTGGTCAAAAGAATATGATAGTGCGCGGGGTGTGGGGGAGGACACCCGAATAAGTGAATAAAAAAAATCTCTTGATAACTGATAATTAAGAGTGAAAAACCAAAGAACGCGGCTCCAACCTCCAAATATAGAACGGAGTTAAATTGTGTGGTTGAAGTTGTTCTTTTGTTCAGACACACCACAACACCAAAAACAAGAAGAACACACAACCACAAGGGAACACAACTGCAAAGCGACTCAACAGTTACAGACAGTGCTGCTGTTACACCACCACCCCCCAACAGCAAAACAATGTTGCTATGTTTCAGATCAAACCCTCCTTTGCTTCTTCCTTTTATTGTTATTTTTCTCTCTCTCTTTCTCTTCACACACCAAACTTCTGCAACTCCTCCACCTCATTTTCATTTTCATAATGTTGTACCCATCCCAGGTATTTTTATTATTTTTATTTTTGTTTAATCTCTGATTTGTTGCTCATATTTTGAAAAGATGGCATTTTTCTTTTTCTTTTTGGTTCTGCAAAAGTTTCTATTTTTAATGGTGAGTGTTATACGTATGTAGAGAGAGAGTATGATGAAGTGTCGTTATGGAAGTTAAAGAGGTATCTCGGAGAGGAACCGGCAGGCAACTCCACTTTGATTTTGGCTGAGAAGAGAACTCAGAGGAAAGACCCTATTGATAACTTTCATAAATACAAGGGTGGTTGGAATATCAGCAATAAACATTATTGGGCTGTGAGTTTTTCCCATCTCTATCAGTGTTTATTACCAATACTACTTATGATGTTTTGCAATTAACTGTAGCATATGTAATCAATCAAAATAAACTTGTTTTTGTTCTGATTTTGGGTATCTGTTTGTGCTTATGTGAAATCTGAGTTGTTTTTCTGATTTGTTTATATATTGTATGTATATTTTGATGTTATAGGATGAGTTTTAGCCTTTTATCCCTTCTGAGTTCTTGTTCTTGGGTAAGCTGTTAATTTGAATTATTTTTTTTTTTCCAAAAAAGCTATAACTTTTGGTTATACTCAATAATCTGATAGAAATTATTATTATTATTTTTATTATTTTGGAAAAGGGGGGGTTGGTTTCTTTACTTTGAATTTGCTCGTGTCTAGTATCTTTGTTTCTCAATTTGTATTTTTGATGCTCTAATAGTTAATTGTGTGATTTATCTAGTAATTTATTTTGATTAATTGTTGCTTCTTCTAACCCTGATTCCTATTTCCAACGCGCAGTCCGTCGGTTTTACTGCAGCTCCCTTTTTTATTATTGCTGGAATCTGGTTTGTGGTCTTTGGGCTGTCTTTGTGCTGCATATGCCTTCGTTTTTGCTGTTGTAGAAGAGAGCCGTATGGCTATTCTCGAACATGTTATGCGCTCTCACTTATTCTCCTCATATTCTTCACTATTTCTGCAATGTAACTCTTTCACTATTCCTTCCACTTTTCACTGTTTGCTTACATTTAACAATGTATAGTGGCAATCTTAATGATGATATTAATTTTCAGTGTTGGATGTATTGTTCTGTACACTGGTCAAGGGAAATTTCACAACAGTACGTTAGATACGCTTAATTATGTTGTGAAACAAGCAAGTATTACTAGTGAAAACCTCGAGAATGTGTCAGATTATCTTGCTGCAGCTAAAACGATTGGAGTAAATTCTGTTACTCTTGCACCTGATGTTCAGAGCAACATTGACAAGATCGATCGGAAGATCAATTCTTCTGCTACCACTCTTTCCTATCAGACAAAGAAGAATTCAAAAGATATAAAGGATGCACTGGATAGCGTGTAATTGATAGCCCTTTCTACTCTTTTGTGGTGTTTGGAATACCTGGTATTTTGATAATCAAAATAATTTATCTTTTGGCTGTGTGCTGCAGGGGACTGGCTCTTATCATTGTTGCTGCTGTAATGCTTTTTCTTGCATTTCTTGGATTTTGTAAGTCGTATTCTCTTTTCCTGATTTCAATGCAGAACGGCCAACCATTAATCTTCTAGGTGGCTACTATTTAACCTAATTAATCTATGTTATTATTGTGGCTGTTGTTGCAGTGTTCTCCATTTTCGGATTGCAATGTCTTGTATACTTGTAAGTAACATCTTTTATATTCTTTTGCAATTTGAATTATCTGTTTCCAGGAGTAATATAAAACTATTTATTCACACACTTTTAAACAATCATTACTGCAGCCTGGTGATCCTTGGGTGGTTTTTGGTCGCTGGCACATTTATTTTGTGTGGCATATTTCTTCTCCTCCATAAGTAAGTTTTATCTTATTTTATTCGAAGAATTCTTTTATTTCCCTTCTAATGAATTTGTGTTCTGGTCTTTGATCATTTGGATATTGAAATCTTCTTAGAAGCCATATCTTCATGCCAAAAAGGCTTATGCCTTGTAAGGAAGTAGATATGGCTTGTAAGGAATCATAGAAATAATAAAATCATATAATGGTAATATGAAATTGTTTATTTTGAGACATTCTAATCTTCAAATAAACAAAGGATGTATCTTGCATGCCCCTTTTCTCTCTCTTTCGCTAACACAAACATGTGTGTGATACCATCTTGTTCCCGCGGGAAGAATTATCTGCATCTCTGGCATTAACATTTGTCTAACTAGTGTACTATTCGTTTGAGCATTAATTTCTAGTAATGTTTGATTTAACTCATTGCTGAATTCTCTGGTTCTTTATGAACTATATAATTTCTTCATCTAAATTGTTTTCTCGTATCTATTAGTGTTGTTGCAGATACATGTGTCTCAATGGATGAATGGGTTAAGAACCCCACTGCCCATACAGCTCTAGATGATATACTCCCATGTGTGGATAATGCAACAGCCCAAGAAACCTTGAAACAGACCAAGACTGTAACTAACCAACTTGTTTCTGTGGTTGATAGAATCATCATAAATGTTGTCAACAGGAACTTCCCGCCACAAGCTGGAATAGTATATTACAATCAATCTGGTCCATTGTTGCCTGTTCTTTGTAACCCATTTAACTCTGATCTAACAAATCGGCAATGTGTAGCTGGTGAGGTGGACTTGAGCAATGCTACAGAGGTAAGATCAATAGAGTGTGCCCATTTTAAATGATAGATGTTAAAAGAGTTTCAAAATACTGACTTGAGCAAGTTCAGACATCAAGGGGAGGCCTATAATTAAAATTTAAAATGCTAGACTTATATAGCATGCCAGTTTTGCTTGCAAGATCATAAAGTTTAAATGTCTGTGAGCGTGATTGAATTGTTTAACACAATAGGATCTCTTATGTTGTGTTTGTGGAAAAAGGAAATGTTAGGTTAATTCCGATCTTGGATTCTCTTAAAATCCCTCTCTTGTGAACATTTTTTACAATTTACCAAATACATTTTTAAGGAATAAGGAGGAACTGTAAATAGGATTGGCTTCTGTTTGAAACAGGTATGGAAGAGCTATATTTGTCAGCCTTCATCATCTGGGATTTGTAAAACGCCTGGCCGGTTGACTCCTACCTTGCACAATCAGATGGCTTCTGCTGTGAATGTGAGCTATGCTTTGTACCGATATGGTCCATTCCTGGTTAATCTGCAAGACTGTACGTTTGTGCGGGACACTTTCACAGACATAAGTAGAGACCATTGTCCTAGTCTGCAGCGCCATTCTAAATGGATCTACATTGGATTATTTATGGTATCTGCTGCTGTGATGCTGTCCTTAATTTTCTGGGTAATCTATGCAAGGGAGCGAAGGCATCGTGTTTACACAAAAAATCTCATGGCTTGATCCTCCAGAGGCCCAGATAAAACTCCCTAGGAATCTTTTGTATATTTGAGTATTACAAGATTATAAAATTTTTTTAATTTATGTCGATTATTATTAGGCTTCAATAGAAATTTTCAAATAAAGTGCGATAAACACTTTACGCTTGAAAATTCTGCAGTACATTTATTTATATATGACTCAGTGCAGTTGTGTTGTTTATTATTTATTTCAAGACTGCTTGTTTTATGGGTGCATCTGATAAGAGAAGATCACATACTGGAGCCAAAATCTATTTTTTGTGGTAAAATATCTCTGAAGAACAACAGATTAATGCATAAAAAGATAGGAATATTTTACGAAATTTTAAAGTGAAGGATGTATGCTGTACTTACTGCAATATGCTTTAGAAAATCAAAATAGAGAACAGAACCATCACTGTACCTACTGTAATTGAAATATGGGTTTTGTTGGCTTGTCGACTAAGGTAAACAGTAACAGATTCCATATCTTGCTGAGAAAGTCAACATCATCTTTATTACGACGAAGCTATATAATAAAATATTGGGATTATGTGTTCTATAAAGTATATTAATTTTTTGATTAATAAAATATTTCAAATATTTATTTAGATATTTTGAATTGCATTAATATTTTGAGCAAAGCCCATTTAATCATATTATATGTATTTATGCGATCACCATGTGGATTCGCAGAAGATATAAATACTGAGTTATCTTATGATTAAATAAGTTAAGTTCATGATTGATAAATAAAGTTGGACACTTTATTTAGGTATAGACTGTAATAAATTCATTGAGTGATTTGTCTTAATCATGTATGAATTTATTGATGTAGTTTGTCTACATTGAACTGGATCACATATGAGATTTAATTAACCTAGTAATAACTGTTAGACTTATTAAATATCATAGGCATTGATTTACTGTAATCTTAATTTTGAGTTAGTTATGATTTCATGATTGTAGTTGTTATTTCATTTGAGTTACCAATGGGCATGACATACACATGTAGTCTAGATTACCCTAGATATCTTGGTGGAGCAATTACAAGTATTGAAATTGTAGATTAACAATATAGAATTTATACGACACATCTCTCGATGGGTTTCAGATTTGATCATAGAAATTCTCCGCCGTAGTGTCTCAACATAAATAAGTATCTTGAAAATGATCATTAGAGAAAACCAATAAGTATCAAAGAAAAGATGTAATTAAATTGATTGGACAATTGAGATATCAATTTAAATTAACGATGTAGTACAAAGGATTGTGCAAGAAAGAAATCAATGTGGCTTGGGCGAATTATATTCGAAAGCATACAATTATGGAGGTCGGCCCAATCTTATAGTGGAGTAGAATTGAATTAAATAATTATATTTGTTTAATTACAAATTTAATTATCAGTAGCCACTATCAGTATGTTCCCAAACGATCCCCTAGTTAATTTCATTTAATTGACAACACCATCACTCTGACCCAAAAGCAAGAAAAACCGGCATATTAGATGTAAAATTATAATTATAATATTTATTAGCGCCTAAGATGTTATATTAAAGTGTAAATGAGGCTCAGAATGTTTTACAAGCTAGTCTCCTAGTTTATTACACATTCCTTCCACTTTTGGTAAGTTTGAGAGATAGTTAAAAGAGGAATTCTATTTTAAATAAATCCTAATCCTAACATACT
>CM046817.1:30299462-30313416 GCA_025617385.1 Murraya koenigii
AGAGAGAGAGAGGCGTGGGCCAGTAGCCGAATTTTTTGTTTTGACTCGATTAAGTAACTTTCTTTTCAGACCACCTCATCGGTGAGAAAGGTATCAAGCGGAAGCTTGTGAGCCGGTAGTCAACCTTCATGCGTCCGTCTTTGTCGGAAACCATTCGGAGCGTGGTAGGTAAAGCTCAAAACTCTACGGGTTTGTCACGTGCGGCGCTGCTGGAGTTCCGTCCGTCTTTGGCCGCTCCACTAGTTGGAAAAGGTTCCCCGCATCACTATCTTCCTTTCCCGACCAGCCACCGCCACCGAGACCAAGGAGGTCGATTTACCGCTGATCGAACATTAGAAGAGTCACGGCTGAGAAGGCTCGATCCAATGCCACCGCCACGCATCGGAGCTCACCACCACCACCTTTGGACTAAGGGCAGTCAGTAGGAGCTCGTCTGACCATCTCGACTGCCGTTGGTTGACATTGACTTCCGTTGACCCGTGAAGGGCATTTCGGTAATTTCACAATTTAGCGCAATTTCGTAATTTTTGAATGTTCGGGTTACTTAAGTAATTCCAGAAATTTAATATTTTGTTTATTTACGAATTTGAGGGTTGTCGACAAGTATAATTTCAGATTTTATTAATAAATTACGGATTTGGGGTTAGTGCGGTAAGATGAGAGACTTGAGAGTTGAGATGTCTGGACGAATGTTTACTTTAAGCTTTATTTTTGTGACGTTAGTTCGAATTATAAACATGAGAAGTATTTATATCGTTTCTTTAACATAGGTGGATCAGCGGGTGAAAATTTACCTGTGGACTTGGGCGATAGCCGAGTCTGAGTTTTATCACTGTGAGTGGAATATGTTAAACCTATTTGTGTACGTTTTTTTTTAGTAAAGCTTGTTCGTGAAATAAGTATTTTAATTGTTTTCATTTAATGGTTCTCCGAAATGAATGTTTTATATATATGAATACTTTGTTAAGCTATATATATTCATTTATGTTTCATATCGATTTTGAATTTGTAAAAGAGATGATTGATTTCGAGCATGATTTAAAGTGTATATATATTGATTTTGAGCATGATTTGAAGTGTATATATCTTAACTTCAAGCATGATTCAAAGTTTATATATGTGTTTATAAGTTATGAAAAATCATGAAGCAAATACCCATTCACTTCAGAAATCAGAGATGAGATATGAGATACAGATAATATAAGATGAGATGAGATAGTAGGCTTTTGGGCCCGTCTGAACACACATAAGGATTTTGGGCAGTGTGTTTGGGTGCTTTCGCCTTTTGAGGGCACATGCATGCAGACAGATATTGAGATATGACGAGATCACCAGATAGCGCATCATTGCACGTCCATTGAGATTTGAATATGAATTATGATGAGAAGTATGAGATGACATGTCCACATCTATCCGTGTAGCCTTGCGGTATAATAGTACCCAGATAGTACATCATTGCTGGTCCGTTGAGTTTCGGATATGATGAGATTATTCCCTTAGGTATTTGTTTAAGGATATTTGTATTATTTAGTATTTGATATTTCAATATGAGATACTTTTCTTGATTTCGTGGTAGTATCAATTATAATTATGTTCAGCATATGATTGAAATGCAATGAATTACTTACATTAACATAATTAATTGAGAAAATTATCTATACAAGCAATGTATTTATTTTTGTAAGTATTTTATGTTTAAAAAACTACTATCTACTCATTGAGTTCACTGAATTTTATGCTCATTCTATTTTATTATATTTTCTCCAGGAGATTACAGGTACAACTTTTGACTCAGCAGTTGTACATACTTGAGATTTTTTTTTTGCCACATGATGGTGTCAAAGGATATAGATAATTTTTTAATTAGTGTATATAATCATCTTATTTTAGAATTATACTAGAGTTGTGACATAAGAATTAGGAAACGTGTATATAGGTTGATCTAATTTATGGTATAATATTCTTTTGATACCCTGAAACTATTTTGAGAGTACTATTGGATATTTTACTGGATGAGATTGGTTGAAGTAGTGAGATGCATATTAAATTATTTTGGGAGTGCTTGTGTTATAATTGCAGGTTTGGGAATGTTATATGTTTAGGGGAGGCTCTGCTGAAATTTTTGGTAGAATTCTCATTAATAAGATTTTTAATAGTTCAGTTCAGCTACTTGAGATAGGCTCGCCTCTGGAGATGAGATAGGTCGTTTCAGTTGGTATCAGAGCATGGTTTTAGATTCTATAGACTTTACTTGTTTAGCAAGAATAAGTTTATAATTTTTATAAGGAGGAATTCATATTTTGTATGCACTATCATGATTCGTTGTAGTAGTAGACGTGGCCATAGCCGTACGCGACCAGTAACTAGGTTGACTCTTGGTGTTGTACACGTGGAGGCGGGTGAACTTTTAAACTAGAGAAGTGGAATCTTCGACGCAAGGGGCTGCACAACAAGCGCCTGGAAATGCCCTAAACATTGAGCAGTCATTTGATCGGCTGGCTCAGATTATGACTACACCTATACAGAGTCAAGCTCATTCACATACTGGTAGCTCAACACTATAGAGCGCGTGAAAAATTTAGGAAGGAGAAGCTTTAATGGTACTGGAGAGCAGGAGAAGCTTTAATGGTACTGGAGAGCCACTTAAGGCCGAGTCGTGGTTTGTCAAGTTAGAGCGTATTTTTGAGGTGATGAGGTGCTCAGCGGAGGATAAATTAATATTTACCACTTTTCTACTTGAGGATAGAGCTTATCACTGGTGGCAGACTGTGGATCGTTGTTATCATGGGCATGCTAACATTACTTGGGACATTTTCCGTAAGGAATTCTATACTCATTATTTTCCAGTGGTGTATCAAGACATCAAGCGGAGTGATTTTTTTTTATTTATCCAGGGCTCGATGACAGTTGAAGAGTATGAGACAAAGTTTATGGACCTTTCTCGAATTGCTACGATTACGAGTGAGTGATGAGAGAGAGAGATGCGGACGATTCGAGGAGGGTTTTTGATTTGAGATTCACATCGTCGTAATTACATCGAGATACATTGAGTTTGCAGAGCTAGTTGAAGCAACTAGGATGGTTGAGCATAGTATTGCGGAGGGACATAAAATTCAAGTATTGAAGAAGAAACGGAGCCAGAGCTGGACAGATGGTGGCTTTAGTAGTAGACTGCCTAAGCGAGGAAGCATTAGTGCGAGATATTTTGATGGCACTCAGAGAAGTCAGGGTATAGGCATCAGGGGAGACCCAAGACAGACTGTCAGCCATGGCTCAGAGCAGCAATCGGTAGAGAGTAATGTCAGGAGTCAGGGACATTATGACGAGTAAAGGGGGATATCGTGATAATCGTCCTAAGGGTGCCCAGCATAATTCTTGCCCTTTTTGTGGTAGGAACCATCATGGTCAGTGTCGAATTGGAGAGAAAGTTTATTATCTTTGTGGTCAGTCTGGACACATCAAGAGATTTTGCTCTTCTTTATCTTAGGGTGACAATTCTGCATTAGGGATATCCTCTCAGTACCAATCTTACTCTAGACAAAATTAGGGCCGAGAGGTGTGTAGACATGTGATTCTACATCGATCGGTAAGAGTCGGACGACCGCTTCATCTCGGAGAAGTTAGCTCTGGTTGACCTCATACTCGAGCTCGAGTATGAGGTCCAGACTGCGAACATGATGATCGTCTTAGGGGTGCTCGAGATAATTCTTGCCCTTTTTGTGGAAGGAACCATCAGGGTCAATGTTGAATTGGAGAGAAAGTTTGTTATCTTTGTGGTCAACCTGGATACATCAAGAAATTTTGCCCTACTTTATCTCAGGGTGACAGTTCTGCATAAGGGACATCCTCTCAGTACCAACCTCACTCTAGACAGAATTAGGGCCAGAGAGGTGTGTGGACATGTGATTCAACATCGATTGGTAAGAGTCAGTCGACTACTTTAGCTCGGAGAAGTCAGCCTGGTCGACCTCATACTCAGGCTCGAGTCTTTGCTTTGAGACAATAAGAGGCACATGCTACACTAGAAGTTATTATGGGTATATTATCTATCTTTGGCAACGAAGCACATATTCGTATTGATTCTGGATCTACATATTCTTTTGTTTCCCGTACGTTTGCTATACATGTAGAGTGAGAGCCTGAACCACTAGATTTTGACTTAGCTGTTAGTATACCTACGGGAGAGTCACCTTTTGCCAAGAGTGTGTATTGGAATTGTGTGATTGGAATGAGTGAGCATGAATTTGAGATGAATTTGATTGTTATCGATATTCGAGATTTCGATGTTATCTTGGGTATGGATTAACTTGCATCTCATTGTGCTATAGTGGATTTTTCAAGGAGGAAGTTGTGTTTAAGAAGCTAGGGAAAACTGTGGTGAAATTTTATGGGGATCGTAAAATTTTACCCTCATGTGTCATTTTCGCCATTGATGCGAGACGGTTGCTTAGAAAAGGATGCTCAGCTTACTTAGCATATGTGATGAACACAAAAGTTCAAGAGTTGAAATTGAAAGATATTCTAGTAGTCCAAAAGTTCCCAGATGTATTTCCAGATGAACTGCCAGGGATGCCACCTCATAAGGTGATTAATTTTCTATCGACTTAGTTCCTAGAACATCTCCTATATCTATGGCACCGTACAGGATGGCTCTAGCAAAATTGAAGAAACTTAAGGTTCAACTACAAGAATTAGTGGATAAAGAGTTTATTATGCCTAGTGTTTCTCCTTGGGGAGCTTCAGTTTTGTTTGTTAAGAAGAAGGACGGTACCTTCAGACTCTGCATTAACTATCGGCAGTTGAACAAGGTTACGATACGCAATAGTATCCACTTCCGTGTATTGATGACTTGTTTGACCAACTCTAGGGGGCTAAGGTATTTCCTAAGATCGACTTGCGATCGGGATATCATCAGCTTAGAATTAAAGAGGCCGATGTTCCTAAAACAACATTTAGAACCAGATATGATATTACGAGTTTTTAGTGATGTCGTTTGGGTTGACCAATGCTCCAACAGCTTTTATGGATCTCATAAATAGGGTATTTCACCAGTATTTAGATCGATTCGTAATTCTATTCATTGATGATATTTTGGTGTATTCCTGAAATGAAGAAAAGCATGTTGATCACTTGCGAACGATTCTGCAAACTTTGAGAGAAAAACAGCTTTATACCAAGTTTAGTCAGTGCGAGTTTTGGTTGGACAGAGTGGCATTTTTAGGCCACATGATATCAGCTGAGGGCATTTATGTCGATCCCTAAAACATTGAAGCTGTTGTGAAATGGGAACGGTCTACAAATGTCACAGAGGTTCAGAGTTTCCTTCGTTTGGCAGGGTATTATTGTCGATTTGTAGAGGGATTCTCTAAGATTGCTACTCTGCTAACGCAGTTAACTAGAAAGAATACCAAGTTCCAGTGGAATGATGATTGTGAAAAGAGTTTTCAAGAACTCAAGACAGGTCTTACCTCAGCACGAGTTCTTACACTTCCATCGGGCAAAGAAGGGTTTATGGTATACAGTGATGCTTCCAGGCAAGGGTTGGGTTGCGTGCTAATGCAACATGGGAAAGTAATGACTTATACTTCTAGATAACTTAAGAAGCATGAGTAAAATTACCCAACACATGACCTAGAGTTAGCAGCGGTGGTGTTTGCACTCAAAATATGGAGACATTATTTGTATGGGATAACTTGTCAAATTTTCACTGATCATAAAATTTTCAAGTATTTGTTTACTCAGAAAGACTTAAATTTGAGACAAAGAAAATGGATGGAGCTAATTAAGGATTATGAATACACTATGATTGTCATCCAGGCAAAGCGAATGTGGTGGCTGATGCATTGAGTAGGAAATCTTCTGTTTCTATGGCTCATATGCGAATGGCCTATATGCCTCTGTTGATCGAGCTGAGATCTTTGGGAGTCGAGTTTGATGTCGATAACTGCGAAGCTTTGATAGCCAATTTTCAAATTACGCCGACCTTGATTGACAAAGTCCATCAGATGCAAGCACAGGACCTCTAGTTAATAAAGTTGATAAAGGATGTGCAAAAAGGTTGACGAGCAGATTTCATGCTGAGAGATAAAGGAGTTTAAGTCATGGATAATAGACTTTGTGTACCGGATATTAAGAAGCTAAAGAGGGAGATCATGGAAGAAGCTCATTGTTCAGTCTATGTAATGCATCATGGAAGTACGAAGATGTTCAGCCTAAGTCACAATCTAGTAGTTCAGGCTCTCACTCTACATGTATAGCAAACGTACGGGAAACAAAAGAATGTGTAGATTGAGGATCAATAAGAATATATACTTCGCAGCCAAAGATAAATAATATACCCATAATAACTTCTGGTGTAGTACGTGCCTCCTGTTGTGTCAAAGCAAAGACTCGAGCCTGAGTATGAAGTCGACCAGACTGACTTCTCTGAGCTGAAGCAGTCGTCTGACTCTTACCAGTGGATATAGAATCACCTGTCTGCACAGCTCTCTGGCCCTGAGTCTGTCTAGAGTAAGGTTGGTACTGAGAGGATGTCCCTCGTGCAGAATTGTCACCCTGAGATAAGGGAGGGCAGAATCTCTTAATATGTCCAGGATGACCACAAAGATAACAAACTTTCTCTCCAATTCAACACTGACCCTGATGGTTCCTACCACAAAAAGCAAGAATTATGCTGGGCACCCCTAGGACGATCATCAATATATCCCCCTTTACTCTTATCATAATGTCCTTGACTCCTGACATTACTTCCCACCGACTGCTGCACTGAGCCATGGATGACAGTCTGTCTCGGGTCTCCCCTGATGCCTATACCCTGACTTCTCTGAGTGCCATCAAAATATCCCGCACCAATGCTTCCTCGCTTAGGCGGTCTACTACTAGAGCCACCATCTATCCAGCTCTGGCTCCGTTTCTGCTTCAATGCTTGAATTTTACGTCTCTCCGCAATATTATGCCCAACTCTCCTGGCTGTTTTGCAAACTCGGTGTATCTCGATGCAGTTACGACATTGCGAATCTCAAATCGAAGACCCTCCTCGAATCGTCTGCATCTCTCTCTCTCATCAGTCACTACATCTGTAGTAAATCGAGAATGGTACATAAACTTTGCCTCATACTCTTCAACTGTCATCGAGCCATAGACCAATCGGAAGAACTCACTCCGCTTGAAGTCTTGATACACCACTGGAAAATAATGAGTATAGAAATCCTTATAGAAAATGTCCGAAGTAATGTCAGTATGCCCATGATATCAACGGTCCACAGTTTGCCACCAGTGATAAGATCTATTCTCAAGTAGAAAAGTGGCAAATGTTAATTTATCCTCCGCTGAGCACCTCATCACCTCAAAAATACGCTCTAACTTGATAAGCCACGACTCGGTCTCAGGTAGCTCTCCAGTACCATTAAAACTTCTCCCTCTTAAATTTTTCACGCGCTCTATAGTATTAGAGTTACTAGCCTGTGAATGAGCTTGATTCTGTATAAGTGTATTCATAATCTAAGCTAGCCAATCAAATGACTGCTCAATGTTTGGGGCATTTGTAGGCGTTTATTGTGTAGCATCATGCGTTGAAGATTCCACTTCTCTCTCGTTTAAAAATTCACCTGCCCCCATAAATACAATACCAGGAGTTAACCCAACTACTGGTTGCGTAGGCCATGGCCACGTCTACTACTACGACGAATCATGATTGTGCCTACAAAATATGAATTCCTCCTTATAAAATTTATAAACTTATTCTTCCTAAACAAGTAAAGTCTACAGAATCTAAAACCATGCTCTGATACCAACTAAAACGACCCGCCCTATCCCTAGAGGCGAGCCTGAACTCAATTATTTAAAATCTTATTAATGAGAATTCTACCGAAAATTTCGGCAGAGCCTTCTCTAAACATATAACATTCTCAAACCTACAATTATAACACAAGCACTCCTAAAATAATTTAATATGCATCTCACTACTTCAACCAGTTTCATCCAGTAAAATATCTAATAGTACTTTCAAAACAATTTCAGGGTACAAAAGAATATTATACCATAAATCAGATCAACCTATATACATGTTTCCTAATCCTTAAATCACAACTCTAGTATAATTCCAAAATGAGATGATTAGTATATACTAACCAAAAAATCATCTATATCCTCTGACACCATCACGTGGATAAAAAGAATCCTAAGTATGTACAGCTGCTGCGCCAACGGTTGTACCTGTAATCTCTTGGAGAGAAATATAATAAAATAGAATGAGCATAAATATCAGTGAGCTCAGTGAGTGGATAGTAGTTTTTGAAACGTAAAATACTTACACAAATAAATGCATCGCTTATATAGATAATTTTATCAATTGATTATGTTAATGTAAGTAATTCATTGAATTTCAATTATATACTGATATAAATATAATTGATACTACTACGAAATCAAGAAAAGCATCTCATATTGAAATATCAAATGCCAGATAATACAACTATCCTTAAACAAATGTCCGGAGAAATAATCTCGTCATATCCGGACCTCAACGGACGAGCAATGATGTATTATCTGGGTACTATCAAGCCCCGGGGCTACCATGATAGATGTGGAGTGCCATCTCGTGTTTCTTATCATAATTTACATTCGGATCTCAACGGACGTGCAATGATGCGCTATCTAGCGATATCATGTCCGGACCACCCGATTTTAAATCTCATTATATCTCAATATCTGTCTGCATGCATATGCCCCTAAAAGGCGAAAGCGCCCAAATACACGGCCCAAAACCTTTATGTGTATTCAGACGTGCTCCAAAGGCCTACTACCTCATCTCATCTTATGTTATCTGTATCTCATATCTCATCTCTGATTTCTAGAGAGAATGGGTATTTGCTTCATGATTTTTTATAACTTATAAGCACATATATAAACTTTAAATCATGCTCGAAATTAAGATATATACACTTTAAATCATGCTCGAAATCAATAATCTCTTTTACACATTCAAAGTCGATACGGAACATAAATGAATATATATAACTTAACAAAGTATTCATACGTATAAAATATTCATTTCGGAGAACTATTAAATGAAAACAATTAAAATACTTATTTTACGAATAAGTTTTATTATATATAAAAAACCGTAAACAAATAGGTTTAATATATTCCACTCACAGTGATAAAGCTCAGACTCGGCTATCGCCCAATTCCGCAGGTAGATTTTCGCCCGCAGATCCTCATATGTTAAAGAAACGATATAAATATTTCCCATGTTTATAATTTAAACTAACATCATAAAAATAAAGTTTAAAGTAAATATTCATCCAAACATCTCAACTCTCAAGTCTCTCCACTTATCGTACTAAGGTGGTGGTGATGAGCTGACTGCCCTGAATCCAAAGGTGGTGGTGGTGAGCTCCGACACGCGGCGGTGGCTCTGGATCGAGCCTTCTCATCCATGAGTCTTCGAGTGGTCAATCAGCGGTAAATCGACCTCCTCGATGGAGGTGTTTGGTCGAGAAAGGATGATGGTAAGGTGGGGAACCTTTTCTAACCGGTGGCGCGGCCAAAGACTGTAGGAATCGGCGGCGCTTGCACGTGACAAACCCTTGGAGTTTTGTGCTTCGCCGGCGGCGTTCCGAGCGGTTTTCGGCAGTTCCGCTCTTTCTCTCTCTCTCTCTTGATGCTTCTCATCTGTTTTCCCCCCATTTCCATCTCCTTATACATACATAATAACAAATATACCCCCTTTTGTTTTAAATAATGGTATATATAATAAAAAAATGCATATGTTACAAAATAGAAGCATATTACTATGTACTTTGTACCGGGACTTCTGCGTACCCAACGTGGACACGACAATGTTTGGGTAGTTGTGATCGACTTAAAAAATCTGCTTATTTTCTACCATTGAAAACCACCTATTCAACGGATAAGTTGGGGAGTATTTATGTGGTCGAGATAGTTCGTCTTCACGGATTACCAGTATATATTGTTTCAGATAGAGATTCTCGGTTTACTTCGAAGTTCTGGAGCAGCTTGCAAAATGCTTTAGGTACGACGTTGAATTTTAGTGCAGCATTTCATCCTCAGACCGATGGCTAGTCAGAGCGTACCATTCAAACTTTGGAAGATATGCTGCAAGCATGTGTTATGGAAATTAAAGGCAACTGGGGCATTTATTTACCTTTGATGGAGTTTGCGTACAACAACAGTTATTAAGCTAGTATCAAGATAGCGCCATATGAGGCTTTGTATGGACGAAAATGCAGAACTATAGTCTGTTGGGATGAAGTTGGTGAGCAGAAGTTATTTGGCCCAGAATTGGTTCACGATACTAATGAGCAGGTACAACTTATTCGGGATAGATTAAAAGTGGCCCAAGATAGATAGAAAAGTTATGCGGATAAGAGTAGGCGAGAACTTAAATTCAGTGTTAGTGATAGAGTGTTCTTATGAATATCTCATTAGAAAGGAGTACTTCACTTTGGGAAGTGCGGGAAGGTCAGTCCACGTTACATTGGGCCATATGAGATCGTAGAGTGTATTAGTCCATTGGCTTATCGATTAGCTTTACCACCTGAGTTGTCCAGAATCCATAATGTGTTTCATGTTTCAATGCTCTGAAAGTACATGTACGATCCGAGTCATGTTTTATCGAAGCAACCAATTTAGTTGAAGGAGGATTTGACTTACAAAGAAGAGGCAGTTGAGATACTAGAGGAAAAATACCAATTGTCGCATTCAAAAACCATCCCTTTGGTAAAAGTATTGTGGAGGAATCGCCCAAAGGAAGAGGACATAATTTATTTATAACTGTGTGTAAATTTCGAGGACATAATTTTTATAAGTGGGGAGGATTGTAACATATGTATTTTTTTTTATTATGTATGCTATTATTTAAAATAAAAGGGGTATATTTGTTATTATATATGTATAAGAAGATGGAAATAGGGGGAAAACAGAAGAGAAACCTCGAGAGAGAGAGAGGGGGGAACCGACTATCTTGAATTTTTTCTTTTTTTAACTCAGTCGTAACTTTCTTTTTCAGCCACCTCACCGCCGAGCAAGATATCAAACGGAAGCTTGTGAACTGGCCGACAAACTTCACACGTCCGTCGCTGATGAAACCGCTCGAACATTGTCGGTGAAGCTCAAAACTCGAGGGTTTGTCACATGCGAGCGCCGCCGATTCTGTCTGTCTTTGGCCGCGCCACCGGTTGAAAAAAGTTCCCTACCTCACCACTTGAAGAGTCACGACCGAGAAGGCTCGATCTAGCGCCACAGCCACGCGTCGGAGCTCACTGCCACCACCTTTGGACTCAGGGCAGTCAGTAGGAGCTCGTCCAACCATCTCGACTGCCTTTGGTTGACGTTGACTTCCATTGACCCGTGAAGGGCATTTCAATAATTTTACAATTCAGCGCAATTTCATTATTTTTGAATGTTCGGGGTGCTTAAGTAATTCTGAAAATTTAATAGTTTAAGGGTTGTCGGCAAGTATAATTTCGGATTTTATTAGTAAATTACGGATACGGGATTAGTACGGTAAGCTAAGAGACTTGAGAGTTGAGATGTCTGGACGAATGTTTACTTTAAGCTTTATTTTTGTGATGTTAGTTCGAATTATAAACATGGGAAGTATTTATATCGTTTCTTTAACATAGGTGGATCTGCAGACGAAAATCTACCTGCGGACTTGGGCCAATAGTCGAATCTGAACTTTATTACTGTGAGTGGAATATATTAAACGTATTTGTGTACCTTTTTTTTTAGTAAAGTTTGTTCGTGAAATAAGTATTTTAATTGTTTTCATTTAATGGTTCTTCGAAATAAATGTTTTATACGTACGAATACTTTGTTAAGCTATATATATTTATTTATGTTCCGTATCGATTTTGAATTTGTAAAAGAGATGATTGATTTCGAGTATGATTTAAAGTGTATATATGTTGATTTTGAGCATGATTTAAAATATATATATATATGTACTAGATTTTTCATTTGACAAATTCATCTTATCAAGCAAAGATTTATTCTCCAATTCTACTCTTTCTAGACATATAATCTTAGCATTTAAGGATTCATTCTCATTTGTGATTCTATTATTTTCTTCTTAAAATATGCATTTTTCTTACCTAATCTTATCCAATTATCATGCAATTCGTTAAAAGCATCATATAGTTCATCATAGGTAAGAGAATCATTTACCTCATCAAGCTCGTCGAATGATTCATCCCCAAATACCATAAAAGCTAGATTTGACACTTCTTGAAACTCTTTATCACCATTTGATTCTTCATCATTGTCATCTTATGTGGCCACCATGGCTTTCTTCTTGAGTTTATTGAGGAGATGGTATTTAGACTAAATGTGTCCAAGCTTATAGTATTCATGGCAAGTGATAGGTTCCTTCTTTTCCTTTTGATTCTTGTAGTTTATGAAATTCCTCCATTCATTTATTTTCTTATAGAATTTTTGGAATCTTCTTACCAGCATAGTCATTTCCTCATCATCCAGCTCACTTTCCTCTTCACTTTTATGCTTTAAAGCTTTAAGAGCAATGCTTTTATTCTTCTTTTCCTTATTACCTTTTTTAGCCGCCAAATCTTCCTTATAAGAAATAAAAGAGCTAATTAAATCATCAATATATAAGACATTTAAATTCTTAGCTTCTTTTATGGCTATTCTCTTAGGTCTCCATTAAGTAGGAAGTGACCTAATGATTTTTTTAACTTTTTTACTATTTGAGAAAGTTTTTCCTACGGCTCCTAAAATGTTTACAATGTCTCAGAATCTAGTATACATGGCAAACACACTTTTATTTTATTCTATTTAAAACAATTCATATTGTCTAGTATATTTACTAATTTTAGACTCTTGAACTTGATTTATTCCCTCATAGATAACTTCAAGTTTGTTCCAAATTTCTTGTGCACTCTCACAACTAGACACTCTATGAAATTCTTTCTTATTAAATGTACAAAATAAGGTATTCATGGCTTTCGAGTTTAGAGGCAATTTTCTTTTCTCTTCCTCACTCCATTGGCTGGATGACTTGGAAATATCTTTCCATTTTTTATTTTTCATAACAAGTATGAATGGTACATCATTAACAATTTCTCAAATTTTATAGTCTAAGGCCTATAGGTAAATTCTCATATCAATTTTTCAATAAGGGTAGTCATTACCATAAAAGAATAGTGGCTTAGAGGTAGATTGTCCTTTCCTAAATGTATTGAATTGCCATAAATCTTTAACTCTAAACGATTACGTCGATAATAAGAGTACCTTGTTCTTATACCAAATGAAAACTAAGCAACCCAAAAGGAAGAGTAAATAGGGATTCTAAAAATATTACTAAATTAAAACTTAATTAACTCTTAATAAAGCAACTAAATTCAAAATATTTAAATTTAAAGTGCAGTAAATATAAAGAGTAAGGGAAGAGAAATGCAAACATGAGGATTTTAAGCGGTTCAGCCAACTGTGCCTAAGTCTATGCCTCCAAACTCACCAGGCTTGAGGTTTTTACTAAACACATCTCTAAGACTTCAACAACTATTACACATGACTTACTAGGTGTCAATGAACCTTTACAATAAGAAATTAATCTCAATCTCTTAACCAAAGTGTACTTCAACACTTACAATTACCTAATTTTTGTGTTTACAAGAAAAGAAGTTACAACATGACTTCACTCACACTATGTAATCAATTACAAGATAAATACTCAAAGTGTGAACAAAATGATTATAAGAACTTAAGCTTGGATTACTCTTGAATGCTTAGTGATATATGTAGTTGTTCTAACCTCATTTGAATTTGAACGAATCATTTTATAGTTTGAGTTGAAAATAGCCGTTATGAACTTTTTGATTATTAACGGTTCGCCGTTACCTTGTTGTCAGATAATTGTTTTGACTTGAACAAGTTACTATTGGGCTATTTTTCAAACAGTTGGTTAGCCGTT
>CM046817.1:30314882-30461997 GCA_025617385.1 Murraya koenigii
ATCATAAATAGCCAATCAAAACTTACATTTCCTTAATTACCCTCCATATTTAATTTTTATTACGTAACTATAAATTTAAAACTTCAATCTTCGCTTCGCAACAATGCACCAACCTGCTCCCCAACCACTCACCGCTCTTGCAAACTACAAACACCATTCTAAGATCGAGCTTCTTTTACCTAATCATGTAAGGTAATATAATTGTATTAAATATTTATATAAGTGTTATGAATTTATGTGCATCGCTTGTGAGCTAGGGTTTATATTTCTGGATTGTCTCGACAGCTGGTGATAGAGACAGAGTGCCTGTCCTCACCAAGCCCGGTGAGACTGGCAACTTATCTCACTCAAGCCTCGGTGAGACTGTCTCACTTAGCTTGAGGTGACGGGCAACTGTCAGCATTAAGCTCAGTGAGACAGTCGCTCGTCTCACTCAAGTCTCGGCATGGCTGTGTCACGTCGCACTTTTAATATATTTTATTTTTAGTAAGTATATTTCTAACAAGATAATAAAATTATTTTCTTCAATCATGTCGGATTAATGGACTTAGTTGTACTTGAACTCATGTATAATGGTCAGTGGAGACATTGGCGTATGGTCGGATGGATTATGTGAATGCTAAGAATACAAGATTTTTGGTTGGAAAAGATTGTTTGTTTGTTCGGCTTTTATCAAGAATATACGAGGTTTTACGGATAAATCATAATGAATATAATATCACGTTGAAGACAACATTGAAGTCTAATAACACAACCTATCATGCATGTTCACTACCCATGGACATATGTAATGATGAAATGGTGAAGGTTGTATTACATTTAGCCTCTGATGTGGCCAACATTGGATGTATTCCTATATTTGTTACCACATCTCCTAGAGTTCCAACCCAAGATGTCGAAGATGTTGAGGCACTTGTAGAATCGATCTCGTCCCGGATGTCGAAGAAGAGGTATTACCAAGGACAACATTGTTGCAGCAATATTATTCTCCAGTCCACGACAATAATGACACTATTGATGATAATGGTATTGCATTGCCTGATGTTAGAGAAGAGATGTTACCAGTAAAAACATCTTTAGAGCAATATGGTGAACCTATTAATAACATGAGCAATACATAAGCAGATGATGTTCGTGTTAATGATAGGGGTGTTGATCTTATTGATATTCCTTCTAACAATGAGAACGAGCGTGATGATGATATTGTCGCTAATAGTCGAACAATCGATCTCATCGCTCCAATGGACCGCTCGATGATGACGAGTTGTTGACCCTCTTATAAGTCTTGCTCCAGCTTATGCCATCAAACTTGATTGCTCCAGATTTTATTGAAGTTGTAATTTGGATGATATTAGTGTGGGTAAGTTGTTCTCTAGAAGAATGAGTTAATATTGAGTCACGCAAATTTGCCCTTCAAATAACTTTGATTTTAAGATTGCAAGGTCCACAACTACACGCTTTGAGGCCCACTGCTCTTCTGAATCATGTAAATGGCGTATTCGAAGCAATCGAGACCTTCGAACGAGGAAAATGTTTATCAGGTAGTTCGGAGAATTGATAATGTACATACATGTCATAATAAAGTATTATTGACTGACCGTCACCAAGTAAAGAGCGAGGTTGTTGGTCATATTATTGCTGAAAAATATATTCAGGACAAAAGGATATACACACCAAATGATATCGTAGTAGACATGCAAGCAGAATATGGTGTCCATTTAACATATCGCAAGCATATCGGCCGTAGAAGTTGGTCTAGAAATTATTAGAGGGAATCCTGCAGAGTCATATAACTTACTACCCAAATATTCTCATGTTTTGAAGGCCGCAAATGAAGGTACAGTTACTCACCTTGAACAAGATGCAGATGGTAATTTCTTATACTACTTTGTAGCTCTTGGATCTTCCATCAAGGGTTTTAAACAGTTTATTAGACCGGTGATTGCGGTAGATGGTACTCATCTAAAGGGTATATATCGGGAAGTATGTTTGTTGCAACTCGCTTAGATGGAAACAATCAATCGTATCCGTTAGCCATTGGAGTTTTGGATTCGGAGAATAATGATGCTTGGGAATGGTTTATGATGAAGTTACATGGAGTGATTGGTGATATGCCGGACTTAGTATTTATCTCCCGATCGATGCACTTCCATCAAGAGAGCCGCTCTTAAAGTATTCACGTTATGCCGCTCATGGCATTTGTTTTTACCATGTGAAAGGTAATATCAAAGCAAAATTCAAGATGTCCCGAGTTGTTTGGGATGATTTCGAGCCGATCTTTATAAAAGCCGCAAAAGTATATGGGCACGAAGAATTTAGAAAACAACTTGAGGCTCGTGGATGCTCCATTCCAAAGGCAACTGATTACTTGGAGAATAATGCGGGATATGTAATCGGGCAAGGTCCGAGTTTGAAGGCGGAGATATAGTATTCTTACCACTGAACATCGCGGAAAGCGTGAACTCTTTTATGAGGGAACCGCGAAAATTTCCGATTACACATCTTATTGATCATCTTAGGAAAACAATGCAGCAAGGGTTTTATGATAGAAAACTTGTGGTCGAATCGATGAGTACTCGGCTAACAACTCGGGCAGTATGAAATAGTCACGAGAGGAGATCTCGGCCGAAATGATGATGGTCCGTCCCGTGTCTCCACATCGATTTCATGTTTTAGGTGGTGGTGTGAATGAGGGATTAGTTGACATAGAAAAAAACTTGCACATGTAGAGTATTCGATTTAGATCACCGTCTCGCTGCGCATGCAATCGCCGCTTGTTTAACTGCTCGAGTGGATTACATAAGCCTTTGTTCTGAATTTTACACCAAGGAATCATTGGTAAAGGCTTATGCACAACCAGATGGAGCCGATTAGTGACGTAATCGATCGGAAGTGCCGATGAAATTCAAGAGATGCAAGTTTATCCACCGATAGAAGCACCACCACCGGTCGTCAGTAAGAGTCGAGA
This sequence comes from Murraya koenigii, assembly GCA_025617385.1. NCBI lineage: Eukaryota > Viridiplantae > Streptophyta > Magnoliopsida > Sapindales > Rutaceae > Murraya > Murraya koenigii. The sequence goes on from CM046817.1 coordinate 30,317,851, forward strand.
ACACCCTCTCACGGTGAGGATGTAAATCAAGAATCGTGAAATGTGGGCGGTGCAATGAATCGGGTCATAACCGTAAACGATGTAAAAATCCTATCAGTATCAAACCAAAACTAGTTGCATTCTTCCAAGTAATATTAGTATCGAGTATTAAAATTTTTTTTATATTGCATAATATATAAAAAGGTAAAACAATTTATTTAATGTTATTTTTATATCGAATACAATAGTTTATAACATAATATCACCATTAAATATGTCTCACAGCAATCTTTTTCCTAAAATACATCCCATGACCGCCGTTGAAATCGAGCCTAAGTCCAAACATTAAATACATAGTAAACATCAATAAAAACACCACAATCACCACTACCGTGCTCTTGTTGTGGGACACCTTTAATCGCAATGACTTTCCAAGATTCAAGACGCTGTAGGTCATGTCGAAAACCGTAGAATCCAACATGGTCTAGCCATCGAGGGAATATGACTTCAATGCCCTAAATTGATCTTTGTACGCTTTATCGTCGCTGAATGTAAGCAATGAGTCATAAATCCATACTTTGTTGTTACGAAAGTCTACTCCGCTAAGTACCCAATGATCGCCGCCAAGGTTAACCGGAATGAAAACCTACACATAAAAATATTGTTCGAATTCAAGATTTTTACACCCAAATTAATACAAGAAAAAAATTTATATTGACATACCATATCCACATCCGTCACCGCTTTGACATTATGAACTCCCACCACTGAATATAACTATTAAAATTATCACTATATTGTAATGTTTCGATCGAACAATTTCCGTTGTTCCATAATTGCTAAGGAACACCCGCAATATCATATACACTAGAATTCAAAATACACAACATATAATTTTAAAAACAACGAAAATATATTTAGTAAACCATCGTACTCAAAAATATGTGTCTCAGATGCGTGACCTACCGAGACAATGCATTTGGATATCGCTGCTGCTTCTCACCGATCAAGCGATAATACTCATGAATATGCTGTACATAAGAAATAAGAATAGCAAACCACCGGTCAAATTAGAAAACAGTCCTACTACACAAACACAACCAATGGTTTGATGAAAAAAAAATTACCTCGCCACCTAGCCATCCCAAGTCAAGTATGACCTAAAAGTATTTGAAAAACGAAGTGCAGTATGGGACCGAACGATCCATTGTAATGTTACCAAAGAAACCACTCGTCGAACTCATTGTATACACATGGATCTTGTAATCCTCAAGTGGATTTATATCTACACTGTTCGCTCATCGATCCGGGCGATCCACTAATTGGAGTGTAGGCACGGGATTGATGTTCCTCCCTCGCTTGAATGACTGAATCAAATATGGACTATTAAAGACATAAGATCTTCTATATGGACGGCCAAACTTACTAATATCCCGCGGCACCTCCTTAAGAATCGCCCGCTTTGTCCACTCGACATCCCCATAAAAAGTATATAATGACATAGGATCGGAAATCATCTCGATTATCTACGCCAAGATACACTCCACAATCATCCGGTACCTATCCATTTGTCGGGATAAATAAATTTAATAAATAACGGATTAAAAGCTAAAAGAACGCACAAATGACATATTAAATTTGCTCACCGTGACACGAATGTGTAGTCGAGAAGTGGCCGTGTGAGCTGCTCAAGATACTGAACTAATAAATCCCATCACCGCTTCTCTAAATTCTTTGTGTTCTTTACGCTCGCCTCAAAGGCCGACTTCAATTCACATATAGAACGATCAATCTTGTCCATCCGTCGAATGATATAATCATTATTAAACTTTGTCCTTGATCGTTATGAATTTAAAAATTATAAGTTTAAATAAATATATATAACCTCTTAATGACATATACATATATAGAAAATAAATGATTTATAACCTCCGAATCATATGTGTCATTGGATTCGTGTGTTTGCTCATGATGGTCTTCTGCTGAAGCTCCTCCTCCACAAGACCTTATGGCTCCAGATGTTGAGCTAGCGACGACTTGCGATATTTTGATTCTCCTCTGCTTCACCCATAATGGGAGGTGCGTTGATTGATGGTTGATGCTGCACAAAGTAACATTACTTATAAATACATAAATAATCATTTACAAAGTAACATTACTTATAAGATACTCACATTACAAACCCAACTTGGGATATATGGAACATAATTCTTTACAGCTTACAATATTTTTGTGCTTTCTCTTTGAGTTCGACTCGATGATTTGTAGTACATTTTCCCGCAATAATTCAACCCAAATTTTAGGTTAGTAGAATCATAGTATTATTTATCGATATGAAAAACAATAATATATAACTCGCACAAAGTAATATTACTTACAAGACGAGAGTTATCATTAAACAATGAATTCACAACAGTGAAGTTGATTTTGGAGGAAGCGATGGGCTTCCATTGTACAATGCGTGGAATCTTTTTTTTTGTTTTCACGACCCACTGTGATGGCAGCCCTCCAATAACTTCGAACATCCATGCCTACAATAAGTAAAATGACAATATTAAAAAAGTATTAAATATTTACTATTAACAAACAATTATCGAAGAATATAATTTTAATGTAGTGCGATTTTAACGCACTCGAACTCCGGATGTAAGCCGTAAACATTGTACTTTTCAATATTATGATTTGGCTTTTCCAAGCGAGTCTTCTTAAATTTCTCCATTTTACCATACAATGCATTGTCAAGACCGTCAGATATCGCTTCCCATGACAAACGATCCCATGGACGGCTTCTAAGTGATCAATGTCATCCACCTCGTTAAGCAATGAAAAGTTTATCCGACTATGAACTTTTCTTCCATTTAGAACTCGTCTCGCAAAATAAAAGAGTGCAATTTTTATCGCATCAATGTCGTCCATAGCGTCAAGTCTAAGTTACCAAACCTTTCGTCGAACTCGCACGAGATTTAAATTATGAAATGCACCATCAAAATACGACAAGCGACTCTATGATTCTTTTTTATCATTTTTGGTACACTGTCGTCACCCCAACAAAGTCCCGTAACTAAACACCACTCTTCAATTGATAAGCGTATCAAATGCTCACCAATTTCAAACCACAACCGATCTGTCTCATTACAGTGCCACTTGTCTTAGCAACAAATTATGCATAATCACACCATCGAATGGAAAGCTTCGACACTCTAAGAAATGGCCAAATATATCCTTTTGAATAATTGCAACTGTCTTTTGTTAACTTACCCTCAATAGCTTTTACGATCGTATCTAATTTACACATACTTGTAATACGCCTGTGAAAATGAACAGCAGTAAGGTATCTCGCGATCATGCCAGTACATACGTAGAATCGCCATATTTCATTATAAATATAACATTATTAAATTAAAACTATATAATTTACAAATTTAAAAAAATTCTTTCAGTAAAATTTCGGAAAATATTACAGGTGCAGCAGCACTCGTCGCACAAAAATTATGCGACAGTACACCGTCGCACCAAATTCCGAAATTACAACCCATAATTTGGTGCGACATGCAGATCGTCGCGCAAGTTTTGTGCGACGTTCGCATGTCGCACCAAATTACGTAATCGAAACTAGGGCCGTCGATTAAACCCGTGCGACTGTGATGCCTGTCGCACTAATTTCCGATCTGAACCGGTAGCGCCGCACCGTGTTTGGTGCGACGGATGCTCGTCGCGACCAAATTCCGTAACCGGGATTCTGAATCGTGCCGCCGCACTGCAATCGACGCGATGGTCGCCGCCATGGTAGCCATCCGCTGCGGTCACGCAGATCGCGCCGATGGTCGCCACGTTGTCCGGAGTTCCTTTAAAAGAAAAAAATTACGTAAAAGTTACCTAGGTGTCTCCTGTGTTCGGTTCATGCTTTCTGATCGTCTTCTCAGAAGTCGAGTAGCGAAAATTTTGGCCAAGGGTATCTTCGTCTGAAAAATTGGAGATTGGCTAATTGCGATATGAAAAATATAGAAAGGTTATTAATGAAAAATAAAAATCGAGAAAGGTTATTTGTGTAAATTTCCCAAGGAACTTTAACACGATCTTTTAAGTTGTATACACCTAATTTAGCACATTAAGCAAATTCAAACCCTTAAGCAAACAACTCTTAAGAATGCTAAATGAAACAATAATAAAATTGAATAAAGAAAGCAATTATAAACACAGTACACATAGAGATACGTGGTTCCACCATGTGAGTGGCTTACATCCACGAATAAATTGATCAACAAGCTTTATTTATGAATCAAGGTGCCAAGATTACAGAGCTTTTTTGACAAGGTACAAAGTACAAGATTATTCTTTCTCTTTCTCTGTCTGCCTAAGCTCTCTTTCTCTCTTATATCTGTTTTGAATAGCCTATAAGCACTCGCTTGAAGTCGACTCTTATAGTAGAATTGACAACCTAGATTGCATAGGTACTGAGACACGTGTACAAAGACAATTATAATGAACTCAAAATTTATTTAAAAGATCACATGCTGCTCACATGGCTCTCTAAGCGTTATAATGTCCAAAATAACTTCATAGCTTGTCGTTTACAACATTAAGTTTCTTGTGCCTCTTACCCTGTCTAAGCGTTATAATGTCCAAAATAACTTCATAGCTTGTCGTTTACAACATTAAGTTTCTTGTGCCTCTTACTTGACTTTATTAAACTATTAAAAATAACTGCAAAATATTGTCGTTTCTAATGTTTGTATTCAATACTCAATCAATAATTCTCTACTTTGAATAAAAAACCTTGCATCTGATTCATTCACCACTTTCATTACTTTAGGACCTGTACACACTGGTTAAGTCCAAACATTTCTTAAACTTAGCAACATGAATAACCTTAGTAAGAATGTCAGATGGATTATCATCTGTATGTATCTTAGTTATTTTGACTGTCCCTCTTGAAACTTCATGTCTCACAAAATAAAATTTAATATCAATGTGCTTTGTCCTCTTATAATAAGTAGGATTCTTGCATAAATGCATTGCATTGGAACTGTCAAAGAAATTATTTATGGTCTCTTGCTTATGACTAAGTTCAGACAGTAATCCTTTTAGCCAAATAGCTTTATTAATTGATTTTGTGGCTGCTGTGAACTCTGCTTCTATTGTAGAGTATGCAATAACATACTGTAAACAAGCTTTTCAGTTAATCAAACAACCATTAAGCATGAACATGTAGCCTGTGAGAGACCTCATTCTGTCTAAGTCTTCTACATAGTCAGAATCTACATATTCTACTAAGTCATTTCTAGCTTCATTCTTTCCCTCATATAGTAATCCAAACTTGAGAGCTCCATTGAGATACCTTAGTATCCATTTAACTCCCCTCAAATGTTCCTTACTTGGTATTACTATGTATATGCTAACAACACTCACAACATATGAGATGTCAAGTCTAGTTAGCATCATGACATACATTAAGTAACCTATAGTACTTTCATATGAAGTATACATCCTTTTAAGTTTCTCATATTTTGTTTTTAAACAATACAGATTACAAAGCCTGAAATGTATTGTCAATAAAACCTGAACTGGTTTAGATTCTTTCATATTAAAGGTCTGCAACACTTTCTGAATGTATTTCTCTTGAGACAAAAAAATTGATCCATCACTTCTGTTCCTGACAATGTTCATTCCCAAGATCTTCTTTGCACCTCCCAAATCTTTCATGTCAAAAACAGATCCAATGAGTGATTTCAAAGCATCAATTTCAGATTTATCTTTGCATGCAATTAGTATATCATCTACATATAACAGTAGATAAATATACTTATTATGATCCAGTTGTTTAAACTAAACACAACAATCATAACCACATCTTGTGAATCCATGTGAAGTCATGAAACCATCAAATTTTAAATACTACTGTCTAGGGGATTGCTTCAGGTCATAGATGAACTTCTTGAGCAAACACACATACTCTTTCTTATTTGGTGGTTTATACTCTTCAGGATATGACATGAAGATTTCTTCTTAAAGTTCACTATACAAAAAACCAGTCTTGACATTAAGCTACTCCAATTCTAAATTTTGTACTGCTGTCAAAACTAACAACACCCTTATTGAAGCATATCTTACTACATGTGAGAAAACCTCTTTAAAGTTAACTCCCTCATTCTGTGTATATCCTTTTGTAACCAATCTAGCCTTAAACATTTTAGATTTAGTTGATGTGATCCCCTCTTTGAATCTATATATCCATTTGCAACCAATAATTCTTCTATTTTCAAGCATTTTTACCAATTCTCAATTGCTGTTTTTATGCAAAGATTTTATCTCTTCATCCATACATTTTCTCTATTCATTTGTATATTGCCAATTAACAGCCTCTCTGAAATATTTTGGTTCCTCAGCATTTATTTCATTTGCAGAGTGAAAGGTAAATGCGATTCAATCAGCGTAGCCATATCTATTGGGAGCTCTAATATGTCTCTTTTGTCTATCCCTTGTTAATTGATAATTCTGACCTTAACCTTTGATCTTGACTGCCGTCTTAAAGTGTCTTTTCTTCGCTTGTACTTTTAACAATCTCATTTGATTCTACAGTATCATATGAGTTGTCTTTTGCAAGTGACTCCACCTTAAACTATACATTAGATGTCCGTTTATTTCGTCTTTTGAAACTTATCAACCAATTTTTCTTCATTGAATACCACATCTCTACTCACAATACACCTTAAAAGAGACATATCAAAACACCAAAGTTTATACCCTTTGGTTTCTTTAGGATATCCAACGAAGATACATTTCAAGGCTCTTAGAGCTAGCTTGCTTTGCTTTATTTGAGCATAGGCTTGACAACCAAATGCCTTAAGGTTCTCGTAACTTGTTGGTTTTTCAGTCCAAAGCTTAAATGGAGTTTTAAACTTAATAGTAGTTGATGGGCTCAAATTAACCGGTAGTAAGTCTGTATTTAAAGTTTTTACCTATAAACTTTTGGTAACTTGGCTTAAATTAACATGCACCTCACCTTATCCATGAGTGTTCTATTCATTCTTTTAGCAAGACCATTCTATTGTGGAGTTATCCTTACTATTTTGTATTTAGATATTCCCTCTTTAGTATAGAAACCATCAAACATTTGATTACAAAATTTCAATCTATTGTCAGTTCTAAGCTTCTTTACTATTTTGGATGTTTGGTTTCCAACTAAAACCTTTCAGCTTTTAAATTTTTCAAACACCTAATCTTTATTCTTAAGCATATAAACCCAGACCCTTATTGAGTAATCATTAATTATTGACAGAAAAAACCTTGCTATGTCCAAAGAAACTTTTTATGCAGGTCTTCACAAGTCTGAGTGTATATATTACATGATGTCTTTTGTTGTATGGACTAATGACTTGAAGTTAGTTGTATATTTTCCTAGGACACAATCTTCACAAAGTATTAGATCTTTAACTCTATAATTACTCAATAACCTTTGTTTTGATAACTCTTTAAGGCCCTTAATGCTCATATGACTAAGTTTCAAATGTCATAGCTTAGTTTTATCAATACTAGAGTTAGATGACACAGATATCTCTCTTATTATAGTGGTACTTCCTAAAAGATACAGTCCATTCTTCTTAGTCCCCTTCAACAGAACTAGTGACCCTTTTACTACACTTAAAACCCCATGTTGAACATTAACAATGCATTCTATATAATCCATTATTTCTAGTAAAATCAAATTCTCTTTTAGTTCAGGAATATGTCCAACCTATTTAAGCTCGTAGATTGAACCATCATGCATTTTTAGTTTAACATTTCTAATACCAACAACTCTACATATTACGTTATTACCCATCATCACTCTACCCCCATCATACTTATGATACTCAGTAAAATAATCTTTAAATGGACACATATGGAAAAAGCAACTTAAATCAAGTACTCATTTACCTTTCTTGACTAACCTCAGCAGTTATTAGTACTCATATTGATTTACATCTTTCCTCTTCAGCCAATGTTTCATCGTCGTTCTGTCCTTTTTGATTTCTTTCTAGATAATCCTTCTTAAAATGTCCCTCTCTATAATATTAGAAGCATTTAAGAGTCTGGTTTTTGTCTTTAAGCTTTCCTTACTTCATTTTCTTTTATGATTTCTTGTTATATTTCCTCTTGATAGTTAACCCTTCGCCAGCTTCATAATCAAGACTTCCCTACTTTTCTTATAGCTCCCTTATGTTGAGAGTTGACTATACTTCATCTAGTGTGTGATTGTTTTCAATATATGAGGGCATTCACAAAATTCTTATAGGAGTCTGATAAAGAACTGATTAATAACAGAGCTTTATCCTCATCATCTAAGGCTTCATCAATTGTTGCAAGTGTATCACGCACTTGATTGAATTCATCAATGTACTTGTCTAATGATGAGCCCTTTACCATTTTCAAGGTGAACATTCATTTCTTGATATAGAGTTTGTTAGCCAATGACTTCTTAATGTACAAACTCTTCAATTTCTCCATTAAACCAACGAATCGAAGTTTCCTTTGGTATCTCTCTTATTACAAAGTCATCTAGGTCGAGAATTATAATGCCTTTTGCCTTCTTATTTATTTCAGCCATCTATTCTCGAGTTTTAGATGAAGATACATCCTTTCATTCTTTCTTGGTTGAGACCTCAAGTGCTTCACTTAAACTTTATGTAATAAGAAGAGCTTCAATCTTCATTTTCCACATGTTGAAATCATTTCTTCCATTGAACTTCTCCAAATCTACTTTCTATATGGCCATATTTGGATCTTGGCTAAGTTCCAAGCTCCGGTATCAATTGTAGAAATTAATCATTATTCAAATTCAAAAGATCAATCTACGCCCTATGAACTTCAATAAGATCTTTCAAGTTGCATACACACAATTCAATAGATTAAACAAATTCAAACCCTTAAGCAAATAACCCTTAAGAATTCTAAATAAAACAATAATAGAATTGAATAAAGAAAGCAATTAAAAACACAAAACATACAGAGATACATTATTCGACCATATGAGTGGCTCTAGCCTACATCTACGGGTGAATCTATCAGCAAGCTTTATTGATGAATCAAGGTGGAAAGATTACGGAGCTTTTTTGAAAAGATATAAAAGTACAAGATTATTCTTTCTCTCTCTCTCTCTCTTTCTGCCTAAGCTCTCTTTCTCTCTTGAATCTGTTTTGAACCGCCTATAAACACCTTCCTATAAGCCAGGTCTTATAACATAATTAACAACCTAGATTGTACAAGTACTAAACATGTACAAAGACAGTTATAACGAACTCAAAATTTGTTTAAGAGATCATATGATGCTCGCGTGCCTGCTTAAGCATTGTAATTTCCAAAACGACTTCACAGCTTGTCGTTTACAACATTAAGTTTCCTGTGCCTCTCAGTTGACTTCATCAAACTATTAGAAACAACTACTAAACGTTGCCGTTTCTCTTGCTCATCTTAATATGAAAATGGTCTCTTGGATCCATCAGCTTTAATATATTAACTAGCTTCTGCAACATCCCGCACAAACTTGAATACCTATTTTTTTTAAATTTTTTTTTTGGATTTTAATTCACAAAAAATCACCATAAAATTAGAAAATGAAAAATAATCCAAAAATTCAATAGCAAAAAAGCCCTAGTTTAAGAATTAATCTATATATATATATATATAAGAAATTTACACTGCTCAATAAACAGAGCATGAATAATACAAGTAGGGCTTCTTTTTTTAATTTCTAAAAAATTAATAGTAAAATAAAAAGTCTAAATTGGAGTTCTGGATCAGCAGGTTCACCTAAGCCTGCATTCAAATTTGAACATATGTGGCATCTGAAAACTTCATTTGAATTTTAGAGGAAATATAATCCAGTGACTTAACCCGACCCAAATTATTCAAGTTCAGTCCAGGTTTGGGCCAAGTCCAAATTTAATTGTCATTCCTAGTTTAGATTAAATTTACCCGTGAAAAAAGTTAATTTTAAGTTGACTTAAGTTTGCGCACAAAGAGCCACCAGGCCTTTGGCCCAGTGGTCAGGGTTGCTGCCCTCCAAATTGGAGGGCAGCAGTTCGAGCCCCCACAATCACATTGTGGGGGTAAGTCCTTTCTCAGCACTTGAGTGAAGGTCAGTCTGCTTCTTCTTTACCCAAGTGTGAGGAGTAGACATCCCTCGAATATTAGTGAGAGTTTAAATCTATGCAGTATTTCATACGAATTATTGTAAATTAAGTTCCTTACCCAAGTGTGAGGAGTGAAGGTCAGTCTGCTTCCTTACCCAAGTATGAGGAGTAGACATCTCTCGAATATTAGTGAGAGTTTAAATCTAGGCAGTATTTCATACGAATTATTGTAAACTAAGTTCCTTACCCAAGTGTGAGGAGTAGATATCTCTCGAATATTAGTGAGGGTTTAAATCTGGACAAGATCTTACATCTAATTATTGTAAACTAAATCCGAGAGTTTAAATCTGGACAGTACTTCATACAAATTATTGTAAACTAATTATTGTAAACTAAATCCGAGAGTTTAAATCTGGACAGTACTTCATACAAATTATTGTAAACTAAATTCTAGGCATAGTCTGATTTGTATATATCAATTATAGTCTCATGTAATATGAGTTGTAATCCTGAGCATTAGTCTCTTATATCAAAAAAAAAAATTTGCGCACAAAGAAAGCTAATTGTTTGGGTAGTACTTCATATGAATTATTGTAAACTAAGTTCTTTACCTAAGTGTGAGGAGTAGATATCCTTCGAATATTAGTGAGGGTGTAAATCTGGACAGTACTTTATACGAATTATTGTAAACTAAATCTCAGTTATAATCTGATTTATATATATTAATTATAATCTCATGTAATATGAGTTATAATACTAAACATTAATATCTTGTATAAAAAAAAAAAAAATGTTTGCGCACTAATTGTTGGGTTCTCACGTTAAGCTTATTACGGGGAAATAATAAGTTAAAGATTCCATAACTTACATACTCCTTACAACCGACCGTGGGTCTCACTTGAGGCCTACGGCCGGGGCACTGTTTATGGACAGGAATCTTTGAAAAAAACAAAAGGCAAAGGGAGAGGTGAAAATCCTCACGTCACCGCTTTTGAGAAATTTCATTTCAGTCCTTGTAGTTTTAAATTTTCTAATTTTATGATATCGTTTGGATTTGCTTCCAAACTACCGAGCAACGACATCTTGCTGTTTATGACCGTTGATCTGGTGATGGACGGCTCAGTGAACACTGATTTTCAAAGGTCAAAAGGCAATCGTAGAACATACTCAAAATTCCGTCATTGAACATCATCTCCTTTGTCAAAATCAGAGACAAGCAAAGCGATTCCCTCTCTCGAGTCTCGACTCAGATAACTTCAACAGGTGGAGATTCTTGACCTTTTATCGGCTTTTATTTTTTTATTTAATTATCATTTTCTTGACGATGTTGTGATATTATTTCTTGATCTGGTTTTAGCGATATTGAATAATCTGTTTGTTTGCCAAGAAAATGTAAGGTAAAAGGAATACGTGCGAATTTTTTTTTTTAATCAGTTTCTCGGATTCTAATTTTTGTCAAGTGAAGAGCTTGTACGTGTATCCTTTATTTCGCGTGTGGATTTATCAAATTATTGTTTCTTGTCAAAACTTTATGTTTCAGCATAGAAACAGAGTCCTTTGTGCTTTGCAAGAGTGAAAAAGTTTAAGATTAGGAAATTTGATGGATTATAATTGCATAATTGGCTTTAATTTTTGGTTGTTCTCATGTGTGAGAAGATTCTTTTGACTTTGTTAGTTTGAAATGCAGCATTGTGAATTAAGAGCTAATACTATTGATATGTACTTTTAACATTTGTATTTTTTTTTTCTTTTGGAAACTGCAGTCCTTGGATCAAAGTTTGATATTTGCTTTGAAGTATATTGAGATACAAAAGCAGTATCTGAAATGCAGGTTAGCTACTATTGACACGATTACTATTTTTTTTTATGATAGCTTCTGCTCGTGTGGTTCTTTTCGTATGTTCTTCGCATCATTTTGGTCATGGAACTAGGAAATCAAGTGCAACTTGTATTGTATGATTAGTATCCATCATACAAATAACGTCAGATGGTTTGGCACTGGGTGGGTGGAATAGACCTTGTTGAGTTTCATTGATTGTTTTACATTGTTTATGAATGTAAACCTTTACTGTTGGCTGCACTCTATTTGCAGGCATCTAGAGCAAGGTTATTCAAGGAATACAAAGAAGTGCAGCGAGAGAAATCAGCTGACCCAGACATTCAATTAGTTTGTGATGATTCCAACATATTTAAATGGACTGCTCTTATTAAGGTCGGTGCAGTTTTGATGGACAAAAATGGGGCATTGTGTTGTTGCTTGACTTTGTCTAATCCTTCCACCTTCTGGTATCAATTTAGGGACCATCAGAGACTCCTTATGAGGGTGGGGTATTCCAGCTTGCTTTTGCTGTTCCTGAGCAATATCCTCTGCAACCTCCACAAGTGAGGTTTTTAACAAAAATATTCCATCCAAATGTGCATTTTAAGGTGAGTCCCTTTTTATGATACCATTACCATAACACTTTGATCTGCCATTTGACAAAATTAAGGAAGAGAAATTACTTCTAGTATCAAAAAATTTAGTGATTTTGCCTTTATGATGTTTTCAAAATCAATTTGGAGCTTTAATATTTTTGGTTTGGTTACTTGCTCAAACTTTGATGACCTTAATATGATTTATCAAAAATGTAAATACACGACGAAGAATAAAGTTCTTTGAACCGGTGCACTGTAATGTTTCGATATTGTTGTTCACTTGATTAAATTGCTGTGTCATCAACTACAGAGCTGTATAATTTAGTTGCCAATATTCATATGATTAGTAGAGACTAGAGAGAAGATTTGAAAACTTATGAGAATATTGAACAGCAATTGAGGGGAAATGGAAATTGAACAGACTGGAAGAAATTAAAGAATTGCAATATGTGAATGAGAAGGGCATACAGCATTTGGGAAAGGAAATGAAACTAATCATCATCCATGAAAATACTTGAAATCTTTTAATAATTGGGTGCGAAAGGTGAGAATGTGCTAAATCCTTATATTTGAAGAAATCTTCAGTCCTATTTATATAATATGAATGATTAGTAAATTGAACTACCTACCTTATATTTGAGAAGGGCGTGCAACATTTTGGAAAGGGAATGAAACTAATCATCATCCATAAAAATACTTGAAATCTTTTAGTAATTGGGTGCGAAAATATATTGAGGGGTGGTTCCAGGGATTAGAGGTTAGAATGTGCTAAATCCTTATATTTGAAGAAACCTTCAATCCTATCTATATAATATGAATGGTTAGTAAATTGAACTACCTACCTTTACTCTGGATTGTGGTTAATTAAGTGTTAATTTTGTTATTTCTCTTACAGACAGGAGAGATATGCCTTGACATATTGAAGAATGCGTGGAGCCCAGCTTGGACTCTTCAGTCTGTTTGTAGGGCTATAATCGCCTTGATGGCACACCCAGAACCTGATAGTCCGCTAAATTGTGATTCAGGTATGTGGCCGCTATTTTTGTTTCTGCACTTTGAATTCATTTCACGTTAATGTCCTGGCGTGATCATGGGTCTTAAAACTGTCTTCAATCCAAAACGACTGCTAAAGTTCTTTGTGACATAAAAGAAAAATTTCAGTTGCGACATTTTTGCAAGACGGATATGCAAGCTGGAAATTTAATACTTCTTATTTTCTGAACTAAGATCAACTTAGTCTGAAGTTGCTTTCCTATCGATGATACTTATTTTTATTGCAATTCTCATCTTGTAAACAGGCAACCTTTTACGCTCAGGTGATATCAGAGGATTTCAATCCATGGCAAGAATGTACACTAGACTTGCAGCAATGCCAAAGAAAGGGTGATTGATGAAGCGCTATTTAATGTTACGAATTATGAGAGCGTGATGTTGCAATTGTGACTGAACAACTATGGGCCTGTGGCTACATCCGGAGATTTTTTTTTTTTCTTTGAAAAAAAGGGCTTTTTGAACTCTAATTTACTACTTTCGTTGTGTAAAATTGGAATGCAGAAAGTGTCTTCAATATGGCTGGCTGTGTCAAGCACTATAATGGGACTTCTTCTACTGGCTTATTGTGTAAAAATTATACGTATTCTCTTTTTCATGTGTATCAGCAGTATATTTATGGGGAGATTGTGCTACTTAACACATTTCTAAAGTAGGGATTGCGACTAACGTGGCAGTTGGTCCTTGTACAATTCATCGTGTGAACATGAAACGTTAGGTAATTGCATAATTCAGGACAGTTGGTAATAATTATGCCTTATGTATGTATATAATACATCAAATGGGATATAAACTTTGGACATCAAATTTTGCCGACATAACATTATTATTGTTATTATTTTTGAAAACCTCCGCCATAAGGTTTTATTTAAATACCACAAGCAGAGGATATTTCGAAATTCTAGTCCAATATGCTGATTGTAATTACAATTAATATATGGCACGTCATTATTCCCTTAATGAATGAAACAAGGGACAACTGCAAATTTAAACATCTTAAAATTGAAACGGTGATAGGTGAAACAAACAAGTTGGTTTACGACATAAATGGCCACCGTGCAATGCAATGCAAAGAGAATTTTTCTTGTGCTGGCTAGCTAACAACTCGTTCATGATCTGCATCTGCTGGTACTGGCTAGCGTAGAAAGAGTGAGTGAATCTTCACCCTCAAGCCAGTCTTCCCGGTTCCAATCAAACCTTAATTAAAACGTTACGAGAGAATTGCGATATTGTTCATAAAGTTTGTGATGATAACTTGGCAGAAGCTTTGGAAAGCTACACATACAAAACTAGCTAGCTAGCTATATGCTTTCGCCAAATTCAAATATACAAGACTGGTATAAACGAAAAATAGATGGTTTCTGATTTTGTTTCCAACGGATTTGTTTGTTAAATTATTTCTCATTTCGGTTCTTTGTGTGCTATTCTTTTACCTTAGCCTCAATTTCTACCATTCTCCTTGTCAATAAATTACCCTAACCTTCTGTTATTTCCAAAAGCAGGCTACAAAGGAGCTGCTTGTAACTCGAATTTCGGAGAAATAAAAACTAAAGGGTGAGTGATCAAGATCCAAAGTCTTCAAGTGGAAAACCAAGCAATCTGTAGAGATGAGATAGCGATGGTGCAAGCTACCCAGATACCAGAGATCATTAATTCTGACCCCGCTCTAGCTAACAGGGAGATGAATAGTCCATCAAATGCTTTCCAGTGGACAGATTTTGGTGGATCGGACTGGTGCAAATCCACCAAATGTTTAGGATGCGTGTTTATTTTATGTTGTCTCTTTGCATGCATGAATGCTTTCATGTATTTCTTAAATTTTTGTACTAATCATTTATGTATAACGTATTTACTATTTATGTAGAAGTCTGGCATCTTCACTCTACTTGGTCATGATATGTACTTTTAATGACAAAAGAAATTCTGAACCTTGCTTGGATCAACCGTGAAATCTTCCGTCTTGAACTTGCTTGTACTTTTCTCCTTGTCCCCTACTTCTTTGTGAAATGTAATTTGTGAAATGTAATGTGCCAAGCTTTCATATTAGCTTGGCACATTACACTACGTGACACATGGATTTGATCTGGGTGTTATTAGGATTTTTGGGCTAGTTATATTGCTTGGGCTTGTCATATCCAGTTACGCCCATACAATTACTTCATTGGTAAAAAATGATTTTTTTTTTCTAAAAATAAAATTAATTATATATATATTTATTAAAAAGAAAATTCACTCTCTTTTCATTATTTTCGTATTTCTAAACAAACAGCTAAAGATGTTATTATGTTCTAAACATTAGCCATTTTCCTATCATGAGACACCATTCGAATACAATTCCAAACACACCCTTACATTTCGATCAATTTTAAATTTTTCTGTCTTCTCCAAGCGCCAGCGAAGTGGTGCCAGTGCACGCGTGCTTTTCTGTTTATGATTTGGATTTGGAATTTTGGAACAAGTGTATTTACTATTTAGCTGCCTTTTTCCTTTCGGCGGGGTGGGTTCGCACGTGTGCAGCATTTTAACGCTTGCACGTACGTAGCAGTCGATTGCGGCAACAAATGACAAACGAAATATCAATGGCAGCAACAGCATCGCGCAAATGTAGATACAAATATAATATACAACATATTGAATCGAAAATGAACAGGAAGCGTAGGTTGAAGGAAGCTAGGTACATGAATGAACATAAATCCATGCACAGTCTGAAAGCAGCAGGTCCAAATTACAAATCCATGCACATAAAACACAATCCAAAAGAATAAAAAATAAAAATTACTGCTTGAGGAGGAACTTGTCGAGCCAATCACTGGCTTCTTTAACCATAAAAGGCGTCATCTGGTGCCCAATTCCAGGTTCCGCTACCAGCTGCATTCAGATGAAAGAATCATAAATTATACAAACTAGCCATGAAATTGCAAGAAATTATAGTACTTGTATCTACCAGATGACACAAGTCCATACCTTAAAATTATCAGAACAATTGGCCTTTGCATAAGCCTTGCATGCTCCGGCTTTGGGAATTTCCAGACCTGCAAGTGGACAGCGGGGATCTTCTGCACCTGCAATTTTTAAAACCACACAAACACACAACGTTGTGACGAAGATGAACATTAAATTTAAAAGTCAGTATTAGTCAAAAAGAAAAAGAAAAAAAAAAAAACTGAAGAAAGCTGCAGGATCATATTTAATGGAAACAGCATAGCAGACTGCTGTTCTTAAGAAAAAGGGGTAGGTAGCTTATTGGCTAGGCTAAGGGCTGAACCAAATAAGATAGAAAGGGAAAGGAAACTGAAAGATGAACTAGGCTACCAACACATTGATAGATACAGAGAATGATAACAATTTGCTTACACTTGGAGATCTCCAATTAATGTTGTTGCTCTTTATGCGGAACACATTGAAATTACTCATGACTTTATACAGCCATGTGTAAGTAAAAAGTTTGAAAAGTATCACTTAGACGGACCAAAATAATTCTCAGTGATTTCTTAAGCTTTCTTAAGCATATGAATGTATTCTTGTTTCTATTAATCTAAATTTGAAATTTATAAAAAAATTATGTAATAAACTAACAGATTCTGGAGCAGAAGAGCAATTATTGTCGTGATTGAAGAATAAAATGATTATACCGGTTATAATCAGCAGTGGACGTGGAGCAATAGCTAGGATCGTATAAGGTGAATCAAACTGGGAGGCTAGGCCAGGAGCAATTCTATCCCAGACCTGTTCACAATAATATAACAATCAGAGATCCTACTTCGGAAGCACACCGTAAGAGAAGAAAACTCAACCAAATGTTAGCTTCTGAAGGATGAAAACAAGATGAACATATCAAATTCATGCAGCTACACAAGATTGCTAATTCTTGAGCCATAACTAGTCATATGAACATTATTATATGACAATACCAGCATATGAGAAGAGGTCATAGAATGTGCATGAATATGTACTGGAACATGGTAACTGACCTTCTCCACGACTTCTTTATCAATTGTGCTTTTATCTAAATCAGTCCTTGCTTCTGAACCAGAAAACCAATAGCATCAGACAAACAAATGGCAGAACGTTTGAAAAGCTAAATATGGAAAATTATCATATTCAAATAGTAATCAAGTGCCACTAAACATATGTATTGCATTCTTTATACAACACCGATTTAAGATTACCTTCAAATACAGCCTTTATACTGTCAACTCGAGCTTGCCACTTATCATTCTCTATGGCCCATCGAAATCCCTGCAATTTATTACATTGAAGTTAAGTACATTATTCCAAAGAAAATTTCATACACTTTTGCTTATTAACTTTCAAAAGTTTACAGGCACACCTGAACGCCAATAATAGGAACAGTCACCTTATAGCGAGTGTCAGCAGCAGAAGCATACCACGCATGCATTCCTGCATTGGTTAATAACCAGATAGATTCCACATATCGCGGTATGGAGTTTAATTTTTGAACTTTTCAATATCACTCAACCAACCTCCAAGTGATTCGCCAGTAATTCCTATCCTAGTAGGGTCTATATCCTCCCTCTGGGTTAGATAATCTGCCAGTTTTATCAAGTCCCAGGCCTGCAAGATTCTAAAGCCTAAGTTGCTTTCTCATGGACAAAGATATTCAGAACAATGAATAATAACGATATTATAAGTTCTAGACCAACAGATCCAAAGCTTTAAGTAGGCAATTTTAGTAGCTATAAAGGAAAGCAGAACTCAAAGAAAAACTATTTATTACAACAAGACTCACCAAATTTCCTGTAAGTAGGTAATGTTTCAGAAACCACAAACCAGTGCAGTCTACATAGATGACATGTCAAACGAAAAATTGAAAAATGGAATTACCGTATCAAATATGAATGGCATAGTGTCACCATTTTTCCATGATGAAACAAGAGCCTGCATTTGAATGGCATAATGAGATTATGATAATGAAATTTAAATGAAAAAGAAAAGAAGTTTGGACTGTGCAAGTCTGACTACTCCCATTCCCATACGACGAGACCACTAAGTAATGAACAAATTTCATTTGGCCAAAAAGATTTAAAAATCCATGCTTTTCCAATTCAAAGATGAATTCATGGACAAATATCCGCAGGAAATCAGTTCAGAGTACAGGCAGAGCACACACATCTCGATAAGTGGTTTTGCTACTGGCGCGTTCACCATGGTAACGAGAATCAACGGCAATGGCTATGTATCCCCTTGAAGCATATGCCTGAAACACAGAAAATAGACAAAGTTCATACAAATAAATGTATCTTACCTGCAATAGAAAGTCAAAGTAAACTCGGAAAACTACCTACCTCAAGCAATGGCCGCAACCATTCCTTGCACTTATGTGTACTGTGCAGAAAAACAACAGCAGGCCTATTTCCTTTATCACTTTCTTTCACGCTTAAAATTAACAGCGGCAAGCGCCCCTGCTCTCCAGCCTATAAAAGAAATTGACCATCATGCAATAGTTATCTTCGTAATTAAAAAAAAAAAAAAACAACCATATAGCATTAACACGTACAACCCCCATGCATAAGTGCTCCAATAAATTCGAAAAATTGAACGATTTTTAAAAGCCTCTAATTTTTGAGGTGAAATTTGGCATACATATAATGAATTAAGATCTTGATACCTCAGTATATAAGTAAAGATTTTCTTCTATGAGTAATTTCTTAAAATTTTCAACATTGGCCTTCGGACAAGACTCCATAGCCTAGCAAATCATCAAAATTAAAAAATATATTCAGAAATTTATAAAATTATAATTGGACTCAACGAGTTCTACCTCAAAACATCGAATATGATAATATTAATAACCTCGCTGTAGGCTGGCGGCTTATCATCCTGATAAAGAGGATTTAACACAGGCTGCGCATGTTCCACTGTCAACGGGACTGAGAATGCAAAACTTCAATCAATTTTACATTAACAAAAATAATAATCCACGAGCTGTTTGGCCGACGAGAATAAGTGCTTCTGAAGTGAAACGAATTTTGATAAGCTAAACAAACGGAGCACTATAACGCTTTTCTTTTTCTTTTTTAAATAATTCGACTTAGATTTTACCTTCTGCAGATCGTTTGCTTCGCAGGAAATTGACAAATTCGGATCGAATCTTCTCAGCGTCAATTGGAATACTCTCTGCTTTTTCCATTTGCATCTGCGCGGTGGTCTCGGTGAATGCTTCGTTTTTTTTAATGTGGATCGCGCATTTATAATTGCAGTTTTTTGGCGGGTAGGTTCGCACGTGCGGAGCACGTGTGTGGCTTTTTAATGGTTGCACGTGCGTAGTCGATGGTGGGATGCATATGGAACTGGGAGCAGTACTGCCGTTTCGATGCGGAAGATAAGAATGAAGATGCTTCATCTCTCTCTCTCTCTCTCGCGTAAAGTTTACTGAAGAAGAGTTTGTGAACATAAAGAGCTTTTAGTTAGTCATATCGGACAACGTGGCCCAATTATTTACTCTTTCCCCCCTCTTTTTTTTGGTATCTTTCTGGTGTTCTGTGCTTGTTCTAGATCGAAAATGAATAAATAAATCCAATTATTGTCGAAAATTACGGGCCTGTAATGCTGTTCACTGGCATCATCAAAGCAACGTACAAAATATAGAAAGAAGAGTTACAGAAACAATTTTTGTCCGAAAAGAAAATGAACGGGAAACGAAGGTTGAAGGAAGCTACGTGAATGAACATTACTGAGTGAAAAACCAGTTCCGGAAAGTACAAGGAAGCAGCATTCATTAATCTGTTCAGGCGAAAAACGCCATGCTATTTGCAGTTTTGAACGATACTATGAACACATAACCCATAAAGTTGCCAGGCAAACAGGATTCATAAAATAAGTTACAAAGTCACAGGCAACTCGATCTGGAGGCATATGATTATCTGAACAAGCAGATCAGCAGACTATGTCTAAAGACTAAACCTATACAAGGAAATTGGTTCAAGTGATATGCTCCAGGAAAGGAGCGATAAAAGGCCTAAAAATAATTATTAATAATTAGGTAGGACGATGGAAACTTCCTTTAGCTACATGAAGAACAGCGAATCTTCGGTAAACATCTTTTCTGGTGATATCTTTGTTGTTACTTTCGGTTCTTAATCTCTGAATCTATCACTCTCTGTCCATTGGGCAAGCCAACCTTCATAGGCAGATCATTATTCTGCGTGGAAGCGACCGTAGTGGCAGTACGAGATGGTTCCACAGTCATTGAAACTACAGATTTTGCACTGCCATAGCCACAAGGTCCCTTGTAACTCCTTACCTCAATTCCAGATCTTGAGGTGCCATCTTCTACGGCTTTATGTTGGCTTCTTGTTTCACTCTTGACCAGTGGAGAACACATTGTTTCTGCAACATGCAACAAGTTATATCATCGTTTGTCAATTTAGTTTAAAAAGTGGATGTCATGGAACTGTAAGTGCTATGAAGAAATGACAATTTCTCCAGTACCCAATTTTGATTTAGTCTTGAATTTCTACTCCATGAATTCTGACCTTTTCCCTTCACTGAAATTTTGACCTAAAATTTTACACAATTTTTCATCCATTGATCTATTCAATGCAGTGGCAGAGAGGATGAACTAGTTAACTATAGTATATGCTACCTTTTTCACTTTGAATCTTCATCATTAGATTGTAAAAGATCAATGGATGAAATTTATATCACAATTTGACTAAAAGATTTAAGGGAACGTGCCACCACCCATTTCTATATGACTTCAAATCCATTCTGTGATTGAAACTTCAAACACTCCTTTATATCATCTCACGAGTAGCTATCATCTATGGACAGAGGTTCACTTAAGCACTACAACTCCATAATGGAAGTGCCTAATGACTCTTTAAACCAATCAAAACTAGAGATGTTTAGAAAGGGAGCACAACTATGGAAATGCCTCTTACGGTTATAAAACAAAACAAAATTTCAAAATGTGAGAATTGTGAGTTGTCAAACAACAATTTCGGGGAAGGGTTTGCAACCATCACAAAAAACCGAAAGTGTTTTCTACTTTAGAAATTAAAAGTTTAAATTTAAAATTTTAAAAAAACAGTTACCTTTTATGCTCCCACAAGTTATGAGTCGGTTAAGAAAATCCCGGAACCTTGTCAAGACAAGTCTTTCTTGCTCAGCATAGATTATTGTGGATTCATACCCATTAGATTTCTGGACGGTGCTTTTACTTGCCAACCCTGTTTGTGGCCCAACTTGCATAAGCGCTGAATCCTCTTCATCACACATTAATGCACGTGTTCCAGGAGACAATGGCCTTTCATTTAGCATATCGCCACCATCTGACCCAGAACCGCTGGTTCCATCTACATCCATTTGATTCCCACTCTGGCGATCATCAGGGATACCATTGTGAACTTCGATACCATTGTGAACTTCATTTCCTTTTCTACTATCTTCACACTCCTGAATGGATGAAGCAACAGAAGGTCTAGAACCAACTCCGTCTGTTTGTAATGCACCTACTTTTTCTGCAGATTTTGAATTAAAGAAGTCAAACATTATTATCTGATACAAATGAACCATATTTTACCACTAATTCAAGAACATGTTCAAAGAATCAAACCACAGGCTAAGAAATATACAGAATACCTAAGGCAGAGTTTTGCAGTGGTAATTCTATGAAAAATAATGGATACTGAAAGATAATTATACTAAATAAATACACTAGATTTTACACTGAAACCTTGAGGTATAGTCAAAGAAAAACACCATACCTCGACAAATATTTGCATTTCAATTGTGAATCCTACATTTTGAAAGAAAATCAAATATGCTAAACAGAGTAAATAAAATATAAGAAAAATGAAACTCACAGCATTAAAGAAATTAGCACTGTATAAGAATTTCCTATCAAAAAACATCTGAGACATACATGCGCCATCATGCTATACAATGGAAATGTACTTGTAAATGATATTTAAAAGATATAAAATACAAGTTAAATTTGGTTAGGTTTCCTGAGATAAGACATGACGATTTTTAATTTGAGAGTAGATTATAAAGTTTCCAAATTATCTTGAACATGTGAAAAATAACTGTTAATTCAAATTCTTTAAAGTAATAAAAACTACTTTGTGCAGTAGCACATTGCGCTGCATTCGAGATAAAATTACAGACAGACTAAGGGTCTGTTTGAGATCGGGGTGCTGTGGAAAAAAACTGTAACTATGAAATAAAAATTGGTAGTATATAGTAAATATAATTTTGAAATAATAAATTTGACAAAATTATTAAAGATATAATAGATTTTTCATCATACAAGTCAAAAATCATATTAACATACTTCCAAGCTACAGCAGCTAGAGTTTACCAAACACTTTAGTGTTGTAGTTTTTAAAATACAACTGCTCAACCTCAATCCTAAACAGACCTTAAACAAACCAAGCTATTCTAAAATAGACTTAGAAATAGAGAAATCATTTTTCCTTCCTAAAAATAATAGAGAATTATAGCCATTCTAGCAATATATTTGGAAAAATTTAAAACCAAACTTATGCAAAGAAACAAGCAATAAAAATATTTGAATGTAATGATCAATACCTGTAAATGTCTTTGTAGCTTCTGATGAAACTATGACCAAAAGTGAGCACAGCTCCTTCATGTCCTGTGGTTGGAGGATGTCCGCCAAAGGAGATCTTCAGTCATGAAAATATGCCAATTAGAGTTTAACCAAAAATTAAAGAAAAATTTGCCACAGAGCAGACAGATGAAACCAAAAAAAGGGGAAAGGGAGAGAAGGGATGGATTACCTTAAGGCTGACTTTGTAGACCCCAGAACTGATGCATTCCGAGAAACAGGGACAGACTGGGAAGAAGGGACTGCAGAATTTTGTACGTTGTTTCCCTGATGGATGAAAGTTATCACGGTCAGCAACTGTCACATTTGTTTTGTGAATTCTAACATAAATTACCGCATACAAAAGAAGAATGCGCCAAAATATATATGTATACATACACGCATATATACATATAAAAGCATCACTTAAAATCAAAAGTTACACATGTAAAATTCAACTAATTGGTGGTCTTGAATTTTGATCCATAAGTATATATATTCATACATCTAAGGGTGCAATAAAAATTACCTGCTGACTTCGAGGAGTCCTGATGATGGACTGATCTTTGGCAGCTACACCAAATAAGAGCTCCTCACTTTTTCTCTTCTTTGACGTTATAAGAGTCCCATATCCAGATGAACCAACAGCCCCGATAATCGCAGCATTGGCGGCTCTTTGCATGAAGGCAATACCATTATGATCTCCATGAAAGAGAGCCCTCCTTTCTTCACTTCCTTCAAAGTTTTTGCAGTCTAAACATCTACAGTTTTCAGAGCATAGAATATTGGCTTGGAAGCATTCACAATACTTCTTGAGGCAGCCTGATTTCTTGCAGTGACATCCTTTGTTGTGCTTCGCTGCCAGCTGAGCTTCCTGTGCATCTTCCTGAGTTGTTTTGAGACATATTAAATGCTACTGAGGATCATAAAGACCAGGGAGCAAAGGAACCAATACATAGGTTTCATGAATGTATTCATCATTTTGCTTTTAGTTTATCAAAAAGAAGCAATTTTATATATTAAAACATAATCTACATTCTCCATTCATGAACTTGATCTTGGCACTTAATTCAGTCAGATGAAGTCAACACAACAGCACTGTAGGACTTAACAAATTGACTTTGCTGGGAAACACTGTTTCAAGACTCAATGGAGTCAAATAACATACCCTAGCATCCTGAGCTCCATGGGGGCTGCTAGCAATTTTTGGTCTGAATGCATTTGGATTACGCTCTAATGTCGCTCCAACGGCCTCTTGCCTAGCAACCTCATGCTCCACGTTATTATGACAATTTACACAATTACATCCATCGCAATAAATTCCAGCAGCAAAGCACTCACAGTACCTACCAATTGCAAAAATTTGCTTGTTGAGATTGTACTAGACAAATCTGAAGTAGCTAAAGTCTGTTAGCTCCAAATGTAATCTACTTCAATAAGTTATCTTTGAATTGGGTGTTAAGATGTGCCCCTAGAGAAGTGTTGGAATTGATGTTGATCCAAATCTCCACAAAGTGGGTATCAACAATTATAATTTAGTAGGAAAGACAAAAAGAAAACAGAAATATCCTTCATGGCCATAAACCAAGCAATGCACTTACAACTTCAAACACCGAGAGTTTCTGCAATTACATTGCTTTTGTTTCTTTGGAGTACCATCTTTCGCATCAGTGTTAGCCCGCGGTCGTGATCTAGGAGACTCTTGCTTTCTGAGGGAAACAAAACACATAATGAAAAACAGTTAAAAAAGATTAATCTAGTGTATGCATAAGCAGCTAGGAACATCCATACCAATTTCAAGCTTGCTCCTTTAAATGCAGAAACAAAACCATAATCAGCAGAAGGTGAGCTTAAACTTACACCGATAAAATACACAACTAAAAGCATACCCATTAAACCAAGAGGTGCAAATGTTATTGATATACAGGCGAAAGGCAACAAATTGAGGAACACAAAATGAGTGCATATTAAATACTAAAGGCCAACTGCAGCAAAGACCCCACAGAAATAGAATGGCAAAGAAATTTAAAAAAGAAAGAAACATTAGTTCAGATGAGTACACCCAATTCAAACTTCTTTTGATGCAGATAAGCTTGAGCATCCATATCTAATGTTTTTGGGTACTCAGTATCCATAATTGTCCTCTAACTTGCAAAAAAACTTTATGTCGTATTATAACAGAATATGAAGTGTGCTTCTAAGACCTTCAAAGTATCATTTAAGTTATCCAAACAGATGTTATTATAATTCACTATAGTATAATATCTAATATGGCAAAATTAATTTTATATATAATTTTCCACAAAATTATGAATTTCATTTACAACCGAAAGTCTCCTTCAACTTTGTCCCAAGTATACCAGAAACTCGAAAACATCTGAACGTCTATTAACAAATGTTACATATATCATCCATCAATAAACAAACAAGTCCATTAACATAAGCATCTCTAACTTTGAGCATACAATAATAGCTTATTGTCGGACTTAATTCGATCATTTAGAATTTTAAATTCCTAAATCACAATTGCTTCAAAAAACTTACCCAGGAGGCAGTGTCGGTAGGGGAAGTTTATGCACTGGATGTGGGACCCGATTCACCATTCGCATGTGCTGCGGCCGTGCTTGCCATTGCGGCATTGCCTGTGATGGTGACCTTATATGTGCTTGCACATGTGGTTGTGACGATGGTGGCAGTAACTGCAATCGTACAAGTGGCTGCGACTGTGACTGTGACTGTGGTGGTGACAGTGACGCCACCTTCGATTGCACTTGCGGCTGCGATTTTGGCGGCTGTGGCTGCAACGGCGAGTGTGATTGAGGCTGTGACGGCTGTGACTTTACCGACTGCTCCGACAGTAAGCCGTTGGCCGACGCTCGGCAAATGGTGAAATCAATTGCCTCGCCAATTTCTTTGGCGCAATATCAGAAATCGTCTCGCCTTGTTCCATTAATTTTTCAAATAAATTTTATAACCATAAATGAATATATAATTTAACAAATACGAAATTCAAGTATCTTGAGATTCTATCTCCAAAAACGACAGCTAAACAATGTCCTTTTGTATCTACGCTAGCCGCTAAACTGCTGACCTGAATCTAACGTAAGCACCGATTTGTACGGAACGACGGAATGATAGATTTTTACTTTAAAACGTAAAAAATTTAAACCCAATCAAAATTCAAGAAACGGCGTCGGCTTGCTGAACACGGCGGCGCGCAAATTTGATAGAAATTGATGGAATCTAGGAACGGAGGAAGAGGGCTTAAGGCTATTGGTTTTGTTTGTTGCTCCTCTCCTCTCGTTTTCTTTGAAATTGAAATTTGGTGAATTTTTACGGTTGGATGCGAGGGGTGGATGATCCGACGGGTGAAATTGAAATAATTTGTTTGACGGATGACAATGAGTGAAAGAGTGTTGAGGGTTTATTGGCCGTTGGATTCAGATGGATTTAGGTTTTTATTCGAGGAAAGTGATGGGGTGGAATTTGGCGGTAATGGAACCGGAAAAGGATATGATTTTCCATTCTTCTGGGACACGTGTACGGATCGATCTGCTGCTTTTTGAATATCTGATATAAGCAAGGGTGAGGTTAAAATTTTAAAATTGAAATTTGCTCGGGGCCGATTTTGAAATGTACAAGCTTTTAGCAGGTCTCTTATCTTTGAAGTTTGAATGGATTTTGGTGGGGCCCATTAAAGTTATGACTGAGCACTTCACAGTCTTCACTTGTCACTTTGTAGATTGACCTAAGAATTTATAAAAATGACTCAAATTAAGGAATAATTTACAACATTAGCCCGCCTGATATTTTTCTTTCTTTGGCACGTGTGCTTTTCAAATCTCATTTATGTGAATCCGAAAGTTGACCTTCCTTTGAAAAATGGTTGACCTTATTGCTATAAACAAGAAATAATAATATAACACCCTTGTTTCATTAATCCATTTTGCTTTTTCAACTAATCCTTTGTTGTCACGTATGTTGATAACTTAATTTATATAAATATTTGTAATTGTATCATAGTTATAAAAGAATTAACCTTCTGAGATAATAAAATTATACATTCATATATTTTAAATTAAATTCGTTTTATGCAATTAAGATGTTTTCATCGTTTAATGACATTTATTTATTTTTATATATAAAAAATAAATTCAAAAATCATAAAAAAATTATAATTAAGACTCTAATAGTTCTAGAATGATGAACAAGTCATTGAAGACAATAATTTTTTTTTTGGCTTACTAGGGCACCCAACAAGTATTAACCTCAATCAACTTTTATCCCATTTCAAACATGGTATGAATGAATATTGAACCATTTGCCTTTTTATTTTTACTGTAAAATTTTAAATAAACTGGATCTGTCTCACGGAAAAATATTTAAATCTTATCATCCCATTGAATCACATATAATATATATGAAATAATAGTGTAAAGATGAAGGTAAAATATTTTTTAGCTTAAAATTTATCACATGTTTATATATTTTTATTATTAGTTGAAGCATACAAGTGACAATAGTAGTACAACTTTGTGAGGACCAAAACTTCAAATATTCAAGTTATGGATTAATGTGCAGGGCCAATTACTATTATTTTTATTTATTTATATATGACTTTGTTTTGACATTAATTATAGTGAGAACTATAAAAAATAATATTTTTATACACAATAATATTAAGGATTCTACCATTTAAGTCTCAACTTGAATCACAATGTTATGTGTTACTCATCTATTAAATAGTAGATTTTATACATTTCAAAATTACTTAAACATCATTAAATTAATGAATACCATATCAATTGAGACTCAAATTAATGAATACCACATCAATTAATACAATAATATTAAAGATTTTAGTATTTAAGCCTCAACTTGAGTCATAATATTATGTGTTACTCATCTATTAAATGATAGATTTTATACATTTTAAATTTACTTAAACATCATTCAATGGATGAATACCACATTAATTGAGATTCAAATTGAGATTTAAATATTGAGATACTTAGTATTATTATTTTAAATAATATATAAATTTATGAATTGCAGGGGCTAATTTAGACATTTTTATACTATTTTTTCATATTTTATATAGAACCCCACAATTTCTTCAAAATCTGCGAGCGTTACTTCCTTTGGCCCTAGCAACAATGAATGAAAAAAAAAAAATCATTTTTTTGGAGCACGCAAGATTTTTCTAGTGCTAAATCGCTTTTTTTTTTTACTACCATATCAAATAGATAACAAATTAAATCTTGAAAACAGTTATTTATATATCAATTTAAACTTTTAGGTTAGTGTTTGTAAGAATATTATATTATATTATATATATATATAATTGGTTTTAATTAGGAATTATGGACTATATTAAAGTCAAGATAAGCTAAAAAATAAAAAAAAAAACACATATTTCAATATATTATAGAGCGAAATACACTCATTGAAGTCTATATTTTTTATTTAGTAATTTATTTCTAACGTTAATATAGCCATAAATCCTTAATTGAATACATATATGAACAGACCCATATTAGAAAAAATAAAAAATAAAAATCCGTTTGCAGTGTTTGTGTCATTACAACTTATAAGAAAAACTCTAATTTCTTTTGTAGTTCGATATTTTTAAAATTATACAACCATATTATTATCAATAGAATAATAATACAGTCACTTGGAAAAATATTTTATTACAAATTAGAACTTAGAGCTTAAAAATCATGAATGGATTAGTTAAAAGTTGAAACCAGATATAAAATACTTTAATCCAACCAATTCATTCATTCATAGGTTTTAAGCTACCAAATTAGTCTACACCAAACTTTCGTACAAATGTTTACAATTGTATAAATACTGTTACAAATTCATTAACATATATGGTGAGAATTAAGAAAGTCTAAAATGCACCCCCCCTGTGTGTCTGTATGTACGACAACACTTGACTAAAAAGGTATATATACGGAGACTATTGTAAAGTGTAAACTCTCTCGTCAGAATGTGATTTTTTTTTTTTGACCAATAGTAAGAATGTGATTAATACTAGATAATTTGATTTTTTTTTTTTTTAAAGAACAATACTAGTTGATGGCATAATGATAATGTGACATCGATTGGTGAAAAGGACGAAATTCGATGACTTCGCTTTGTCCCCTTTTGTATGATGGCAGAGAAAATGACTTTCAATTAACCCTTGTTAATCCTGTGCAGGTGCACAACGCGAATAAAATAAATTAGGAATATGTTTTCCACAATAAAAATTTCATTTTCAAATTTTTATTGGTTATTTTTAATCAACTAATAAAGATTTCAGCTATTATAATATAAGCGGCATGTTGAAGAATAAAAACGATACCCGTTTGCTTATCTGTAAAGGCAATGAGATACATAAATATTTCTCCTGTTTGTGTTAAATTTGCTATAGAAAGCAAGATTCGCTTTGTGTCATGTGGAAACTATTGCATCAATACGGAAATTATATATTTTCCTTTCTTGGTTAATACTGAATTAAATTTTTTAAATTTCTGGTCTTTCAATTTGGGTTAATTATGAAACTAATTTTATGCAAGATTATTTGGATTAGATGTTAAACATACAAATTATGTATACAAATGCATATGACAAGATTATTTGGCTGTAATACGTTCTTACACATGTCAATTATATGTATACCATTAGTGTACATATCATACTTACAGTAATTGATCTTAAGCAAAAGCCGAGAAAGGTATTACATATCATATTTACATAATCACAACAATCAAAGGCCAAGAAAGGTATTTTACATACACATGTCATATCATTGTCACACTTATACCTTCCAACTAATGTTTCACAATATTAGACAACTTATCGTTTTAACATTTTCAAGACGATGAGTCATTAATTATATCTTGTTGATCATTATGAATTTTCTTATTTATCTTGGTAGAGGTATTAAGTTTGCCTGAATTACGGAAAATTAAACAAACCGACGATTCATACGAGCCGTGCATCAAAATCAATGTGTCCACATAAAAGGTTTACAGTATACTTCTAGTGACAAATATCCACATTTTGGTTGTGTTTGTGTAAGGATTTGACTTTGTAAATGACAAGCACCAATAAAAGAGATACAACAAGAAGAAGAATTAAAACTCATGTGTCCCACGAGGGAGGGACTGGTTGAACTCATGCACGGTTTGCTCTTCTGAGGTCTGGATTTGAGTATACTGAAATGAAAAATAAGTACATTTCAACGTATGGGAAAAAAGGTGAAAATCCCTATTATTTGACTAAGTTAATCGGAATTCTTCCTATGTTTTAAAATATATTCAAACTCTCTTGAAAGTTATTTATCTATTTATTTATTTTTTTGTTGATCTTATAATTTTACTTTTGTTAGTTGTTTGATATTAGAAATATGAAAACTTATAACTATCAAGGGTAAAATAAAAATTTTGACACTACAAAGTGTTTAGATGTATTTTAAAATATTAGAAGAGTTGCTATTAGTTTAGTCAAACACGAGAGTTTCATTTTTTTTAACTTTCAGCATATTTTATATATTTTTATCTTTTATTTTTTTATCTTTTTTTTTTTTAACTCAAGACATTAGTCCTTATGCAATAGCTAATTAAACGTTTGTTGTCAGTATTTTTAAATAAATTTTCGGATCACTCATATATATTTTTAGGGAAAAATAATAATGACTAATATTCTAATGTTCTGACGAACTTGAGTCAACAATGTAGTCATTTTACTTAATAGGATTTTATCTTCTTCATAAATTGATGCTTCACTTTTTTAAGATACAATTGCCTTTCCAAATTATCAAATTTATTTTATCTTTACTTTATACACTTGAAAAGGAGTAACACTTATTTTATCCTCTAAATTATACTTCTTTATTTGTATTTTTTTAAAAAAAAACGTTTCTCATACCACCAAGACTACCCAAAAAAATGGCCAGACATTTCGTCTGCCCAAATGGATATGTATCTGTAAATGTTACTATGTTATTAAATTAAAAAAAAAAAAAAGAAAAGAGAGAGAGAGAGAGAGAGTCATGATGTATGGATGATGGATGAAACAGTAATTGGAATAGGAAAAATATATATGGTACGAAACTAAAGTAGATGTGTGTGGGACAAAGGGTATGCATTACCTGAATTTGATAGCCCACACACAAAAGATTTTTCTCCTGTGATCTAATCTATAAAGTTTTCTTGTTCTGATTTAAAGCATAAAAAAAAATTGAAATAAAAAGATGAACAAGAAGAAAAGAAAGGAAAAGGTGAATTTATATATAAACTGGGTTTATATATCATTTATTTATTGTATATGGAATAGATCATATATTAGTGTTGAGTTATATGCAGATGCAACCGTGAAAATAAGAAGCAAAAACACAAAGAGCAGAGGTGTACTGTGTAGATTTCGTATGCAGGAGGAGATCCGCAAAAGTTCAAAGGTGCTGCAAAATCACTGTGCATGGATCTATCTCTATATCATCAGAAATCAAAGGTGTGACACTGGCTTAGACTAACTAGCTAGCTAGCTATATGCTCCTAGCTTTGAGTAAAAACAGTTTTATTTAATTAATTAATTAATTATCTACAAGAAACACTTTATTTACAATGTCTAATTATAAAATAATAATTTACAATAGAACAACTAAACGTAACTGGACCCTCTTATTAATTGAAGTCTACATTACGGCATAGATTTGCTTGGAAAGCTTGTTTGCATCATTGCATGCCCAGAACCAGACTCAGACCCAGTTCCAGATGACGCACTAATCGATATTTATTCTGCTGGGTTTGAATTTTCAATGCAAAAATTTTCCCCCTATTGCTTTTGCCACCTTTCTCTCTCTCTCTCTCTCTCTCTCTCTCTCGCGGGTATATTTACTCAAAACATCAGAAACATATATATATATATATCTAAATTTCCTATAATCTGTCTATCAGCGTACGTATCTCTTTTCTTTTCTTTTATTAAAGGTTCATACTTCATATATACGATCATTCAGAGATGCCCATCATATATGATGCAATCAAAATTATGACGTTTCCATGTCCAGGAAATTTGATGACTTGGCTCTAAATGAAAAGAACAATCTCATGATGGGCAAATATATATATATATTAATATTAATAATAAGCTCCATAGAAGCACTCTTTAATTCATATATAGTTCATCGAGCTTCTGCAAGTCAACTATATAATTAATAATAATCACACGCAATAAAAATTTGAGGGGGATTAACAATGAAAATGCAGAAAGCTAATTTGTAAGAATGAATTAATGCATACCAACAGCTGCTACTTCAAAAAAAAAAAAAATCATCGAGCAATATGCTTCAAGATCAATCAAGTAGAACGTAACCACATTAATCCTGCTGTATAATTCTGAAGGTAATTAAATTAAAGCGTATGGGTGATCTGGTCATGGGACATAAAAATAAGAAGCTGCAGTAATTAATAGAGATTCTGACCCTCATCAAACTTGGTAATCTATCGTTTGTTGATTATTGTCTGCTGGGTTTGTACAATGTTGAATTAACACACAGATTAAATTATTTGGGTGAACAATAAATATAGCTGAAAACAACTTTAGTTGTCAAGCTTTTCCACAGGTTTTGGTTCAATATAGATATACTTTCTTATTATTTGCTTAATTTTAGAACAACCATGCCTTTAATTAATTAAGTACAATAGCATAATGGATTTAGGTTAACAAAGGCGGAAATTGAGCTTGTTATGCTGTGCATGTCAACGTCCCTGCTGTTTTAATAATTGACAATTTGCGTAATACTTTTTCTGGATGTAACTACTATATATGGCTATAGTACATTATGGACCACAACTGATACATATAATTAAAGTCTCGCTTGTCACAATATTATTCTTTGTTCATCTTTTTTTAATCACATTTTAATTACTTTATTTCTCAACTCTTAATTAATTTCCCAATTAATCAATGAAAAAAAAAAAAAAAGGGGGAAGAAGGTGGCTAGCTAATAGAGAATACGCTCCATCCACGTTTAATTGTACAAACATTATTTTGGGAAGGCAACAGCTAGCTAACAGCCATGAACATTTGATAAGTTTTAGGAGGAGACAGCGACCTTCGGTTATGGAAGTACTTGTTTTTAATTTGTAAAAAAGATTATTCTATTGTCTATTGGGATGTGTTAGATATCTATGGGCATGATGACACAAATATATCAAACACTGAAAGTAGAGGGCCCTTAAGAGTTGAGGTATCTCTTTCATCTAATTTTAGATGCTAATTTTCTTTTTCTTTTTTTTTTTAAGATCCGTGACATATTTCACCAAATTCAACACGGATCTCAATGGGTTCACTGACCCTATTGCAGCAGTACAACCTACTAATGAAATGCAAAGAGGGTACTCATTTATTTATTTTTATTTTTTATTTTTTTGAGTCTGAAGAATCAAGGGCATCACTTTATTAAAAGTGTTCTCTTCTATCGTTCAATAAAATGAATGAGTCTCGTTGTCACTTCTCCATGACCCTATCAAAACATCGATCGATTCTTAAAACGATGCTGTTGCAGAATTTGATGTGGTCCTTATAAAACAATAATAGAGAAAAAAGAAATTGGCATTCAATTTTACATATGCTTATTATGTTCTCTTTTAAAAAGATCAAAAGTGGTCAGAAGTATGAAAAGAACTATGAAAAGAGAATGACTAAACTATAACGCACATCTTTATCTTCGATTAAAAAATCTAAAATTTTTAAATTTTGTAGCTATTGATCCTCTAAGATTTCCGCTCATGTTTCTCGATTTATGATTATAAATGCCATTGAAAATTTAGGGTACCGTAAGAACAAGAAATATATACTCAGTGAAAAGCGGCTTGGGGAGCAAAGGACGCTATTGTACCAAACAATGTTTCATTGTAGATATACCATCCATTGAAAAACCTATGTTATGATTAGAAATGAAATTTGTGCATGCAATTATTCTTGTTAACAATTACATGACATTATTTTTGGGATTTGTGCAAGAAAACCCTTGTTCCCCCCTCCTCTTCTTTCACATGCTTAGCTTTTATCACTTGATACTTGAACATCGGCGCTCAAATCCAATGGTAACAAAGGGACCCGTACTACATATGCCTAATGAATGATCTCTCTCTCTAATTTCTATCCTTTCAAATATTCAACTAATTAACGTACAAATAACCAACCAAAAAAGGAGAGAAATAATGCGATATTCACTCCAATAATTCACATGAAGCACATTAATCAACAAGAATGATCAATGAAGCAATCATCCGCTTGATCTATTATTTATATGACGTTGAGAGACTGTGCTTTTTAGAGAAGATGAGAGTCTAAAGTTTTGATGTTAAATGATAACAGTTAGTGCATTAAGTGGATTAATATAAATGTTGGGGGGTGACATAATTATAATTGTGTTGAGTTGTGTCACTCATCACTTTTATTGCAATTAAATGGCAGAACCAAAAAAATAAAATAAAAAATTGTTTCATTATCTTAGCTAGTGTGGGATTTCCATGATTGGCCACAATTTGATGTTGTTATATTTTACTAGGCCAGGGCAGGGCTTTAGGGTTAGATATTTATCAATTTATTTATATTATGTATGAAAAATTCGGCTAGGGTTACTACATTTCCTTTCATTTGCTTCTCATTACCTGCCAGAAAATTAACTTAGGGTTTCATGTCCGAACAAACTCCAATCTCCTAAACAGCTCGTGTAGTACACGATCCAATCAAAACAAATTTTTGTGCTAAGGCATATTTGATCCTAATCGACTTCACAAAGATACTATTAATTTTATCCCCTCCCCAACAGAGCGTGTAAGCAACGCGTGGTGAATAGTGCTCTCAACTATTCCTCTCTAGGGTTTCCTTTCCAAATGGATTGTGATAAGAACCGCACCTTCTTGCAACGTGGCAACCATCCATTGGGTATTTCCACTTTCTCGCTCTAACTTTAGCTGATTCTCTCTCTATACTTACACATATATGTACCGGTTGTTTGTATAAAAAATAAATTGGAGACATATGAGTTTATGACATGGCATGTCATGGTTATTTGGACAATAGTTAATAACTCTCTCTCTCTCTCTCTCTCTCTCTTCTTCTCTCTTTCTTCACACACACACATGCCTCTCTCTCTAAAGAATCGAGCTTCAAAAGCTAGGGTTTCTCGAAACTTCGCACTCTAATTCTACACAACAAGCTTCGAATCTCGCATCAGTACACATCTCGTCTTCTTCTCCGTCAAATGCTTTATCTGATGGTACCGGTTTCATGACCGGCCGTGGAGAATCGGAACCGAGTCGATGTGAGTCTGTTTGGACTCGTAGTCAACTCAGTAAAGGTAACTTTTTACTCCAATTAATCGTTTTTGTTTTCACTTACGCGTTTCTGATTTGTTTCGAGGTGACTCGGATGAGTTTCGTCCGAGTTTCAGCTCGTTTGTTTGAGATATTTTGGTCATTTCACTGTGTTTCGTACGTCAAGTTCAGCCATTGCTTTGTATTTTCTTATCTGGGTTTTGGTTTTGTTAGTGAATCTATTCACTTTTGCTATATTTTATGTTTTGTTTCGATTGTTTTGTCGTATTACAAGATGTTGGTAACAATTCACTGTTTGTGAATTTGAAACTAAAATAAACCCTAATTATTTCATTTAGGAATTGATGCTAATGATTTTACCGTGTAATGAATTTTTTAGAGGTGGGTTTTGAAGTGGGTTTGTTTTTTATCATTTATATTGAGAGTATTAACGCAACTTTTTGTTTTACGGCACAGTCTATGGATTCATCTTAGAAACCCTAATTTGGGTTTGTCTTAGCTGTGATATTTTAGTGATTTACTTTGCATCTATAATGATTGGGTTTAGCTACATGGGTTATAGTAATGTAATCAAAGCATGCAATTAGTGACTGCAAACATGTTCATGTTTGACTTCATTGAAAACTAGGGTTTCAATTCTTATTCCCTTTTATTTAAGTGCTTTGTTTAAGCCAGATGTTGTTATTTTATGTGTTGAATCACCTTACATGCTAGCGTTTCAGCTTGTTTACCTTATTATTGGCTTATGCTGGACTCAAAACTTTGTCATTCGATACCTTGCCTTAGATCTTTTTGTGTACTTGATCACTCAAGGTGTTTACTATTGTATCCCATGTGTACTAATTTCATCAAACTGTAGCCTATTAACCTATATTAGCACATGATAATGTTGTCATTAATTAATATTTGGATTTGTGTGTGTAGGAGATTGAATAGGTTCAGGTTGTGGCATTAGTTGCTAATAATATGGAGAGAAGTATTATGGGGGAGGAGAATCATCAGGTTGATGACTCGGATCTTGTCTCAAAATCTGTGGGATCATCTATTAAGATAGACTCGATATCCATAGATCTTGTTAATAATGATGAAGCTAATGCAGGAAAGTGTGAGCATTTTTCTATACGGTAAGCTTTCTCAATTTAGTATTACTATGACTCCAAAGTTTTATTTGCACCTATGCGTTGTGCATGTGCTGTGCATTAATAGTGCGGACTCAAGCGAATGTCTGTGTCACATCCAGTCGCATGTAATTTTTTTGTGTGAATTTTTATTGTGTATGTTCCAGATATATACCTGATCATGAAATTTGAGCATGTTATTTTTCAATAATGGATTTTTTTTTAGTGTAAATAAAACATTGAGAGATATAAGCTAATTTGGTGGGAGCAAGGACAGTTGTGAAAAGATTCAAATTACAGATAAGTTACTGATTTAATCAAGAGAGCTAACAAGGCAACTACATGGCAGATATAAGTTTGCAATTGTATTGAGAGTTACTTTGTAAAGTGTTAGTTTTTTGTTTGACATAGAATATTGACTTGAGTATTCACATTGGAAGATTTCCTTACACATCTCCTTGTTTGAGTACAGTGGATTTGTATCTGAAGTTCGGAAGAAAAACTGGAAGTTATGTTGGCCATTTGCTTTAGATGGGAATCATAATAAACTGGAGGAGGAAGCATATGCACTTCCTCCCTTACATGTTGCAAAATTCAGATGGTGGCGTTGCCAAAACTGCTTACAAGAACTGGGTTCTGGAGGTAACACTTATAGTTATGTAAATGGCTGTAATTATTGTAGCAGTACAAGATTTAAATCCACTGGGACTTGTCCCCATATGTCATCCTTTGGCGATGCTGCAATGCTGCAATCAGATATTGGGCAAGCTCGAAAACTGAATATTCCTGCTGGAAGAAAAGTTGATGCTACTGCTAATATTGCCACTGACCTGAATGTCAATGACTGCTGTCTTCCATCACACAATGACAAGAACAGAAAGAAATCTGAACCCACCAACACTCCTGCCATAGGTATAGTTTAACTGTTTAGTACAAAGTTTCATTCCATTATGCTAACTTATTCTCTATGTTGGATTATCTGTTTGAATTTTTTTCCCCCCAGTGGATGAGAGTTGTCCTGAAGATAAGATGAATCATGAAGTTCCTGTATCAGCTGGTGCCCCAACAGCTGTTACTTCTGGGTTAATGACAGGAAGAGATCATACTGTTGAAATAGGTAAACTATTTGGAATTGCTAATCAAGTATGCTACATAATACTACCAGCTTCTAGACTGAAGCTAGAAGTGTATTTGTTGCTATAATAATAGTTGTGATTTACAAAACAGTATCTCTCAAGACAAATTGCAATGGATTTGTTGAATTGTGCAAACCTAGCTGTGAAAGTCATGAAGCTGCTGAGATGGAAGTTGCTAATGAAAAACTCAAATACATGTTTAAGAATTCCGTTGAAATTTGTCAAACAGGTAAACAACCTTCTGCGGAGGAAAAAAATAAGAAGTTAATAATAGCTTGTGGGCCATCAAGAGTAGTTGGTATGGTTGATGAGGTGCTTGCTGCCGCCAAGGATCTTGCAATTGAGCATCCTTCTCCGGAACTAGATGAGTGTGATAATGCACCATCTGACAGTGATGAGACATTGTCTGGACATGATCTGCGGGACCATCATCATGATAACTCAAGTGGTTCACATCGTAGAAAAACCCGAAAAGTGCGTCTGCTGACTGAGTTGTTGGCTGAAAATGGGGATGTTAAAGCTAATCTAACAAGGACTGAAAGTTCTCCCTCCAATTCTGTTCCCAGTTCATCTGCAGGGATAGATATACTCTCTGATCCCCAGGGTCTGGTGGCTGCCCAAGGAAATTCTATTAGGCCTTTGGATCAAAATAAGAAGAGGAAGTTCCCTCATGATGAAGAAACGGGTCCTTTAGAAATAATCTCCCTGAATAATTTCCATAAAAAAAATAGTACCTGTACTGAAAGTGCAGAAACCACTGGTATGCTAGCAAGTTTGGATACAAAAGAAGATGCTGGTATAGACCTACAAATTGGTGTAAACAGCCATTTGAATAAATTCAGGTTTGATAGAAGTCCTATAGGTAAGAAGAAACATAAAAGCCTGGTTGATGATGAATTTTTGTCCTTGGCACCATCTGGAGGAAATATGCCAGAAGATAAGCAAGATAGAACTGGAGATGGTAACGACGACAGTCCTTCTGATTCTGTTTTGAAATCGACACAAACTGCTTTTACAAGCAGGGGAATGTATCCTTTTGCTTTGCCTCCTCAGAAGTCAGAGAGAAATTCTAGTGTGTGTAAGAAGAAAAGCAAGATGCCCCAATTTGATGAATGGCAGGCTCCTCTAATCCCTTGGAGTAGTGGCATGCTGAGAGAAGGTCCAGCAAGAAGAAAAGACGTAGAGATCAAGCAGATGCATTCAACGATTTCTCCGTTTCAATCATCACAAAATGCCGCCACTGGAAAAGGGCTGCAACTTTCTCTAAATACCTGCTTCACCACTGAAGGATATGATAGCAAATATTTTTCCCCACTAGAACACATACTGTCTCCTTGGCAAGAGGGTAGTTCAAAAGAAAATGGGTTCATGGGAAAAGATATCCAGACAAACTGTGTAGGGGATTCTGATTATCGTCCTAAACCCGAATCAGTTTCATTTCTTCGAAAAGGAGTACATTGTGATCTCAGTAGAGAAAATTATAGAATGTCTTTCCTAAATGAGAAGCAGAAGTCCACGCCTCAGGTGGATGCTGGGGGTCGTTCTCTGATGCAGCCAATGGTATGAGCTCTTCTTGTCTTTTTGGTGCTGCTGCACTGAGTTTCTGTTATATTTCTGTGTACCATATTAGTTCATTTTTTAATTCTATTTATCTCACCTTTAGCTCCGTTTTTTTATTCTTTTTTTTTAATATTATGTTGTTATACAGTGATCAGTCCCTGCTCTATATATTATTAATGCTAGGGGAGTTGTTGTCTTATGTTTCTTCATTGAATAGTTCATTGGAAATGATGTGTACATAGAATTTTTTGAGTGCAACCCAAACCCAAACTTTGGAACAATAATATTTTCCCAGTTATGAGCCACAAAAATATGTCACTGCATCAAAATTTAGTGGTTTGGCAATGTGAAATGTTTATGGAGTCCCTTTTGAGCTTTGCATCAGCAAATTTTTCCCATCTATTTTTGGTTCCCCTTCTGGATTTTTCTGTCATCTCTGTGAATATGACATGTTCAGTGCTTTTGGTACACTTTGTTCTGAAACAATAATAACTACTCTTTACAGGATTTTTGCAGTAGAGTTAACAATGGGAAATCTACAGAAATGCATGAACATTCAGCTTTGACTACTAAACCTAGTGATCAACAAGCTGATAAGGTGTCTGAACAGGGAGTTCCAGATGACATACCTATGGAAATTGTTGAACTGATGGCAAAGAATCAGTATGAGCGGTGTCTACCTGATGTTCAAAATGAAAAATCGCTAGAAACTACCATCAACCACAGTTACACTCCGATGAATGCGAAAGGGAAGTTGAGTTTTTTGTCAGATGAGTCTCCTCGAAAACCAAAACCTCGGGCTAAAAATGGTAGAAATGGCAAGATTGCAAGATCT
Source organism: Murraya koenigii (assembly GCA_025617385.1). Classification (NCBI taxonomy): domain Eukaryota; kingdom Viridiplantae; phylum Streptophyta; class Magnoliopsida; order Sapindales; family Rutaceae; genus Murraya; species Murraya koenigii. The sequence continues at coordinate 30,357,971 of CM046817.1, forward strand.
GAAAATGGCGGAACTAGTAAACGAAAGTCAGTTGATTGCCTCCCTCATATCAGTAGAAAGCATTTTAACTTGAGCCCATTGGAACAAACTCATTGCCCTTCAGGGTTTATGCCATTTACCCATTGTCAAGGAAAACCACCAAATGAAATCAAATTTTCTGATACAAATTCCAGCAAGCATCGCAGTTCTCAAAATTGCCAATGGATTGGGAATATATTGGGCCACAGGACCTCTCAAACTAATTTGCAGACATTGGGAGGTTGTAACTCATGCCAGAGTGTTCCACAACAGGGTAAAGAAACTGCTCATCTTTGGTCGTCCATGATACCAAGTAGCATGCCTTTTATTATTCATCAAAAGCATGTCAGTCAATCTACAAATGCAGACATGCTTTCTCATTGTCCTAGTCTGCACAAGGGTAATGTGGATGGGAATCATGATCTGAACTTTTGGAATGTTGATGTCACCAATATTGAAAAGCATAATAGGACCTTCGACTCTGAATCTCTCAGCAGGCCACATGCAGAGTATCCATTTGCTTGCAAACACAGTAGATCGAGGCCTCTAGATGTGTATTCTAATGAAACCATTCCAGCTATGCATCTTCTTAGCCTCATGGATGCAGGATTGCCATCTGGTGCACCAGCTGGCATTGACGGGAACCGTAAGTTCCTCAAGAGATCTTCCCTTCCCCATGATCATCATTCTAAGGACTTCTCTGGCCTGTCATCTGGGGGATATAAGACCACCAGTACCATGAAGCCTATGCCATATGATTACTATGGTAAAAATCACCTTTCACAGATTTCTCCTGAATGTTTTCCTGCTAGTCAAACGGTTGGTGCTTCTGGGTTTTCATTTCAACATGATAAAGTTGTGAAGAAGATTACTGGTTCTACAGGTCAAGCACCCCTAAAGTACCAGGAGAGAGACAAGGAAAAAGCCTCAGATTCACCTTCACAAATTAAAGACAACAGATCTCACCAACCTGTGTTTATAACTGGTGTTTCAGGCACAGGTCTGGGAAGTATTCCTTTACATAACATGCAGAAAATTTTCGCTGGCACTTCAGATTCTGTGGTGTTCCCTTTGACATTCCATGAGATGGAAAATGCAACAAAACATAAGCTGGAGTCCTGCAATACTACTAGCAATGTTTTGCCTCCGAAAAGCAGTTCCAAGACTGAAATATGCAGTGTTAACAGAAACCCTGCTGATTTTAGCATGCCAGAAGATGAGAATATTTACATGATTAGAGGTGAAGACCTAAAATATAGAAAGTCAGTATTTTCAGAGAAAAGACCTGGCTTAATCAAATTGGATGGACGCAAGCGACAAAAGAAGCTTACTGCTATGAAAGGTTAAAAATTCACCTCTTTACTGAACTGATGATTATAGAACTCGTCCTTGTAAATTATTTACAAAGCCTTTTTCTTGTAAGACACTCAGGATTTTATATATTTTTTTGTCAGCAGGTAAAGTTTGAGATTTCTTTTCGACTGAGAAGGGTACTGAAACAGCATATAGTTAATAGCATTATGCCATGCGCCGATAATTTTATGGGGAGTATTCGATTTCAGTCATAATGGGCAGTTTTCATGTCCAAAACCAAGCTTTTAAAGATGCACTGGGTGCAGGGCGGGGCATGTATATACTTCCATACACCTTCACCTTCCAGAATATAAATGTGTGTAATTTTGTTTTGGTGTTGTATCTTGATGTACTACCATACAAGGTTTGTTTGTTACTGCAAATGTTCTGTGCGTCAGTTCCATCCCTGACCTGTAAGGGGGAATGGGAAAACAAAAGCACAGGGCTTCGGCTGATATTTATATGCAGATGCTTGTGTTTCAATCGCTATCAATAAACTTGGAGTTTTATAATAACTTTATATTATAGACTTATCACATATGGTTATAAGAGACGAGAGCTTAGGGCAGAATGGGATTCTGTAGCTGAAATAAGACTTGTCTCAGTTATCTTTTTTATTTATTTATTTTTCAATTATGAAAATCCAAAGAAAAAAAAAAGGTCCGATGTTTCACTTAATGTGATTTTCCTTTTATGATATTTTTTTTTTTTGTGCACCAATATGCGGAGAATACTGCTTCAATGCCTCTCTGGGATATTGCTCCTGGATTTATTTATTTATTTATTCTCTTGGAAATTTTGTTTGAGGCCAATCGATTGTCCTTAAAAGAACCCAGATCGTATCATACTCAATATCAATTGAATTTCATTCTCAATGGGATTAAATGGTGTTCAATTGATTGCCTAAAATTAATATGGAAATGACACTGCTGCTAAATTCCTAGACCAATGGGGGGACCATTGATTAATTCTTTTTCCAGATTATTATTATTATTTTTTTGTATTTTTGGCTTTAAAAACAATGATTATTTCATTATAAATTTCGAAGGGGCGATCAGATGCCAATGTCAATTTACGTGTATGAAAATGTTTGATCCATGTTTTGATGATCAAACAGTTAAAAATATTAAAAGATATATTTTCGAAAAATTAATTATAGATAATTTGGCAACACAGCTCTCTTGAATATTTTATGCAAAATTATCCAGAAATTTTGGATTTAAACTATAGGGCAAAATATAAAGTCTGTATTTTTTTTATATTGTCTCTATTTTTAATATGGTCTGAAATCTCTATTTGGAACATATATATATATATATATATATATATATATATATATATATATATATATATATATATATATATATATATATATATTATTCTCTAGCGAGAGTATTGATAAAAAAAAATTATTAAAAAAATATATATGCCAATATATTAATAGACAAATAAATATCATTTCTAATATATTGAAATTTATATATATATTTTTTATATTTTTTTATATTCTCACTTTAACAAAATAATAATGTTCTCACTAATACATGTATATATGTATGATGCTCATTTTATCAGCGGAGTTGAACATATGTACAAAAATCTCTTCTCATTATTACAGTTAGTTAATGAAACATATCAAGTTCAAGTACAGAATTATGTACTTAAAAATAGACAAATAAAAAATAAAGAATTGCAAAGTTCAATATACAATCCAGTTGCTACCAAGTCAGATGTCCTCTGTGTGTATGTACACAATATACACTATGCTATGCAATCCAATTGGCTCATGGTCAGGTGCTTTCTGTACTTGTTTCTACCATTTGCTTATACGCTAGATATTTTAAGTGCGCATATGTGTAAATCTCAACTGTTGTTTCACAATTTTCAGCACTTAATTGAGGAAAAAAAGGCTTTATTATTTTATATTTAGATTGAAAAATGTTTCGTACTTTTATGATAAACTGAAGGTAGTCTGATGTTTCAGTACCAGTATTAACCAAACCAAAACCTAGGGTTACAAGAGCTTGATCAAGTAAATTTAAAATAAAATCCTTTCCCAAAATTTTTTTGAATGGGTTTTCTATCTACATATTTTCTGTAATTCATTCTAAGACATGCAACTAATTAAGCTTTGTTACATTTTATATTATTATTTTTAATTGAAGCATATAGTTCATGCATCAGTAACAATATATTATTATTATTATTATTATGATACATAGTGAACCGTTTTGATAATCAAAGATATGCATGAAAACTAAAACTGCTAAGAGTGGCTACCTGATCTCATAAAGATGAATCCTCATGACATTTTCATACATCTCCTCGTTATTCTACATATAAACTTATTAATTAACAGGGCAGTCCTTAGAAAATAGAAATATTAATATCCGGCCCCCAACCACATATTTTAATTAAATTTCTTTTGATCATCATAATATTATCGACGAAATCAAATACACCAGAGCTTTACAAGTTATTACGACAATCTTCTATGTATAAGTTGAATTGATGATTGTGAAAACTGGTATATACATATATAATTGGCACCCGGTAGAGATGTGCTTCTTCTCGATCTCATCTTGGGGTTATTTTACCTTGCTTCATTATGTGGTATGTGTGGAAGGCTCGAAATGGATTCAGGTTTGATTCTCACTCATTTTCGGTGGATGCGGTTATTTTTCGAGTGGTGTTGGACATTCGGCTTGCTGGCTCTACTTTTGGTTTCAAGCCGTCTCAGTTGCGGGGCGTGATGAATTCTTAGCTTACGGATGAGCTACGAGTGATTGCTTCACCCCAGCGGCCTATTCGAGTTGTCGCTTAAACGCGATCGCCTCTTGGTGCTGTCAAGCTGACTGTTGATGGGTGTTTGAGGGGTAACCCTGGGTTGTCCGCTGCAGGAGATGTTCTTCGGGATAATAGGGGTATGTTTTTTGTAGGGTTTGGCTCTTTTCTTGGCCATTATTCGATCCTTTATGCAGAGCTTATGACCGTTTGTGAGGGTTTGGAGCTGGCGGTCCAGATGGGTTATTTTGTTGTGGAGGTAAAGTCTGATTCGGCTACTGTAGTTTCTTGGATCCTTTCGGACAGTTCTGTCCAATGGGATTATGCTTTGTCCTTACGTCAAGTTCGATCTTTGGTGTCCTCTCATTCGTTTGTGGTTCGGTGTGTGTATCGTGAGGTTACGTCTGCAGCTGACTTTCTGGCCAATTGAGCTTGCACTTCTCGTTCCAACCATCGATTCTTATTGGTCCGTGATCTGCTCATAGGTTTATCTAAGATTATTCATATGGATGCCCATGCGGTTCCGCATATCAGACGATAGTTTTATTATATTACCGTTTGTATGTTTTTACTTATTGAGGAGGTTTTGGTTCATGTCTTCCTCCTTATGTATGTGATTTCTCTTGCATGATTTATCTTATAGGTAGGGATCCTGCCTAACCCTCCACCGTCTGGGTGGTTTCACAAAAAAAAAAAAAAATATATATATATATAATTGGCACCCAACGCATGCAATATCCCTCTAATTAATTTCGCAATCACCAACTTGTGATTTTGATTTCGTGTGATCTCTCGTAATTCTTGATGAATAAAATGGGCCGTATTTGTTTTAATTTGCAATGCTATGTACAATTAATCTTGTTCCGGTCGATGGTTCATTTGGAATTCTAGCATGCCGATATACTAAGTAATAGTAAAACCTACAACACTAATTAATTTCTTAGATGGATCAATTGATACGTGACTCTTTTTTGTCTTTCAATTTTCGCATCAATTACAACAAATGCATATGAGCTGATCTATTGTGTAAAATATTTACTTTGCATCTTCGTAAAATGAAGATGTTTAAGACTACAGTGTAAAGATCGCTGCGCTCTCTTTACTCTCTTCGCATAAAGGTAGCCCCTCCTGTGCTGAGGAAGACACCGCTTTTGTCCAGTGATAAAGTCGGCGAGTTACACGTTCGGCTCGTCGCCTTACGCCCATATACATGCCTACTATCTTACTAAAGGTCGGAGGCCGGTTCAGTGCTCACTTAAGTTATTACCGGTAGAGGGAACACGACACCTCGAGAGATAACAAGCGAAGCGTGGCCGTAGTGGTACCCGATCCGGCAAGGATACCACGGAGGGAAGTCGGAACCGTCGAATCGGCTTCGGTTCCGGGTTAAGGACTTCCAGTTTTTATACGTTTATGTCCTTATTATTGCCGTTTTGCAAGGAGTGTTCTTAAATATGAATGCCAATCTGTAGGCTTACATTGGTATATATTTATTTGTTTATTGTGCCACTATGGCTGTTAAACGTTATCCTTCCTTGCTAGTGATGGTGTCATCGTCTCCGTGGATCTCACATACACGCGCACATTAGCTACTTACTGTTTGTAACATCCTGTATATGAAATCAACAGACTGAAATATGTAATAAGACCAAATTTCTTGAATGGCTAAAATTATTTCCCTAAATCCATGTTCCAGAGATGACGTGACAATTTTGTTTGTGTGGATACTATTGATCGATATGTGTAGGCCGTCATCAGATCACTGATGAGATGAACAATTTACTTGTTATTATAATTTTTAAACATTATTGTTCTTTCTCTTTCAGTGAGCATACGTTAGGTTGGTATAGTGTGATTTGTCTTGTTGCAATGATTTAACTATAGGTTTTTTTTTTTTTTAAATAATCAAAATAAACAAATACAACCACATATGAAAGATGAAACTTCTATCATGTCAAATAATAAAAATAACCTACTACAAACGTGCAGATTTATTAAACAGTGCTAGTCATTGAGGATTGTGAAAACCTGCAGACTCTGGCCTCAGTATAAACCAAACCAGGCTTGCAAAAATACCCTTTACTTGGGCTACAATGTCTATCTTCTGAACAAATACACTGCCCCTCCAAGGCACATCCATCGAATTTGGCAGCTTCGTTTCCAAGCAGTATCTCATCAGACCATTCACTGGAGAACATGCTTTGTGGATCCATCTGTTTCTTCACAGCAAGAAACTTGCTAAAGTTTTCATATCTTTGCTGCACATTCAAGAATGCCAGTTTCCTATTCTTGGCCCAATGTGGCTTTGCCCCATACTTGAAGAATGCCATTTGCTCAACTTCTTCCCATACATCTTGATTCAATCTTGGAGTTGAAGCGTCATCGGCCCGATAATAGTTATAATCAACAACTATTGAATCCTCGGATTGCCCTAGATATGCGCTTGAAGCTTTGATGAAACGTATCAACAACCCATTGTAATTGTCAACCCCGCAAAAATTTTCCGGTTTACGGTCTCTTAGTTTCTGTACGTCTCTGATGAAATCTTTAAACTTGTTAGCAGGAAATATTGCTGTTGTTTCGTAAAAGAAGAGGCCGTTGATTCTGGGATCCCAAGCACAAGAGGTGTCAATCCTTGTTGAGTATAAACAAGCACCTGAAGTTTGCAATTTTCCTTGGCGACCCACTATAGGATAGCCTGTGAAGATTAGAGCATTGTTCTTGAATCCATTTGCTATTAGTTTCTTGAAACCCAGAACCGTAGCTGCCAGTGTGCACTTGCCTTTCGCATTTTTAGCTGTCTCCAAAGCTTTCTCTGCATTTTCATAATCAAATTAACAGCAACAACATACATTATATATCATCTTTAATTAAGAATTCTCCAGTAGTATACGTCACACATTTTAAAATGTAGATCTCATGTTAGACTGCACTATTTAGTTATTTTTAACACTATATTGTAACTAGCCAACTTGATCTATCCTCATATCTAAATTATAAAACATACGTACAAATGTGAAATTTTAATATTAACTTAAACATGCACTTTAGAAATAGATCAATCATGAAGTGAGACAAAAGAGTTCTATCAAGGACACATGGTTTGACTTGATTAAGTAGTCTTATCAAGAAAATTAATCTCATGTCAGATAATCTTTTACTTATTACAAACGTCCCATATCATCCGTTCGTGTATTGTGCTCATTCAATAAAATTTTGACACTTACATATATATTTTATTTTGTGATTAAATTGAATGGTCTCATTTAGACCATCAGACTCTCTTATACATTGCAAGATATTAAACAGAAGATGAATATTGGAACTTACCTGCAGCCCTAGTTGACTTGGAGATCAAAATAGAAGTGTCTTGAAAGCCAATGAAGTCATTTACTCCATCACCAGGAGTATTTAAAGGAACTCTGTCGTCATATCTGTAAACAGCTGTACGTCTAGATGGGTACCATGTTATGTCTCCAAATTCATATTTCTTTGCATGGTCCATGAATAAATCTTCAATGTGAGCATCATCTGTGAAATTAAATGTTATGCTTCTTTTGAATCCTGGTTCCAGCGAGAGCTTTACCTGTAGGTTGTTTCACACGCATATTTATTCAGTCAATAAGTCCACTATGCAGCCAAATTGCTCAGAAATAAAATGAAATGCATCGGTCTCAAAATAAAAAAACCAAAATAAAAGGTTATTAATTATAACCATGTGCATTGATTTTTTTTTTTTTAACTTATAAGCAAAGGAGTTTTTAAAAACCAAAATTTGAACACGTTACATTGACTTTCAAAAAAGAAAAGAAAAAGAAAAGTATATTTATAATTATGGACATTGATTGAATACTCCACTTCTAAAATGGTAATTAATTCTTCTTTGGCCCTTAGGGGTTATGCTTCATTTTGAGTTAAATCTCTATATTTCAAACATTATCTGAAAGGTAGGGATATTCCTATTATTAGTTACTTTTTTAAGGGGAAAAATGACAAACTAACTTCTAATAATGAGGAGTGATAAACCTTTTGATCATTACTCATGAGATTAATTAAATAGAATTTTTTTTCAAAAATAACATTTAAATGATAAAAGGAAAGGACCGACAAAATGCTTAAAATCATTTTAAAAATAAAGTACAATGCTGTATAAGATTCAATCTATCCCTTTGTAAAGCACTATAATATATATTCAAACCATGAAAACAATATAGCATTATCGTCAAATCCAAAACATAACACAATTTATAAAATTAAAAAAAAAAAAAAGATTGATGAACGGAAGAAACTGACCTTTGAGATGACACCTAACAACCCCAACGAAACTTTTGCTGCATCAAGAAGAGGATCATGAGCTTCAATTCTGATAATTTTGGCGTACCCTTCACTTTCTTTCGCCGGAACAACAAGACTCAACCCAATAACATGATCGTGAACAGCTCCTCCTTTTCCCCACCATGAGCTTCCTTGTGCCCCTGTACTTATCAATCCTCCAACACTCACACCTTCCCAATACGGCGCTGCCACTATGCTCAAATTCTCTTCTTCAACTCTATCGATCAATTGCCGTAACGGCACGCCGGCGTCTACAGTCACGGCCATGTTGACCACATCAATGTCAATATTGGAATCAAACTTAGCTGTGCTTATGAGTAATGTGTTTTGTGATTGTGAAGAAGGGCAGGCCAGTTTTGGTATTGTGTGTGAGAATTTGCTTACTGTTTTGACCTTGAGCTTGTTTTTATTTGCATGCGCCACGGCCAAACGGAGCTCTTCTTCAGTTGTTGGGTACGTCACATTTGGAACGTGGCAATCTTTTCTGTCACCCCATGCACCGTACGAGTTTTTAAGGATGCAGCCGCCGGTTTGGTTGCATTGAACCGGCGGGGCCGGTGGCATAGCCTCGATCGTTGATATTGAACCCCATGCGATCACTAAGTGCACCACGCCTATGAGACTCCGATAATAATTCATCCCTTTTTTTTTTTTTTGGGTACAAGTTATGTTTTTGTTGGTTGTTGAATAGATGAATGGAAATTTATGTGACCATGGGAAGGCACTAATGCTTTGAAGGTAAAAATGAGAGTTGCTTTGAACTCTATAACAAGTTATATTATTCGGGGCCTTGCGTAAGAGAAATGAGAATAATATTTATTTATTTATTTATGATTTATCTTTTGCGAAAAGCCCAGATTTGTAATGTGTCATGATTGTTGAATTTGAATGAATGTTCACATTGTAAAAGATTGTTTATACAAAATCAAAATAATAAGTGGCCGAAACGCGTTGTGGGTTCAGAGAATACAGGCAACTCCTATTTTTAATTTTGGGGCGGCGAAGCACCAAACTTTCAGAGATCTGCAAGTGAGGCCAGCTAATGGCATTAATATCTCCAAGGTATCATGATTCTCAGTATAATCAGGCCAGCTAATTATACCACTTCATTGTCAAAAGACTCCTTTATTTGACTTTCTTACTGCATGCACGATTATATTTCCTTTTGCGTTGTTTTTCTTCTTTCCCATTCTAAACAGTACTAATTAAGAGCAATCAATTAACATAATAATAACAGAGATACGCAAAAGCAAGTAATTGCAGTAATCCAAGTTTTTGAATTAAATGGCGGATTAACACACACACACACACACTCACATATATTATATATATAGTTAGTTATTATTCTTCATAATTTGAATTTTAATTCTATGATTTTATTCGGATTTTTCCTCTGTGGTTGGTGCCTCCACAAAAAGAAAAATAAATAAATAAATAGTGATAACATGTGTTAGCACTTAATATCACCTAATTACATTCCCTCACAAACAAATTTATGGATCACTAATTATAGAATAATGTAATTGAGTGGCCATGGTGATTGGTAAGTGATACCACCTGAGACCTTTTCAATACCAATATGTGAATGTGATGCTTTCACCAATAAAGAGTTACAATTTATTATACAAAAACAATAATATGGCGTTAAACAAGTGCCAAAGAAGTTTTCCTACCATTCGAATTTTAAAATGTGAATAATATTTTACCCATTTCAAGAATTAATTTAATATTTTCATCCCAAATATTGGTGTGGTGATACTCATTTAATGGATGCTCAATTTTTTTTTTCCTTGTAAAAATGATTCGGATTAACAGAATATTTAAAAAGTGTGGCAAACGTTTATAAACCGTAGCAAGAGTAGCTCTTTTCCTTAGACAACCCACACGATTGTCTAGGGCCCCGCTACTAATGAATGTCTCGTATGAATGATAAATTCTTTTTTTTTTTATTAAAAAATAAAAATGAATTCCTAAATTGATAGCTAACTCAATTATTATTTTATATTTATTTACTTATTGCACTATTGCATTACAGTTATCTTTCCCTAAATGAACTATCTAATTCCTACAAAATATTAATTTAACGTTATAATTAATTGTTTTACTCCAAAAAAATATTTCAAATTAAAGCTAAAATTAATACTCTTGGTCCCACAAAATCTCTGTTTAATGCAAATTAATACGTTATAATTAAAACTTTATATATTCCTTTTAAACCTCTAACTTATCTATTAATAGTTTTTCGCTCCAAAAACAAAGGCACTATACATGTTCAACGCTTTTTTGGTGCTTAAGGGGAAAAAAAAAATCTAACATTAACGGTTTTCTCCTCTGTTAGTTGTTTAATTTATTATTCTTATATTTTTTTAAAAAAATCTAGTGTTCATAAGTTGTTATCTTTTAATTTTTAGCATAATTGTGTGCTTATTACTCTATTTCAATAGAAAAGATTAAATAAATTAACTATACTATGTATTGAGTAAAATGTATTAGCAAAATTCATAATATAAAAATTATGCATCTCAAAAAGCTAGAAAAAAAATTATTTAAAATAAAATATTTTTATGATGAAATTAACATTATGTTTCATCAAATTTTTAGGAAGGTTTAATTTAAAATAATTTCCCTAAGGCCCTAATTTTGATTGAGCCCTGACTATTAGGTGTAAGTGGACCTACAAAAATAAATACACCTGCGTCTCATCATTTCATCCTATGCTCCATCTCATATTTTTTTATAAGAGTATGGTAGTGTTTGTTTGTTTGTTTTTTGTTTTTGTTTTTTTTGGGTCTAAAATCTAAATTGGTTTAATTTTTTTTTTAAATCTGAATAAATCTAAATATAAACATCTGAATAAAATGTTCATTTTTTTATTTTTTTAATATATGAATATAAGTGGCATCTTATTTTTTTTTATAAATAAAAAAATCTTAAATACAATTATTTGATATTTATATCATCATAAATCAAAACAAAAAAAAAGTATTAGATTTTATAGTTCAGGAAATAAATATATTTTATAAAGATATTTCTAGAATATAATATTTATTTTTCATTCAATTTTTTTTTATAGAAAAATCACAAAACATTTATTTATTTTTATTTAGATATAAATGTCTAAAAATCGGGCATAAATTACAAAGAACAAATAAGAAAATAAAAAAAAAAGTATGAAATTAATAAATTTTTAAATTTTAGATGTCTAATAAACAATCTTTAAAACTTCTGATGTCCATTTAAAACTCTTATTTTGATTTAAAAAAATATATAGAAAAGGAAAAAAGATCATAAAATATTTAATTAAATATTAAACTTTCTTTTTGTATAATAAGATAGAGGATTCATGATTTGTAAGTATAAAAATTTTTAATTAAATTTAATTCATATTTGTTCTAATATTTAAAAAGAAAATCATATTCATCCCTTTTGTGTGATTTCTCTAGCAAACAGCAATAGAAATTATAGAATTATGACAACAAATATGAGGTTTTACAAGAATTTTAAAGGGGTGTGAAAAGCACTACTCTTCTTATTTAGCGGACCCTCTTAGTGAGTCGGACGATTATGAATCACTTCTTCTAATTGGGCCACTTAGACAACGATTTGGTCTCCGAGTTTCTAACCCCACCACACGTGAATCTGTTACCCAAGTACAGTTGCTTTAGACCCACTTCTTTCAATTTTTAAATTTAAATAAATGTCATTGGTAACTTTTAAACAGTAAATCTTTTTCTTGTAAATTAGATTTAGAGCTACAAATTTTTATTTCACGGTGATAATTCTGAAGCATGTACTAAAAAATAATAATAAGTCTATCAACATAAAAACATAAATAACAACATAACATTTTCTTAATTTTGATAATTTATAAAAACTCGCACAATAATATACGGTCATTAACCATCAACTACGAATCACAGCCGTTCACTCTCATCCTGTGTCGTATCTGGCTGTCCGTACTCCTTAAGCGACTTCAGTAACTGGGTCCCTTTCCTCCGCCCTCGAGGAGTACAATCCCCTTGCAACGCCAGCTCAACGGCACGCGCCACCTCCTCCGGCGGCGCCGCCAACACTAGTTGATCACCTCCTCCGTAAATCACAGCAAGAACGCTAATCGCATACTCCTTCCCCCTCCCCGCCATCTGCCCCATCATGGCGACCATAACGGGCACCGCGAGAGCATGCGCACGAGTCTCCTCCGCCCCTTCGGCCACCGTGCACATCAGCTCAAGCGCCGCCAACGCTCTCTCCCCGGCGGCTCCGTCCAGTTCCGCCACCACCTCAATAACCGCCCCAACGGCCCCGCCTCGACCGCCACGCGGCGGTTACTCTCCACCAAGCAAAGCGCCAAAAGAATTTTCGTTGCCGGCTTTGCCCCCGCCTTGTTTTTCAAATTACCAACCACACCGCGCATTAACTCTGGCTGGCAGGCTTGATCCGACGGCGGGTTGGGTACGAGCGAGCGTTCGAGTAAATAGAGGGCGGCAAGCTGGTCGGAGCCGGAGCCGGAGCTGAGCTGGAGCTCGGCTAAGTGGAAGAGCTCTTGGAGGCTGGTGAAGGGAATGGGAGGTGGTAAAGGTTTAGGCGGGAGGTCAGGTGCGGGTATCGGGTCGGTTCGGAATTGTGGGTGGAGTGGGGATGATGGGAGGGGAATCTCCATTGGGTGAAGCTTTGGGAGGCGGAGGAAGAGGAAGACGAGGATTCTGGTTGATGGGGTGGCGGTGGAAGTGGAGGGGAGGAGGAGGACGAGGCGGAGGCGGGGCTTCTTGTGGAGTGAGAGGAGAGGAGGGACTGTGAGTTGGTAGGGCTGAGTACGGATTGAGTGCAGTTGCAAAAGAAGCCACAAGAGAAAAGGGACGTGGTTGGGTTTTGAGCTTCGGGTGGTGACTTTTCATTTGCTTGCCAGATTATTAAAATTACGGAGGTCAAGTCTGAAGTGGAGGATGATGCTGTGTGTGTGTGTGTGTGTCTGTGTGTTTGAAGGTAGGTTAAGGTTAGGTTATGGGTATGGGATGCTCGTGACACTGAAGATGATGGTGACTGCAGTGTCTTTCAGTGGGACAGTGCGACTGGCTCCCGCAGCGGTTGTTAAACCCTTGCTACAATAATAAATAATTTATTAGGATCGAGGTTTCATTTTTAATCAGTGAACATGATGTCCCATCCTGCTTCTGCTGTATCAAGTTGATAATGATGGAGATTAGAAGCTAGCCACTGAGTAAAAAATTTACCCACCGCGACACTGTAACTGTTACTGCAGATTTGCAGGCAAATGGCGCTAGATTTGGATGGCCCAGTGTCCCAGTAGGGAAGATTGATTGATTCTTGCTTCTGCTCATTTCGGTTATCATCTTTGGCTCCGTGTATTCAATTCATAATCTTTTTCTTCCATTTTTAGCTCATAATTATGTTTAACTGATTGGTAATGACTACAATGATAGCGCTATTAGCCGAATTAACAGCATCAAATTCAAACCATTGGAGCTGGCGGATCTAAAATAAATACTACTTTTAATTTTTGCAATGTCAGATTTACAAGAGATTGAGGAAAAGACCCCTGAATTTAAATATTCCATTGCGAAATTTGTGAAAAAAAAAGCAGCTTCGAGTAAAATTGCTACAGTTTAAGATAAACCTACAAGTCATGAGTAAATCATCTGAACTAAATCAGATTAAAGACCAACTTCTGCCCCTCCAAAAAAAAAAAAAAAAACAGGTACAAGGTGTGATACAATTGAAACTATCTCACCTCCATTTCTCGCGAAGCTCTTTCTTCTCAGACAAAAATCATGTCACAAAGATTGCCGCAACAAGCAAAAACCAAACTTCAAAAATATTCCTTACATTTGATGCACATAAACCCACTTGACATGTGTTCATTTTTATACATATGATATGATCTCACTGGATTGGTGTACACACACCCAATGTACCACAACACTTTCAATGAAGAATAATCAATAACCTAATTAGTATTTTCCTAACAAAATAAGATGCTTTAGGAATAAAATACGAAGAGCAAAACGATAAAATTAATGTAATACAGCCAATCTTAATATCCAATTAAACACTCCCCACAACTTGAAAATGTATCACAAGGTTCAAGAATTGGTAAACATTATATGCCACAGCTCATTAAAGGAGCAGTGTATCAACTGATATAACTGCTTCAGAAAAAAATATAAAAAAACTCTGAATCAATAATCTCAAAGAGTACAATGGTTGCTTGGGTTGAACAATATGGCAACTAACCTGAGGAATGATTGTCAATGAATCTGTAAGAGGTATAATTCATTCTTTTTTTTTGTTCAACTTGTTTAGGGTTAATTGATCGGCGAGGATCCAGAAAATGTTTATCAAGTGCAAAAACCTATAAGATAGTTCAGAAAAAAAAATGGGGCATCATTTCAAATATATCTATCAATCTTTGCAGAATGAAACCGAAATAACAGCATAAAAAGTCTAATTATGTCAAAAAAAAAAAAAAAAAAAACAGAGAAATCTACTTTTGTTAAAAAACTTAACTAACTTGATCACTAATTGTACCAATGATAAGCTGCTGTGAGGTTATACCCTTGGCAGTTGATGTCACTGCAACTGCTTTCACGGAATGGGTGAAAAAGTGAGACTCAGACTTAGTAGCAACCTCTGGCCGTGAATACGAAGAAACAGGCGCAGTAAGGATTATGCTTCCCAAGAACAAGCTTCAAAACATATTTATTTTCATGTGAGAGTATTCAGTTAAAAAAAAAAAAAAAACGAATTCATACAATCAAAGATACACAAAAATGTTATAAGATTAAAGTTCATAGGCATACCGCCCTAGATTGGTCATAAATCTTAATGACTGACATCTCATATCTGTGGGCTCTAAAAGATTGGAGTAGTGGTAGACAACCCAGTTCTCACTCAAAACCTACAAAAAGAATAAAAACTTGAGCCAGTAAATTGTATACATATGAACAGCTAAATCAGAGAACAGGCAGCGAACTCATAGCACGGACAGGACCCTGTGCCCCAAGATGAGTCATGCTGTGCAATATACGACCAGTTATAGCATCTATAAGATATACAAACAGCCATGCCTCATCTGGATCAGCAGATCCAATATAACCATAGGCTTACAGTTGCTACGAAAAGTAAAATTTTTTATATATATTTATACATCATATCCTGCTCTGATGTAACCTTTGCTTGAGTATGTACGACCTGGAGAACGCAAATCCAAAAGAAAGGAAAAAAAGGGCATTGGCGTTTGCATATTTGACAAGAAAAATTTAAAACAAATAAAAAGGTTTTAGACAATATACCTCATTCTGCTTTCTTGAACCAGTTGCAATGATCTTTTTTGACTCCATTGGAAATACAATTGACCACAAAACCCTGGTTTCAAAGGAGAAATCATCCACAACCTCACTAGCGCATTTACCCTTTACTGCATGCCCTTTGATAATGCCTTATCAGCTTCAGTAGAGTACCAGTATATATTTGAGACCTCTTGCTGAAAAATACTACTTATGGCTTCAGGGGTTTTGGGGTATAAATGAATCCGCCGGTCATCATCCACAAGTAGATGTAGATGCTGCTCAGTTGAATTTGTGAATGGCAGTGGCAGAACTTGTACTACCGAATGAACAAGATCAAATGAATTGAGCTCCTTTCCAGTGTAAGTATCAAATAAAGAAAGAACAGCTGGCGCTTTTGAACTAACTCCACGACGGCCCACGACAAGAACAAATGGATTCTCATCCATTGTATGATGATGAGGTATCTGCCACTGATACAGATTCAACTCAGATGGAGAATCACATGCTTCTGACTTGTGCAGCAAGAGAGACCAGACAGCCCGTCCATCTCCATTGTGTAAGGTAAAAACTTTCCTACCTTTAGTGAGCACTATCAGCAACTTTCTAAAACCATTGCGGTCTCGGGTCATTTTGCTCTTCTCAGAACTTTTCAACCTAATGGATATATAATAAGACTTTTTTTATGCCAGTAGAAAGATATCAATTTATATTTACATTTAAATAAAAATATTAATAAATTTAAATATTTAATAAATAAATGATAATACATTATTTTATTTTTATGACATAAATTCATTTTGATTATTTTACTTTAAATATGGAAAAATTATTTAAATTATTTAGTCATTTATTATTTCTAAAATAAATTTAAATAAAACAATTATATTCAAAAATAATAAATAAAATTAATATAATTATTTTATGTCACATTTTTTAATTTTATTTATGAAAATTTAATATTATATTGTCTATACCATAATCTAATTATATTATATTATCATTTATATTATAATAAGTATATATAAAAATAAGTTCTATTATAATAGAATATTAAGTAATAATATTATAATAATAGAATATAATATTATTAAATTTTAATATTTGATGATATTATATTATTAAACTTTTATATTATAAAAACTAATTTGTAAAATCATTATTTAATAAATAATTTTATAAATTCATAATATCACGGTAAAATATTAATAAATTTAACATAAAATAATACAATAAAATAATATCATATATGATAAAGTTCATACTACACCAAACGTAATATTATATTATAATTTAATACTATTTACTCTAATATAATGTAATTTAATATAATATATGATTAGTTTGGGATTGCGGAAGTTAATAAAATAAGCTACTTGTACTATACGGTACAAATGAAATAAGTTGTTGAACAAAAAATTAACTTGGTGTTTGGTAAATTGTATTGTTGCGATTGTTGTGAGTTTGAAAAGCAGTGTATATGCGTTTGATAAATTTTATTACGAAAATGTTGTTTTATTATAAAATGACTAAAATAGACATAAGTTTAACTTACTTTTTATTTTTATACTATTTTTAATAAATTGCTTAGACATATCTTTTTTAAAAAATACATAAAACTAAATACAGTAAAAAAACTCAATTAAATAAAATATAAAGAACTTCATAATCTGTTACATAAAATATGATTAAAAAATTATACTTATATATAATCTAAATAAAATAAAAAGTAATATGTATTATAATCATATTCATTTGTTGAAATAAAATTCCTCAAATTTTCAAATATGACATACAATGCAAATCAATGGGCAATAACATATTAATACTCAAAATTTTAAATGTTTATTATTTTCATAAAACATGGATATATATATATATATATAGATTAAATTTTAAAAACTATAGTAAAGAAATTAGAACTTATTGAATCAAAACTAATTTGGTACTGGAAATAACATATATAGTTATGGTAATTACTAGATTGTGGCGTAATATGATATTTAGTGATTTATATGTTAAGGTTTATGGATAAGTAAGATATAATTATATTTTTTTTAAATACTAAGGTTATAATTAGAATTTTAAAAATGTATGGTTACTTATTAAATAAGCTGTTTATGAAAAGTAAACTCTACTTACTTTTAAAATTTACTGACAAAATAAAAAAATTATTAAATAAATTATTTTTATAAAACTTATTAATACTATTTTTTAAAAAAATTATAAAATAAATAATTTATTAAATTTCAACCTTAATTTTAAACAGGACCATAATGTGCTGAACACACTCCAAATTCTTTATGCCGTAATAACTACAAGATGGGAAATCTATTTGAGTGAAATTTGGGTCGCCCTGAATTACTCGTCTATTTTAGCTCATAAATTAATAAAGCAGGAATCCAGTGGCATTATATTGATAAGATATGCATCTGAGGATGGACTATATAATACATTAAAGCAGTGTTTACTAATCTATAACAAGAAATAAGGGAATGAAAATCAATAATTTATTTACTTGTTAAATGAAGGGAGGAAATAAGAATGAAATGAGCGAATTCCACGTGAAAATAAGATTGATTAATGGAATTTTGATTCCAAAAAGTAGTTAAGAATCAGAGTCTCACTATCTGGACTACCAAAATTATCCTCAATAAATCTTTAATATTTTCAAAATACTTTCTGTATAAATGAAAAATATAAATTGAAAAAAAAAACCAAACAAATTGAAAACCTAGATCGCATTTTCTGCCCAAAGGAGCGTGCCTGCTGTTGTTCGTGGTGTTGCGTTTTTTGCCGACCGTCATTGCAAGTCTTTTGCCTTCTTGTGTCGCGTCTGCTGCCGTTGAGGTCGAGATCTGGTTACTGCCGTCCATCTCCAAGTATCCTGCAGATTCTGTAACATGATTATGTACTATTTGAAACAATAATATAATAACATAATTATAATAAAATAATTATATAATTATACTCAAAATAGTATAAGGTATTATTAGAACGTGCGATGTATTAAAAATCATTTTGAGTGTATTTTATGTTTCTTACTAATTTATTTATTATTATTATTATTAATTATTTCTATTTTACTTATTACTTATTAATTATTCAAATTTATTATGTTATTATTATTATGAAATTCAAACATACATTATTATTTATTGTTATTTTTATTTTAATTATTATTTATGTTATTCAAAAGTTATTTATTAATTATTACTATTATTTATTTTAATAATATTAATAATAATAGTTATGATTATAAAAATAATAAATATTTAAGAAATAATTTATTCCGATTCCTGTCTATTCTGTAATCCGATTTCAGTCCATTTCAAATAAGTTATTGTCCTCTGCCGGCAGAAGAACATGACAATGTTGTGGAACCAACCAAGGCATCTGGGGTGGGTGGAGTCGCTTCCATGCAATCATCTGGTGGAGTCGAGGAGAGGGCAGTGTGATGTTTATGAGTCTTAGTTTTCATAGAGAAGACAAGAATCGCAGACGATAAGGCCTTCTTCTCAAACCCCTTCTCTTCCTCAACAGGGCATTCGTGCAGAATCACTTCTTTCCATGTCTTGCCATTCTTCGTGTGCAGCTCCTCAGTGTTTCTCGTTTCCCGCTCCTCTGCTAAACCCTAGCTCTCCCTAAAATGAGGCAAAAGAAAAACCCAAGAAGCGAAGGCGGGACGGATTCTTCGACGTCGGTGAGCCTACTCAGCCGCGATTTTTCCTCTAATGCTTTTTTTATAATTTTAAAATAATTTCTGGTTTAGCTAACTGGCTCTGATTTTGTGGTGCAGATGATGGAGTTGAGGTTAACCAGTGCATTAAATTTTATCTGGGTATCAATTAATTTTACTTTAATTTTATGTAGTTGGTGAATCATTTTATTTTGTTTAGTGAATTGATTTTCCAGTTTTACAGATTTGTTAGAATGATACATGCTAGAAGATTTGGTTCCTGGACTTTTTGAAATTGTGGGATCTCGTGGCAATGAGTTGAACCAATCTGCAAAACTTCACATTTGTTTGATGAAATATGGATAATTTTGTGTTTGTGCTTGGTTCATTGCATACATGGCTTTGGAATAAAGTGTTACTCTTTTTTGTGATCATTGCATTATTTTTCTCCATGTTGTGCTTATTACCTTTTTTATTTGTTGAATTTTGATTTAGAATGCATGTTTACATGATTTCTGCTCTCAAGTGTCTAGCAAAGAGGTAGTAGGTGTTTCAGACAGTTTCTCAATTGATCCATTTGACTTAAACAGCTTTTTGATGAAGATGGGAAATTTTACAGTTACCAAGGTTTGAAGGCAATCTACATCCATATTAAATTGAAGGCCAAAGCGAGTGTTTGATTCCCTATAATGAATTTCTTTCTAACATATTTTGTCTTTTTAACACTCGTGTAGATAACCATATGGATTAGCAATATACCGTTTCATGCGTTTGCTGATATTACATTGCAGAGCACCTCTGATGTAAGTACTAAAGTTCTTCAGCGTCCAACTGGAATTTAGATTCGTGTATGCAATATTTCTTACATTTTTCAAGTCTGATTCAGTTGGATTTTCTTTTAGCTTTATCTGTTGATAGTATTTTATAATTGCTTCTCATGTTCTTTTGTTAGAGGGCAAAGGAATTACAGATCTTCAATCTGCTCTTCAGGTATGCACTTGCCTCCTTATTAAACGTTTTTTGTTGATTGTTGATATCCTTTTTTTTTTTTTTCCCTCAATTTTGATTTTCCCTAGAGGATTTTTGCTGAGACTCTTGTTGAGAATAAAGATGACTTCCTCCAAACATTTTCAAGAGAGAAAGATTTTACTAGGTGCTGTATCTTTGAGGTCTTTGCATGTCTAGATCCTGAAAATCAATTATCCATATGACAATTTGATGTTCTGGTTTTTTATTAATAAAGTTGAGTTTTACTTTTCATTGTTGCTGTCAGATATGCTGTATCATGTGGGGAGATATTGCAACACAAGGCTTCCAATGGACACGTTACTCATTGTAATAATTATCTAAAGGCAGCTGCTGCTGATTTGGAGGTGATTCTTACATTAAGCTTTTTAATTTCGGTATATGGGGAAAATGATAGCTTCTGTCCTGAAGTTTTAGTTTACACCATGATGCGCATTTGTTTAGTGTTTTGTCAGGGTTAGATGCATTTTGTTTTAGGACATTGCTGTAATTTGTGAAAAAAATGTTTTCCCCATTTGTTTTTTTTATCATCAGCATATTCATTTGTTAGCAAATAAGTAACATCAACTGATGTGCTTTTTGTCTGGGTCAGGAAATGAGCTTATAAATTAAGAGTAGTTATTGCAATTAAGTATGCAAATGTTCATAACGGATAATTTGATTATACTTAAGTAGAACACTTTTGTGTTCTAATAACATTGCATTCAATTGACGATATAGCAAATTAAAGGGCTGTGTTTTAATAACATTGCATTAAAGTTAATTATTCAAAACATTCTCAGTAATATGCTGATATTTCAGAACATCAAGAATCACAAAGAATATCATGCATGAAGTCCCATCGAGTCTATTGTGATCTTTAAATGCACTCCAATGAGCCCAGTGGTGATTTTTAATGTTGAATCAGCCATTGATTATTGCAGAGATTTTCTCACGGTTGGCTGGTTAGAGGCTCAATTGCAATAATTATTCTCAAGAACCATTTTAACATTTAAATAAGGAAAGTGGGTAACTAATAATCATGTGTAAGATCATTCATTGACGGGCTCATTTCCAAGATATAGGGCATGGAGTTAATTTAAAGATTACAACAAAAACTCTTTTTTAGAGTATATGTACAAATAATAGCTCAATGATAACTCAATATATGTGAATTAGCCAATTGAAAGCTCAAAATGAGTAGTATGCATTGGATTTTTTAATGGAGATGCAAAAGATTCTTCAAAATAAGTTTGATTTAGGTTTATGTAAGTTAAACTTTCAAATTAGCTATTATGAACATTTTGAAAAATAGCCAACTAGTTGCTTGGCTAAGGCGGTTAGTCGCTTCGGTTATCATTAGAGATTTTCAAAAAATCTAGGCACCTTTGTTTAGCCACTGGAAACAGCCAACTAGCCCTTATCATTTTTGGAATGGATATTCAAAATTGTGGCACAGGTGGTTAGGTGCTTATAGCAGTTGGGTAGCCACTATGATTCTGGAATGCGAGCGGTTAGCCACTTGTTGAGAAGCGGTTAGTCACTAACTCTCTTGAGTTATTATTTTTTGAAATTAGAATTCGGCCTTAAAAATTTTATAGCCCAGTTTATTTAAAATATTTTTAAATAGGTCAATTTTCAGAATTTAAAATAACACTTAAGGATTTCAAAACTTAAATCATTTCCATGTCGTCCATAAATCTTAAAAATACTTATTTTGATAAAATCATTTGCCTTATAAACATAAAACTTTAGTTTATGAAAATTAATGATTTTTTTTTAGATATTATGGAGGAAATCTTGAGCTTTTAAGATACTAAGTTGTGCATATATTAAATTATACTATCTTTATAATAATTATAAAAATGAATTACTTGATCTAATACCCTTTTTATATTTCATCTTCAAGTGTGCCGTTGTTCTTATTTTCCTTGAGCTTGATTCCACTTGAATAAAATTTATCTTTTGAAAAATCGGTGAGATGATAGAATATGAATTGACCAAATTGTCGTTTTTTACATATAGTTTGTTATCATTAAAATCAAAGATCATACAATCTCTTTGGTCAACAATCTTTCCCTTTTTTATTATGATAAACACGTGTATTTTGATATTTTTATTTCCCTTGAATAGTTGGCATACATGACTCAACAGAGTGTAAAACAATTCAAAAAGAAAAATTATTTATCACTTTAATTGTGTGGTTATATTCATTATTACTAATATTGTTGATACATGATACATTATTATAACTTGAAGATATGAAGAAAAGTTTAATTACGGGGTCTGCTACAAAAAATTTCAAAAAGATTTTTCTGCTGACAAAGAGACATTGTACCACTAACACTGTATTGTAGTCATTCTCCCTATCAAGTCATAATAGTACATTGTAGTCTTATGCAGCTTAGTTGTTTTAAGATACCTACAGACTATAGTAATATTACATTAACCATCGTCTTCAATGTCGTTTTTCAAAATGAGCAGACGTATGTGTACTTCAATTTCTGTTAAAATATATACCCACTTCAAAAAAAAAGGAAAAATACACGGCCCATGTTTGGACTTTCGATGTCAATTTACTTTGTAGCGGTGCATGATTATTGGATTTGATAACAAGTCCACTCAAACTTTAATTAGTCCTAAACAATCCTACAACTGCTTTTTGGGTTTTGAAAAATGAACCTTTAATCAAGCATAACTTCGATGCATCTTCTCACGCAGCTTGTGCATACAGTTAGGGTGCCTACTCTTTTGATAGTTGAATCAAATCATCAATGGAACTTTAATGATTCAAGAAACTATTATTATGCAAAAAGATACATGTACAAAAGAAAGAGAAAAAGTGTATGAAAGAGGACAGTTTTTGATATTAGAGGTTTTATGTAGTAGCCAAATATAGTATATTGAGTTAAATTGTTTATGCAATTGTGATGAATTAAATTTGAAGAAATAAATGTAAAACAAGTATAAATGTTTGCTTCGTTAAATTGTTTATCAATGGAGAGAAAAAAATAGTAAAAAAAGGTTTTATTTTTTTAAATGTAAGATATTAAAACTTCAAAGAAATATTAAGAATAGAAATTGAGAATAAATTTTATGTTGTTATTAGAGACTAGATTTATTAATTATTAATCATATAAGTTATAAAAATTGTTATTTTTTAAAATTTTATTTTTTTGTTAAACATTTGACCCTACATCACAATTAGTACACTTGATTGAGAGAATTATGAAAGAAAAATATAAAATCTTGTCCATCAAAACATTAAATTAAAATTACTATTATATAAAAATTTGAACAGTAATTAGTGTACTCCAGTATTCCTTTTATGCATACATTGTCTAAATTGTAATTGAATTGCAATAAACACTTTGAATGTGATTATAAATATGTTAATTGCTACATTTTATTATATCTAATTAGTTTGAATTATCTGAATCCAATTTGATTCTAGTTATAACTAAGATATTCCACTTCATTTGGAGTGCATTAATTAAGTTTAAATTTATATATTTTGCAAACACATTCAAAGCATTTACAAAGAAGTTGGAAAGACAATGTTGCCTATACTACGTAGTAATTAGTGCACTCCAAATGAAGTGGAATATCTTAGTTATAACTAGAATCAAATTGGCTTCACATAATTCAAATTAATTAGACATAATAAAATGTAGCAATTAACATATTTATAATCACATTCAAAGTGTTTATTGCAATTCAATTACAATTTAGACACATTCAATGTATGCATAAAAGGAATTGGTTAGCTAGTTCTCTCATAGTGTTGGAAATCACAAAGAGAAGGAAAGAGTTAACTTCCACTTGATTTGTAGCTGCTTGTGTGGATTCCTTTCATAACACATGGCTTCAACAAACTTAGCACTTGGTCAGGTATTTCGTCCTACCGATGAAGAATGCGTGGAATACCTCAAGACGAAAGTGTCACTCGACCCCAACAAGGAAGTGTCATCCAAGCTTGCGAAGGGTTTTCTCCATATTAGAGGCATAAATATCTATAAGCATGAACCTTCAGAGCTCCCAAGTACGTACCCTTTTCTAATTAATTTGCTGTTGTATGATTTAACAGTTTCAAATTTTTATAATTAATAATGTTTATCATCATACAGGCTTAGCACCCGAAACTGATAAGGAGATAATGTACTTCGTCTCACCCTTACACAAGAAAGGGAAGAATGCTGTGAGGCAAGTCCAGGGTGGACGTGGATATTGGAAGAAAGCTGGGAAGATTAAAGAGTTCCATGATGAAAATGGAAAGCTGATTGCTACAAAGACGCCATTGTCTTATGTCAAGAAGGATGAAACGTCTACATCAATCAACGATGAATGGCTAATGAAAGAGTATGTGCTTGAGAGTGATCAGCTACCAAAGCCACAAGACCAAGCTGCAGGGACATCCAAGGAGGTGGGTTAAATATTAGTCCACATACATTGATCTCATTATCTATTGTCGTTCTATGATGGTTAGATTTCTTACACTTCTAATTATATATAACCCGATTGAACAGAAGCAGCAAAAGAATAAGTAGAAGGGATAAAAATCTTTCACTAACAAAGTGCGGAACATTTGATAAAATAGGCATTTTATACCTGATAAGAAAAAATGGTATTTTTTCAGTTAAAATAAAGACATAATTCATTGATCAACTAACTTTCTTTATATTCTCGGCCTTTTATCTACTGGATCTTGAATGCATATGTGTATAATATATACGTACATACATAGGGTATGTGATTCTAAGAAATGGACTTCCTGGCCGATTTATGAGATTTAGAGAGTTATCATTTTGCATGAAATATGGAAATTATTTAATATGCCATTTAGTTGTTTCATGATTTGGCTTTTTGAGTTCAGGAAATCTAATCACTATTTTGTTATCTAGTGTCCATCGTTGAATTTAAATTTGTACCAAGATTCAGCAAAAAAGCATAAACCTTTATTCATTGATCAATTAACCTCCCTTATATGGTTTGCCTTTTATCTATTGGATCTTGAATATGTGTGTGTGTGTGTGTGTGACTATACTTTATTTTTTTTTTTTGTATGATTATGTTTTTATTTTTCCAATGCAGTTAGAACGATTGACGCTATGTGTTATCTCTCCCAAGCGAGCAATGACTAGAAACCGATACACAATCTCCTAGGCTGACGTTTGAAGTGATTCATGTTTATTTTATATTATTATTATTTGGGATTTCTGAATTAAGCAATTGAGGGAATTGTAATAAAGTTTCATAGTGATATGTCCTGTAATAAACATATGAAACTTTATAATTATTAGCTATTGTCCTGATACTTCATTTGCTTTAGAGCTTATGAAGCTCTATTATCGATATTAATATTGCTATCGAGCTTAGTCTACAACACTTGTTGGATCGCGAATGACCATGCGATTTATCAGTATAATGAAACTATACTATTACATTATATGATTTAATAGTTATTCTAGACTTTAATAAAATACAGGATTCTTTATCAAATCAGTGTTATATATATAATATAAAAATATTTTATAAAATGTTTTAAGCAACACAAAGACTCAGAGATAATATTATATCTGGATTTTATAAATAGTATTTTGATTAAATGAAGGGAGAAGAGAAATACAATTGAGAGGAGAGATTTAGTCTCTATGTCTCAGAGGAAGGTGGTAGCTTTAAAGTTAAATGGTGGTCTAAATTTGATGAAAAGTCAAAATTAATTGAAGTCACAGTTCGTGCATGGCTTTCCTCAAAAGGCATTCTAAAACATAATATCAAAGATGTAAAGACTCAAAATATTTTTCTTACTTAAAAGTCAAAAGCTCAATCTCTTTTGGCCAGTGCAAAAACCGAAGAAGAATATTTTAAAGTCATGGAACAGTTCCTTGTCTCAAGATCCGAGCCATCTCGGAAGAATCTCATCGATGAAGAAGTTGAAGAAGCTAAATCATTCATTTCCTTAAAGATGATAATAAAGACGATTGCTTGATATTTTTCTTCTATAAAGAAATTATAAATTCTCCGTAATTATTTCTCTTGTAAAAAAAAAAAAAGAGTAATTTCAAAAGCGTAAGATGTTATCTTTACCAACACACCATGTGATAAAGCGTAATATCTCGCCTCCATCGAGTATATCATGTGTTAAAGAAGAAGATGTTGTCTCCTCTAGCACTCTTTTATCAATGATGTCCCATGTGACAATAAGGATCTACCAACGTGTTACTTTAGTAAAGCATTTTCACAAGATAAAAATAGGACTCCACAAGAAAAAAGGGATAAGAATTTCTTCCTTCTTTTCTTTCTTCTTCTCTAAGAGAAAAATCAGAGATTTAGAGGAAAATTTTATGTCTCAGAATTTCTATCATTTTCTCTATTTGTAAAATCATTCTGTATCTACTTTAAAGCTTCTTGGATTCAAGCAAAGATGTATGTAAGATTTGTACTTCATGAAATCTGTTTAAAGTTTGTAATTTATTTCAAAGCTTGTATGTTGATTAAAGAACGTTTAAATTTCATATATTTCCTCTGAGATATAGAGACCAGATCTCTCCCCTTAGTTGTATTTCTCTTCTTTTTCAATTCAATCAGAATATTATTTCTGGGATCAGATCTAGTATTATCTATGAGCCTTTGTGTTGCTTAAAGCATTTTATAAAATATTTTTATATTTTATATTTTTAGTATTTTGTTGGAAACCCAAACGTGCGGGATATTGATCAGTTCTGAGCCTGATCTAGTTCTAAAGGCAGATTACTGCATCGATCTGGTAAAACACCACCATTTACTAGATTTATAAAATATATTTTTATTACTTTAATTATTTATTTTTAATTTTAATTATCCTATTTTTCACCATTTTGATATTATTGGTTGTACTAGTAATGATATATAGATAGAAACTTTGTGAAGTAGGACACTTGCCTTGGTTTTATTGGTATCAAGAGCCTACTAACTCATCAACCTGTAAAGGCTCACCATCTCCCATCTTGGAAGACTTAGAGTTAGAAGACTCGACAAGTAAAGAGGCAACTTTAGAAAATTTTTCATCATCAAGGCCAAGTTCATAAAGTCTTTTGCTTACTCTGTAAAATTTTGCAGTATGAAAATTTCTTCCACATTTAAAACATGTGGCCTCTTTGTAGTTGAAAGGAGTTTTGGAAAGTGTTTTAGACTTTTTCTTTTTAGAGAGAGAGGGTTTCTTATAAGGGTTCGAATGTTTCTCATAAGAAAATTCTTTAAAATCAGGTATGGATCTTTTATGATTTTTCGATTTATAATGTTTTTTATAAGGTTTTGAATAACACTTACATTATAATCCTTGGAAGTAGAAGCTTTAAAAGGGTCATAATTAAATTGCTTACAGAAACTCTCTAATTCTTGCTTAGATTTTCTAAGCTCTCATTTTAGGCGTTTCTGAAGTTTCAAATCTTGACAAATATTTAAACCTTTTTTTATTAACAAAATTGACAAGTTCACCATAGGTAAGTTTGTCATAAGGAATACAATTGCCATGCAAGGTTTTAATCGAATTCCTGACTTTTTCGCTTAAGAGGGTTGGTAAACATTCAAGGAATTTTTCTTTCCAATTTATATGATTTGCATCATCTTTCAAGAAAAGTCTAGTAAAGAAAGTAGTTTTTATAGTTTTAAAATTCACTAAATTTTCTACATATAAGATTGTATAGAAACTCAGCATTCTCATATCTAAGGTGTGAAGGGTCACATACGAAATAAATAGATATAGTGAAGATAAGAGTAGCAACAACATCTTGATAGGGCTATTGAACTCATCACAGATAGGTGTTCCATTTTCATCTGTTTGAATGACATTTAAGATATTAAATTGTTGCTATTTGGTGAGAAGATAATCCCACCGACATTTAAGTTAACTAGTAAAACCAGCAATTAGAATTTCTGTAATAACTTTGTCAAAAGTTCCCGACTGTATTTTATAAGTATTAACTACTATAGTCATTTGTTGCAACAATCCAAGAATATTATATTCAGACATATCATCAATATTCCACTCATAGACAGAGAAGGCATTAAATCTTGATTGGTTTAATGCACTTGGTCTGTTGTCTATGGTTAAATCAGGTGGAGAATTGATAGTAGGGAAGGCTAATTCCTAGTAAATTTTGTTGGCTTTAGAAACAAAGTCGTCTTTAAAGGATTTTATATCCGAAGAGGCTACAAAAGTTTGGTTATGATCTAGTACCCCAATTGTTCTAGATTGTGCACTAGTAGAAGCAATTTGAACTTTCCTAGATGAAGAAGAGACTTCTATTCTATCTAGTTGCTCTCTAATGGCTTTAGCAAAATCTGTTTTTGGCTCATGAACAAGCTTTTGACTAGTTTTTGAAACCTGGAAAGGCTCAAAAATAAGTTTTTTAAACTTTTTGTCAAAATCAGACTTTGTTAATTTTGAAGAAGAAATAGGAGAAATAATGATTGTTGACTGTTGGATTTTCTAGTCAACTGTTTTCCTATTATATTTATATTAGCATTACATAAATTATTTTGTTGGATAATACTACTTAAGTTTGTCTCAAAATCATCAGCTTTATGGATTTTATAAGGTAAAGCTTTAATCTGAACGAGAGGTGAACTATGCTCAATGGTTAAACTATTAAGGGCGGATGTTCGATTCAATGGTTCTATCACTATCTGATAGGTTTCATTCAGTGATCTTTTTTTAAACTTTAATGGGGTCAGAATTTTTAAAATGATAAGAAATGTTATTTTCAGAAGCATATATTTCAAACCAATCAAAAAATGATATACGAACTTTATGCATATTAACAAAGTCATAATAAACTTCTTGTATTTCTTTTCTTTGGTTTAGAAAGTTTTTGAAAACCAAAGTTTTTTTCTTTATTGTTTTATCGTAATAAAAATTTTTATGTAGAAGAGTTTTATCAAGTTCAAATTCTTTTTCAAGACATCGATTACATTTTCTCGTGACGAGAGAAATGTAGGAGAATGTTCATTCTCTTCCTATTTTTGTTCATGTTGACTACTAGTGTAAATTGGGTGAGGTATACTAGTGGTATAATCAACAGAGTGTATAGATGAGCTAGGTATATTCGATATGAACAACCTAGGCTGACTTTGAAAATGAAGATTTATGACAGAAGAGATTTTTGAAAATCTTCTTTCAAATGGAGGAACACTAGTGCTTGAGTCTTTATCGGAGAATCTAAAAGTTGTAGATCTTTTAAAAGACAGTTTGACTTTACCATCAGAATACTGTGTCACATTTTGTAACTCTGTGTTGGGCTCTAATTGTTTAGGATTCACTGGTTTAGTGGCTCCTTCTAGAATATATTCTTTATAAAGATTGACATCTTTGCACTGGATAAGTTTTAGAATAACAGTGTTAACTTTAAACAAGTCATTCTGCAAGAGAAGAGTCTCATCTCTTTTTAACTGGAATTTATGTTGCGTATTAAACACAGAATTCATGGCTTTGTAAAAGATTTTAAAAATCAAGGCAGCTGGAACAAATCCTTCAATCATATGATAATTATGGATTTTGATTTGAAGAATCATGCTTTTTAAAATATTTTTATCTTTTAAAGAAACTGTTATGTTTGGATAACAGATAAAGGAAATTGGACCTTTATAGAGACTAGATTCTATGCTACTCAGAAGAACAACAAGTATGAAGGTGTTAAGACCTTCTTTAGTTAAAGGTTTTATTCCGATTTGTATTAAGCCAATGTGAATATATTTAAAGTTATTTTCTTTTAACCTTTTTAAAGAATACTCTGAAAACAAATGAATTGTTTTAAATGGTTTTGAAAAAGTTATGTCAGGTTCTTCAGTTTTAATGACAAAATTCAACTTTAAAAAATCAAACTTTTTTGTTTTATAAATCATGACTTTTGAAATCTTTTATAAATCTCAATTATCAATTGCTTTATTAAAGTCTTTAATTATGAATTCTTATGAATTTACAACATTCTTTGAATTACTAGCCTTTCTGGAAGAAGAGCTAAAGAAAGAAGATGCTCTACAAAGTAGGAAATCCGTGGGTAAAACCATTGAATTGGTCACTGAATTGGTAAAAGTTTTACAAGTATGGCTACAACCCAAGGCTAAGAATTGGTTTTACTGTCTTTTAACCAAATCGGGACTTACGACCAAAAGCTACCAAGGCACACAAAGGTAACACTCACCACATCAGTAAGGCTCTGATAGCAGTATGGTTGATAAGCATGAAGCTCAATCTAAAGCAGTCGCCTCAGACTTACAGATAAATCGGGTAAAATAATTGATAGACTCAATCTCTAGTTCTCCAGAACTCTTACTTGCTCTTCAAAATCTTTCTCAAAATATAAAACTTTCAAAAAAAACCCTTTAAAATATAAAGAAGAAGCTATTTCTAAAGACATTTCAAAATCTTCTTCTACTATAGTTCTTTCTTGTAAAAGCTTTGATTCTTAAATTGTTCTTTTACAACCAAAGCTTTCAAAATTCTCTTCGAATTGATTTCATAAAACCCATCTTCAAAATATTTTATCAATAGAAGATGGATTTTTCACATTGATTCATTTCAAAGATTTTCTCGAAAAGCTGGTTTTTCAAACCATGAGATTTATCAAAACCCCAATTTTTCTATCAAAGCATTTTGAAAATCACTAAGTTTGTAAAATTCAAACATTTTTTCTTCAGTGAATCCAATTCTAATATTAAAGTCCTAAATCTAAACCAGTGGGAAAACCAACTCGACAAATCAAAGACTTTTCCCGCCAATTTTCCAATGAACTCAAACCATTACTTACACTTTCTTATTGGAATCACCAACAAGTATGGTTTAATACATTTTTTTATACGTGAACCCTAAAAAGTTCATTCATGGTTATTTTTCTTCAATTCAAGAATAACTGCTCAAAGCCTTTCAATTGGTTCAAACAATGTTGGACTTATTTCGGCCTAAATTCAGAAATCCTTACCCCAAATTTCACTCACTGTTTAAACTTTTTCAAAGCCCATTACATTTCTTCAGAGTCCGAGAAAAAGTTTCCTCATTTTCTTTGTTTCTGTACAAATTTCTTCATTCCTTGGGTTTAGATGTGGAATTTCTAATATCATACCCATGAAACCCAATTGGTTTTAAAGAGAAGTTTTAAATTCAAATGGTGGTCTAAATTCGATGAAAAGTCAAAACTGACTGAAGCCAAATTTCGTGCATGGCTTTCCTCAAAAGGCCTCCTAGAGCCCAATACCAAAGATGTAAAGACTCATAATACTTTTCTTACTCAATAGTCAAAGGCTCAATCTCTTTTGGCTAGTGCAAAGACCGAAGAAGAATATTTAAAAGTTATGGAACAGCTCATTGCCTCAAGATCTGAGCTATCTGCAGAAGGCTCTACTGATGAAGAAGTTAAACCATTCATTTCTCTTGGAAATGATAACGAAGACGATTCTTCGGTATTTTTTCTCCTATAAAGAAATTTGAAATTCTCTGTAATTATTTTTCTTGTAAAAAAAAGAGTAATTTCAAAAAGCAGAAGATGTTGTCTCCACCAGCATACCATGTGATAAAGCAGAAGATGCTGTCTCCACCAGCACATCACGTGTTAAAGCAGAAGATGCTATCTCCTCCAGTACTCTTTTATCAATGATTTCTCAGAATTTCTCTCATTTTCTCTATTTGTTAAATCATTTTGTATATACTTTAAAGTTTCTTGGATTCAAACAAAGATATATGTAAGATTTATACTTCATGTAATCTCTTTAAAGTTTGTAATTTATTTCAAAGCTTGTATGTTAATTAAAGAACGTTTAAATTTCATATGTTTATAAGCTGCTACCATCCTCTGAGACATAGAGATCAGATCTCTCCCATCAGTTGTATTTTTCTTCTCCCTCCATTCAATCAGAATACTTCTACTATCATCTATGAGCCTTTGTGTTGCTCAAAGCATTTTATAAAATATTTTCATATTATTACTATTATTTATTTATTATTTTAATATTATTATTATTATTAACATCATCACCATCAAATGAAATGATTAAGAAATGGCATTTTAGTAAATTATTTCAGCTTATTCTAATTCCAGGACATGAATACATCAATGTAAATAATGGTCATTTTAATTTCAGCCTAGTATATTTCTAGAAGTTCCCTCTCCAGAGGCCTCAGTCGAGATTTGGAGATAGTCCTCTTGATTTTTTCTTTATTTTTTCACATTTTAAAAAATCAAGTATCTCGTGCATACAAATAAGTTCCATGGTCAATTCTCAAGCTTATTTATCTCAATCTCATCCATCATCTCATCTCAATTTGACGGAAAGCAAGTTCAGTCATAGTTTTTAAGGCGTACCCACCACTCTCTTTGCTCTTTGAAACCTACCTGGCGTTGATGTAGGCATCGCTTTTTCCTTTGTCCTTCCTCCCGGTTTTTGCCCTATCACTAGTGATTACTCCCAATCCAAAGCACCATTTTTCCATTCATAGAGAAACCCAATCGTCAAAATCAATAAAAAGGCCATCATAGACCAAACGAGCACAAATCCTCGGTGCAGATTATAATCCCAAAGTACTCCAAAGACTCAAGTATTGTAAATCAAGAAGGTGGTAAGACCATTGCAAAGTTCCCCAACAGCATAGAGCTTAACTCCAACCTGTCCGATGCTTCTTCAGCCAAATACAATATGTAAGTGGGACCTGCACTATGAGCAAGCTGTGCGAAAAACCGTTACCTTACTATAGAAATAGGGGCTACTGATTTCATCGTTAGGCTTCTTCTTGCTGTTTGGATCAAGTATTCTCTGCTGGTGGAACTATTAGCAACTCTCTTAGTTTAAATTGCGCCAAGATTCAACAAAAAACATAAACCCCTATTCATTGATATGGTTTACCTTTTATCTATATATATATAATTCTGATATGATCTACAATCCTATATTAAAATTAAAAAAAGTTATAAAATTATATGATTTAATAGTACAATAGCTAGGAAAGTTATTAAGTCATATGATTGAATATTGTAATGATATTATATTGTTAAACCTTATGGTTTAATAGTTTTCCCGACTTTAATAAAATGGTGGTGAGAGTAATCACTTTTATATTTGATTTGAAATTAGTCATATATTATATTTAATTATAAATTAGAGTTGACTAAGTCAAATCAAAATATGATTTGGATTATTCAAATTGAATTAATTGTGAGACACATAAATGACTAATTTGAATTAAATAACGAAAATGAATGACTAATTCATTTTAAATTAAGAAAATAATTATATAGAGTTTCTCTATATAAAATAGACAAAAAGACAACCTCTATGACCTCTCATTTTATCTTATGATTTTTTCATTATTTTTTTTTGTTCTACATTGTTGTTTGGAGTGCAACCTCACAACAGTAGCATCATTAAATCTTGGAAATCAATTCGTAATATCTGTATCCTTTTTGTATCGAAAAATCTTCTTAGAGAAGCAGAAATTAGTTTTAAGAACAATGCATTGCGCATGCCTTAACGAATTTATAATTGTTACTAAATGAACAATGCTATAAATTGTGCCAAGTGAATAGTACCCATAAAAAGTGACATGAACATTATCTCAGCTACTATTCATAAAATTCTATTCTACATGATAAAAAATTGATTCGGCTCGTTTGAGACTTTACAGAAGCAATTTTGACTCATATTTCAAACAATATGCACTTTAAAAATTATTTTGGAAACTAAAAATTTTATAAAAAATTTTATTACAAAAATACCATGGTATAAATTACTATTGAGGATAATTTATTATGAGCACATATAATATTATTACTTTGAACATTCATTTTGAGCACAAATATATTAAACCTTAAATTTTTTCTTCCAAATATATTAAATAAATATTTATAGAGTAAGCTCAATATGTGAAGACTTTAACTCTAAGAATGTATGTATGAGTTATCTTATGAAGTTGAAGAATGGTTTCTGCCCCTTTTTTTTTATGTTTATGTTGAAGAATGGTTGTGCATGACTTGCTATGATTTGGACCAAGGCTTACATTGAATGTAGTCGATCGGTATAGCACTTGGATTGATGCTCAGAAGGTCTGATCACATTAGTTTCTTATCATCAAAACAATCATTTACCATAAATCATAATGGTCAGTGTTTTTTTTTTTTTTTTAAAACCACCAAAATGGTGGGGGGTTAGGCATGACCCCTACCTGTAATATAAATCATGAAAGAGTAAACACATATTTAAGGAGGGGGACATGAACCAAAAACCTCCTCGATAAGTGATAACATACAAACGGTAATATAAAAACTAGCGTCTGATATGTGGAACCGCATGGGCATCCATATGAATAATCTTAGATAAACCTGTGGGCAGATCACGGACCGATAAGAATCGATGGCTGGAACAAGAAGTGCAAGCCCAATTGGCCAGAAAGTCAGCTGCAGACGTAGCCTCACGATACACATGCCGAACCACAACCGAATAAGAGGACACCAAAGATCGAACTCGACGCAAGGGCAAAGCATAGTCCCAACGGACAGAACTATCTGCAAGGATCCAGGAAACCACAGTAGCCGAATCAGACTCTACCTCCACAACAGAATAACCCATCTGGACCGCCAGTTCCAAACCCTCACAAACAGCCATAAGCTCCGCATAAAGGATTGGATGATGGCCAAGAAAAGAGCCAAACCCTGCCAAAAATATACCCCTATGATCCCGAAGAACGCCCCCTGCAGCTGACAACCCAGGATTACCCCTCGAACACCCATCAACAGTCAGCTTGACCGCACCAAGAGGCGGACGTGTCCATACGACAACTCGAATAGGCCGCTGGGGTGAAGCAATCACTCGTAGCCCATTCGTAAGCAGAGAATCCCTCACGCCCCGCAACTGCGACGGTTTGAAACCAAGAGCAGAGCCAGCAAGCCGAATGTCCGACACCACTCGAAAAATCACCGCATCCACCGAAAAGGAGTGAGAATCAAACCTGTATCCATTTCGAGCCTTCCACACATGCCACAGAATGAAGCAAGGTAAGATAACCCGAATATGATATCGAGAAGAAGCACATCTCTGCCAGTGGCGAAGCAAAGCATGGGGCGATAGAAAGCTGGTCCGCCACATCCCTAAACAACGATAAAAGTACTCCCACACCTGGCTAACCCGAGGGCACTCAAGAAATAAGTGCCGAGAAGTCTCAGCAGCCTGCCCACAAAAGCACCGCGAAACCATACAGAATCCGCGCGCACTCAATGCATCATCAGTGGCCAGAAAACCTCGTAACAACCGCCAAAGAAAGAACGATAACCGAGACGGAATATGGCGCTGCCAAATCATAGAACAGACATCATCTCGTGGCCTGGCGCACCTCACTATCTCCCAAGCCGACCGTAAATGAAAAATGCCATCGATGCGTGAATCCCACTCGAGTCTCATCGAGCACGCCGATGAGATATCGGAACCAAAACAATCTGCTCAAATAATGGTCAGTGTTTGCTTAACATGTTGTTTGTCCATAGGTAGGCATGAGCTGATGCTGGGAATACTTTCAGAGCTGAGAAAGGTTCATTGCCACCAACTAAGGAGGTTCCTCCTCAGGTTAACATACATTACGCCGATCTGTTCTTTCAACTGCAATGTCAAGACCATCTTCATTTTACCCTCGTTTTCCTTTTTAATAACCATTTTTATGCGCAACTGACATTATACAATTCTTCTGGTGTGATTATGATTCATTAAACCCTTATTTGGAATACTAAATGATTCTGATTGCTATGTGTGCTGGAAGATTGCCAAGTATATGATATGCATATATGTGATCTGTGGGTTGCTGATAATGTAATGATTTCTCCTCGTCCGATTATGTGTCAGCTTTTATTCCTCTCTTGCTTTCTTCTCCATCAAACAGAATTAATTTCTTCACTGTGAAAAGAACCAGCAGGAAGTGTTGTCCTTTGTTGTATGTTTGCAGGTTAGGATGTCTTACTTGCTTTTACATGGTTTTTCTTGGCAGGAATTTGACAGAAGAGTGTCGGAAGGTTTTCAAGTCAGCCCACTGTGGCATCAAGGTTGTATTCATGATGATGGAAGGTAACTTCTCCTGTTACACATATCCCATGTTTTTGAAATTGTGTACTGGATCTTTATGATGACATTTGCTTTTAAGATACGGTCCCTCGTAAAATTCCTGTCAAAAATATAACTTGTATAGTGTTTCTTTACACTTCAATTTTACTATGGATATTTCTTTTTCTCCACCAGGGTAAATCATCCCTTCTTCATGTTTCTGAAATCTTTGTGCTAGATCTTCATGGTGGCATGTGTTTTTAAGATACAGTCTCTTGTAAACTTCCTGTCAAAAATTTAAATTGTATAGTGCTTCTTTACACCTTACAAGCATGAGTCCTTCTTTTTCTCTGGCAGGGTAATCTTCCCTTCTGCTATCAGTCCAGTTTATTTTGACGTGACTTTGATTCCAACTGCAGGACAAATTTTGCTGAAACTGTGAAATCTGCACGTTGGGAGTACAGTACTCAGCCTGTTTATGGATGGGGTAATGTTGGGTCAAAACAAAAGTCAACAGCAGGCTGGCTAGCAGCTTTTCGTGTATTCGAACCACATTGGCAAATATGCATGGCAGGCGGACTTTCAACAGGCATTATTGTCTCCTTTTTTTAAAACTTACAGATTGTGTTGATTGGTTAATTTTCCTGCTTTTAATGACGATTTTGTTAATTTTGTGTATAAAAAAGGTAGCAATACAATTGTAAACATGTTATTTTTCCCCTTCCCAAGCAAACAAATTTTGCTAGGTCTTTGATATACTTTTCCTTAACTGAAATTTAAAATGGCTTGTATTAGACATATCTGTGCTGTGGGATTTATCTCAGGCTTTGACTTTGAATAACAGGTTGGATAGAGTGGGATGGTGAAAGGTTTGAATTTCAAGATGCTCCTTCATATTCAGAAAAGAATTGGGGAGGAGCCTTCCTAGAAAGTGGTTTTGGGTATTTTTTCTCACTCTGTGTTAATGTGGTAATGTTAAACTTAGAAACTAATTGAATCATTAGTCATAAGTTTCACCCTTGCATTTTCCCCCCTGATAGTATCATTTGAAGTTGTGGTTAAGGAGGGCAAGAGGTTATCAAGCTATTCTGTAACTGATATGACAAGAACACTTATAAGTCCTTTATTGTAAGATATATTTTCCATGCATAAAATAACTTGCTTTCCTTTTGTTAACAATGAGCAATTGCGGTTTTTTTTTAGTTAACTGTACCTTTTTCATATGGAAGCCCGGTTAGGTTGTTTATTGGGTGAAACCTATTTGTATTTGGTAGATTCACTGTGATAGATTTGTAGATGGATTGCTTAACTGCCTGTGTGTGATAATTGTAATTGCCAATGTGATGCTTCAGGTCCAGTGTAATGTCTTTGAAGGTGCTACTGGAGAGGTTGCTTTGACTGCAGCTGGTGGGTTGAGGCTACTACCTGTAGTGGATGGCTTTGAAAATGCTGCAATGGTAATTTCCTTGGCAATTTCTGTACCTTTCTTTCTTTGATGCTGGCTATCGATTGTATTCTGCATATACACATTCTCCCTAAGAAGAAACTAAGATGATATATAAGCACAAACATATGGTTTGATGTGTCAACATTAATGTGGCTGACCTGACTTCATAGTTTACCATATTGTGAAGGAGACATGGGTGCCAGAACTTAGGTTTTGTTGTCAAATTGTAGTTAACTTTGCCTTGATATATTTGGAGCCAGTCATTTGTTCAGTCTCCAACAATTACGGACCAATTTCTTCCGTCCGTATATTAACATGTACACTGTGCAGATTGGAGTACACTATGATGGAATTTTCTGAGTTTGTGCCATGGAATGGTGTGGTAAGTTGGGAGATTTCTCAATGGGGTTACTGGTACTTAGCTGCCGAGAACGAGACACATATGGTAATTTTATCTCTTGCCTATGTTTTCTTCCTTCTTATATACTTGACCCATAGATGACAATCCAAACCTATTTTTGCTAGTAGTCTTCTATGGATTCAGCCCCAGCCTTGATTTAGATGTATTTATTTATTTTCTGTCAGGTTGAGTTAAAGGCAACAACAAAGGATCCAGGTACAACTTTGCGTGCTCCAACTTCAGAAGCTGGCCTCGCTCCAGCTTGTAAAGATACTTGTTTTGGTGAGCTAACATTGCAACTATGGGAACGAAGATATGATGGCACCAAGGGAAAGGTGTGTTCTGCTTTCATGGGATTTGGTCTTTGAAATGCAACTACTTTTTGGCTTATTGTGCAATTTCCTTGTTTAAAAATATAGATGATACTGGATGTTACAAGTGACATGGCGGCAGTAGAAGTTGGAGGAGGACCGTGGTTCAATACTTGGAAAGCTAAAACTGCTCCACCAGAGCTTCTTAGACGCACTCTTAATGTTCCTGTTGATGTGGACAGCTTAATGTTCCTGTCGATGTGGACAGCTTAATGTTCCTGTTGATGTGGACAGCTTGTTTGGTTTTGTTCCGTTCTTAAAGCTGTTGACGTGGACAGCCTGATTCCGGAGGGGCATTTTGTAAAGCATCTAAATGATAATTTAATAACAACCATCGCTTAAAATATAACAGAATTGCCATCAGGAAAGCTGAAGATGAGTATACTATTACCAACCATCAAAGTGCTGGTCCTGTTTGCATTTAATTTACCTGCTATTACTTTTCGAGCTGAGAGTCCTAGTTATATACGTGCTACAATTTTCGACTCTGCGCAAATGGGGAACTAACATTCCTCCATGCCATCCTTTTCATCTAACGCCTTACTGACTTGTCCTTTAAAAGAACCATGAGCCTCGCATCAAGCAATATAATATAAAAATTAACATGCTCAGACCAGTAAACGGCCAGTAACAGCAATCATAATGATCCTTGTTGATATTGCTAGGAATCCAGCCCTCGTTTCCTCCCTGTTCGCAATATCATTGACAGCATTCATTATTGTTTGGGTAAAATATCGAACAGTGCCCAAAAGCCTTCACGGTTTATGGGGTAAATATCAGACAAATCCCTCGAAGCCCTTCCAGCTCGAGTAAGAGACCTCGAAGACAGACCTAGTTCGAGCAGAAGTCAGGACATCAAAGCAGTCAAGGTCGAGCTCCAAGCTCTACGATCCGCTCGAGATTGTCGAGGAAGGTCAAAGTTAGTCAAGCTCGGGGAACTCGGAGCGAGCCGAGACTCGAGCACTCCATCATGAGCTCGAGGTCATCCTTACAGTCAAAGGCTGGTCAAGGTCGAGTCTTGAGCACATCTTTCCTGCTCATGAGACATCCACGAGCACGGTGGCGAGACCAGGCTCATGGCAACCGAGCCGCTTTCTCGGAATCTTGGCACACCTTTTAAATGTGCGCGGGGCCCCACGTGGCTTGGTGATGATCTCATTGCTGGGTGGGCGACTGCGCCTCCATGGTGTCATCATTCCTAGCGCACTTGCCAGACATGGTGATCCATCCACGTGAATCGGGTTAAGGGACGGTAGCTCATCCACAAGGAATATTCAGCCAATCACGGTTGTCGGAGGGACCGAGATACCACTAGCGTGGGAGTGGACGACTGGAAATGGAAAGAGCGGGAAAAATGGAGTATAAAAGG
Organism: Murraya koenigii; assembly: GCA_025617385.1. Lineage (NCBI taxonomy): Eukaryota > Viridiplantae > Streptophyta > Magnoliopsida > Sapindales > Rutaceae > Murraya > Murraya koenigii. Next base: position 30,398,086 of record CM046817.1, read on the forward strand.
AAGCGAAGGGAGCGTTACAAGGGTTGAAGATTTTAACTCTCGGAGGGTTAGCGATTTTCATTGACCGAGGATACATGGCTAAAGCGAGTTCTTCGATTCTTATTTTCTCATTTCGATTTTACGAAAAACATCGGACTTATCCGAAAAAGGGGCGATATAATACCCCTTTCATCTTTCGGTCTCCTCACTGAGGAGATACCAAAAAGAAACCGATTCTTGACTTGGCGTCGGAGGGTTTTCGGCAGAACGCCGGCGACCACGACCGGTTTTACGTAAGCTAAAGCGGTCAGGAAATCATCTATTCAGAAGAAGGCAATGACCGGACAAAGGGGCAATCCTGCTCGAGCTTGTCGCGGCGGAAGGATCGAGTCTTGTTTGAATCCATGACGGAAGGTTGAGACGTTCCAGCTCGAGTTGTTGGAGAGTCTTGTTGGAAGGTTCGAAGCATCTGTTGAGGCACGCGTGAAAGCGCATCAACATCTTTTGGCGCCGTCTGTGGGGATCGGTACAAAAGCCCGATTTCTAATACATTGAAGACACACAAAAACACAGCGATGAGGGAAGCAGTAGAAGAGGTGTAAGTCTGAGAATCGATGACTACGAGAGAAGTGGCCAATGAGGCCCGAGCAGGGAGATCCAGGAAAGGATGGATCGGATGGAAAAGCAGTTGAAATTATGACCTCCACATTACGAGAATTCGGGGAAGGACGGAGAAAAGCCTGCAGCGATGTCCGGAGTCGATCGAGGAATGCTCGTGTTCGGGAAAGCGGGAGATGAAGCCCAAGACCTAGGGCACCAAATGTTGCGGTGAGAGAAGAAACAAACATGGAGGAAGGGGTCTCGCCAGACATTTGCGAGAGCAGTCCGACCTCTCGTCGCGGAGGAGTTGGAGGGAGAGTGCAGCAGATTAGGCGCAAGTGGTGGAAGATCTTGGAGGCAAGAAAGAGTCAAGTGGCGAATAATCTTTGGACAATGAATCTCTCTCTCGCCGGAGATTATGGGTGTCACGATACCACGTGACTTTCGCTTCCGGATCTGCGATATTCGGGAAAGAGTGACCCGATTAATACACATAGAGCGGTTCGATGACACGGCGGTGCGAGGTCAGTCGGAAGCACTAAGGTGCAGGGCCTTCCGCTCGCTCTGAGGAAGAGGCGAGAGAATGGTACCATGAGCTCCACGGGAAGTATCTTGAGTTTTGAGCAGATGTGCGGGGAGTTCGCGGAACAATTTGGGCGCGGTGACCCCGAGGATGACATGATGGGTATGCCGAGTGAGGCGAGAAAGAAGGAGAGTCCTCGGGAGTTTATCAAAAGATACCATAGATCGGTCCTAGATCTTGGTGCGTTCAACCATCCCGAGCTCTAGGGGATTAAAGAGGGTGTTCGGATGGGGAGACCATGGTATAACCTGCGGAGTCCTACGATCCGATTCGTATTCGAGACGCGTCTGAACAAATAAAGCTGGACATGGTAATTGAAGAAGAAAAGTGCATGGTGAGGAGTGAACAAGTCACTTGGAGCGAGGCGGAAGGAGAAAGGAGTCTGCCAGGGGACACGAGGTCCAAGGCGCAAGGGCCAAGGCGACCTATACTGACCCGTGTCGGAGAGTTCCCCACGCGGATGGTTCCCAACCACCCGCGAGTCTCAGGCCGGGATCGCGAGAGAATCCAGGCGTCGTGATGGCCATACATCCCATGACCGGCCACGAGTAGACACTGAAGTGAGCCATGCGGGGATGATCGTTTCTGCCACCCCGCAGAAGCTTCCGAGGATAGAGGCGGTCAAGTAGTGGAGCAGAGCCTAGCTACAGGACGAGTATCATGAAGTTGAAGGTATCTCTTGAAGAGATACTTGAGTGGGCGAGGCGTGGTGCTTGAGCCCTCAGCCTGCAGATGACCACGCCTGGCCGGCAGGCGGAGCGAGGCGATTCTGCAGTTTCCATGGAGACCATGGTCACACCACGTCACGGTCTGGTGATTTGAAAACCGGTAGAAGATTTAGTCGAAATCGATACTGGATGAGTTATAGAAGGAGGGCACCGGTGGTTGAACAACGGTGAGGAAGGTGATCGGGCCTATGAAATGAGATCTGGAACCGCCATCCACGAGAGTAATTGTAGGTGGTCCAGCGATGGCAGGAAGTTCAGCAGGGCTCGGAAAAATTATTGCGAGATATCTGCATTGCCGTAGAAGTCTGTTCAGCTGCTCCTGCGGCCAAGAAGGCCGAGGTTCGGCGGTGCCAATCATGTGGACGGATGAAGATGAAGAGGGGTCTTTGTACCCACGAAGATGCCACAGTGGTTAAAGCCGATGTAGCGAATAAGGAAGTTGACCGAATATTGGTCGATTCGGGAGCTCGGTGAGATATTCTTTTAAATCCACACTCGAGGATTTAGGAATAGCAGTGCGAGCCTCGAGCATCTGAGCACTTCCTTGAAGGGATTCGGGAGGAAAGCTAATACCTCTAGGAACCATCGAGTTAGGCGGTAACCATGGGCTCGAAACCTTTCGAGAAGAACATGATCTTTGGATTTCGTGGTGGTAGATGAAACCGACCCATGTCGAGGCGATTACGGGAGGCCATTTATGAGGATCGACCAATGCGTGGTGTCCACCCATTACCTAGCCACTAAAGTATCGAGTAAATGGAGTCTATAGGGGTCGTGAAAGGCGACCGAAGGGTGGCGAGGGCTGCTTATCTTGTAGCTGCAAAAGAAACAATCTGAGTCGCCTCGCTGGACACGAGGCGAGAATCGAGAGCGGAGGCAAGAGCCGGTGAGGCGTTGGAGGAGCTCGAGGTGAGAACGGATGACCCAGGGACGAAGGTCAAGATCGGCTCGAGCACTTAGCGAGCCGTTGAAGGAAAAGTTGGTGGAATGACTGCGAGCACCGCGAGATGTGTTCGCATGGACGCATGATGATATGCAGGATCGACCGGAGGTGGCGTGTCCGCGGTGGCGATGCGGAGAGATCTTGGCCGGTGAAGCGAAGAGGAGGTGCGTGAACCGGAGAGATCTGAAGCCATTAGCTGCGAGGTTGACAAGCTGCTGAGCGGGATTCATCTGGGAGGTGTCTACCCAGAATGGATCTCGAATGTAGTCTTCAGTGAAGAAAGCAAATGGGAAATGGAGAATGTGTGTTGATTTCACAGATTTGAACAAGGCTGCCTAGAAAGATAGCTTTCCACTACCAAAGATAGATCAGTTGGTGGACTCTACGGCAGAGCACGGGTTCTTAGCTTCATGGATGCATTCTCGGGATATAACCAAATTCCATGCACCGATCGAGACGAGGGTGTCAGACTTTCATCACCGATCGAGTGTGTATTGCTACAAGGTCATGCCTTTCGGCCTGAAGAATCGCGGAGGCAACGTATCGGAGGTTAGTGAATAAGGTTTTCAAGCCATTGATCGGTCGGGACTATGGAGGTATATGTTGATGACATGATCACCGAGTCTAGAGAGCGGAGGAGCATGTAAAGCATCTAGAGGAGACCTTCGCCCTCCCAGGAAGTATCGAGATGAAGTTAAACCCAGAAAAATGTGCTTTTGGAGTGAGTTCGGGAAAATTCCTAGGCTTTATGGTGAGTCACGGGGGATTGAAGCCAATCAGGAGAAGATCGGAGGCGGTGATAGAAATGAGGTCCCTCGTAACCTCGAGGAGATCTGAGTCGGCCGTGAGCTAGCGTCCCTCAGCGGGTTCGTATCTCGAGCCAGCGATAAATCTGAGTCTTCTTCCGGAAATGAAGAAGGGCGGGAAGGCGAAATGGACGCCTAGAATCGAGGAGGCGTTCAGCGGTGAAAGAGTATTTCTTAAAAGCTCAGTTATTGTCAACACCTCGAGCGGGAGAGTCTTGTTTACATGCTTGGCCGTATCCGATGGGCAGCGAGCTCGGTTACGGTAAGGAGGAATCGGAGTACTGATGTCACATGTATTACACGGCGAGGCGTTCTTGGAAGCGAAGCTTCGGTATCGACCATGGAGAGTGGGCTCTAGCCACAGTCGCGTGACGGCAGGCGAGGCCTTATTTTCGAGCACATTCGGTGGTGATCTTGACTAACCAGCCCTCGGGCAAACTCTACACAAGCACGAGACCTCCGGAAGGTTGGTTAAATGGTCGGTGGAGTTGAGCGAGTTTGACGCTAATTACCGACCCGAGCGGCCATAAAAGCACAATCTTTAGCCGACTTAGTGGTCGAGTGCAGCGAGGGAAAAGAGGCGAGGCGAACCCTCGTCAAGCTCCGAGGCTTGACCAAAACATGGGTAGTCACGGTAGATGGATCCTATGGAAGTCGGGGAGCGGGAGGCGGGAGTGGTGCTCGAAGGTCGGAGAGGGTGGAGATGCTGATCTGTTGTGAGATTAGAGTTGAAGTCACCAGCAATCGGTAGAATATGAAGGCTGTAATAGCGGGTTTGAAGCTCGCCTCGGTAGTAAGCGAGAGGAGATAAAGCTTAGAACGGACTCCCGGTTGATAACTAATCACCTCGGCGAGAGCTTTCGAGCGAAGGGAGAAGATGGATGCCTACCTTGGAAGGTAAGGCGGTAATGAAAAACTTCCGAGTCGTCGAGGTGGAGCGGATCCAGGGGAAAAATTTTCGGCGAGATATGATAGCTCGCATGGCAGCCACCTCGGACCCCAAGTTTCAAAATCTATCCTCCGAAGCTAAAACACTGCTCGAGTATCGGCGGGAGGACGAGTGATGAACTAGCAACGAGCAACACTGGATGCGGTCGATCATCTCCACCTCGAGGAAGGGACGGTGCCGGTGATAAGAAGCGAGCAAGGAAATTGAGGTGCAAAGCGGCCGGTACACTCTCATCGATGGGGTCTTATATGAGCGAGGTGCACACTCCACTGCTGCGGTGTTTAGACCAGAGGAGGCTGATTCGTCCTCAGAGAGATACGCGAGGAGTCGTGGAAATCACTCCGGTTCGAGGTCCTTGGCTTTCGAGGCCTTGAGGCGAGGTATTTTGGCCGCGTGCACGAGATGCTCGGGAGAAGGCGAGGCTGCAGAGCTGCGGAGCTTTGCTAACCACTGACTCGACCTCAGGAGAACACTTACGGCGATGAACTCGCCATGGCCATTTGCTCGATGGGAATAGATTTGATTGGGCCAATGCTAGAAAGGAGAGCATCAGCCACCCATGCTTATAGTCGCGATTGATTATTTCACCGAATGGGTCGAAGTGGGAGCCTTGAGCGGCATCGCGGAAGGTAAAACCACGATTTCATTTGGAAGAATGTGATTTGCGGTATGGGATTCCCAGTACATTGGTCACCGATAATGGGAGGCGGTTTGATAATGGCAAGTTCGAGACTTACAGCCGAACACAGGAATAGAGTTGAAATTTTGCTCTCCTCGCTCACGAGGCCAATGGGCAAGTAGAGGCCATGAATAAAACTATAAAGCGCCTCTTGAAGACAAGGTTGGGCGAGCGAAAGGGCTTGGGTGGATGAGTGCACTGGTGTCTTGTGGGCTCTGAGAACCACACATAAGCAGCCATTGGAGAGACCCAGTTCTCCTTGGCATTCGGACCTGAGCGGTGGTTCCGCTGAGATAGGAATGGGGACCATGCCGGACGAGAACACTTGACGAGGAGGCAAAGCAACGGCGAGATGTGTGCGAGGCTGGACTTCTTGGAAGAAAAAGAGAGGATAGGCTGCCGAGATCTCGGAATATCAACGAAGGGTGGCTCGTTATTACTAATCGGAAGGTACACGTTCTTGGATTCGAGTGGGTGATTGGGTATTGAGGAAAGTCAACCGAGCACAAAGACCCAAGACAAGGTGTACTTGGACCAAGCTGGGAAGGTCCATGTCGAGTCACTCAACTAGCAGGGACCCGGAGCATCTGGGTTGGCTCATCAGGATGGACGAGAGGTCGAGAGGCCATGGAGCAGCGCAACTCACGAGGAAGTATTTTCAATAGGTCCCTTGTATTATAAAATGTTAATATAAGATTTCGTCCGATATGGGATATGTAAAAGTACAAATGTATGTAAGAATGAGAAAAACATTCATAATGTAAGCTCGGAATGAAGAGCAAAGGTTTAAGAAGAGCTCCTCGGCATGAAGTCCCGAGCTTAACTTCATTAGGCGGGGACGGTGCAAGCTTCGGGTTAGTTGAAAACCGAGGCGGGGTGTCATCGAGAACCTCGGGTCGATTAAAATGCTCGGCGGAAGAAGAACTCCTTGGCGGAAGTCCCAAGCCTAACTCATTAGGCGGGGCGGTCTGAGACTCGGGTTGTTGAAAACCGGAGGCGAGTGTTTTCGAAGCTCGGGTAGATTAAAAGCTCGAGGAAGAAGAACTCCTCGGCATGAAGTCCCGAGCCTAACTCATTAGGCGGGGCGGTGCCAGCTCGGGTTGTTGAAAACCGAGGCGGGGTGTTATCGAAGACCTCGGGTCGATTAAAAGGCTCGGCGGAGAAGAACTCCTCGGCATGAAGTCCCAAGCCTAACTTCATTAGGCGGGGCGGTGCCAGCTTCAGGTTGTTGAAAACCAGGCGGGAGTGTCATCGAGGCTCGGGTCGATTAAAGGCTCGGGAGAAGAAGAACTCCTTGGCAGAAATCCGGTAGGGATGGTGCCATGCTTGGGTCGATTGCGAGGCCGGCGGGAGTATCGGCAAGCTCGGGTCGATTGCGAGGCAGGCGGGAGTCGAGAAGAACTCCTTGGCTAGAAGTCCCAAAGCCTAAGTCTTAGGCGGGGACGGTGCCATGCTTGGGTCAGTGCGAGGCCGGCGGGAGTAACCTAATAAGATACTTTAGTCGATTGCGGTGGCGAGCAAAAGATCCAGAAGAATTCCTCGGCCGAAGTCCAGTGGGACGAGTGTCACGTTCGCGTCGATTGGATGCTCGAGCGAAGGTTCAAGAAGGGCTCGGCGGTTGTAGCTGCGAAGACACCTCGCTCGATTGCAAGCCGGCGGGAGTAGCAATGAACACACCTCGCTCGATTGCAAGCCGGCGGGAATAGCAGTGAGAACACACCTCGCTCGATTGCAAGCCGGCGGGAATAACGTGAGAAGACACCTCGGTCGATTACACCGGCGGTGGTGATGCGGAAGACACCTCGGTCATGCGAGGCCGGCGGAAGAAGCTCATGAAGAATACCGAGGCCGAAGTCCGCGTGGCGAGCCAAGCCACGATGACTACGAGGCCGAGCGAAGAGCGTGGGGAAGCGTAAAGGCGCGAGTTCGGCCCGTCACTTCTCGAGTTTCGGTCTTATCTCGCTTCGCTCAAAGACTAAAGCGGGGGCTGGTGTTTGGGTAAAATATCAGACAGGCCCTAAAAGCCCTTCACGGTTTATGGGGTAAATATCGGACAAACCCTCGAAGCCCTTCCAGGCTCGAGTAAGAGACCTCGAAGCGGACTGGTTCGAGCGAGTCGGGACATCAAAGCGGTCAAGGTCGAGCTCCAAGCTCTACGATGCTGCTCGAGATTGTCGAGGAAGGTCGAAGTTAGTCAAGCTCGGGGAACTCGAGGCGAGCCGAGACTCGAGCACTCCATCACGAGCTCGAGGTCATCCTTACGGTCAAGGCTGGTCAAGGTCGAGTCTTGAGCACATCTTTCCTGCTCGTGAGACATCCACGAGCACGGTGGCGAGACCAGACTCATGGCAGCCCGGCCAGCTTTCTCGGAATCTTGGCACACCTTTTAAATGTCGCGGGGCCCCGCATGGCTTGGTGATGATCATTGCTTGGGTGGTGGCACTGCGCCTCCATGGTGTCATCATTCCTAGCGCACTTGCAGACATGGTGATCGTCCACGTGAATCGGGTTAAGGGGACGGTAGCTCATCCACTAGGGAATATTCGTCAATCACGGTTGTCGGAGGGACCCGAGATACCACTAGCGTGGGAGTGGGCGGACTGGAAATGGAAAGAGCGGGAAAAATGGAGTATAAAAGGAAGCGAAGGGAGCGTTACAAGGGTTGAAGATTTTAACTCTCGGAGGGTTAGCAATTTTCATTGACCGAGGATCCGTAAGCTAAAGCGAGTTCTTCGATTCTTATTTTCTCATTTCGATTTTACGAAAACATCGGACTTATCCGAAAAAGGGCGATATAATACCCTTTCATCTTTCAGGTCTCCTCACTGAGGAGATACCAAAAAGAAACCCGATTACTAACTTGGCGTCGGAGGGTTTTCGCGGAACGCCGGCGACCCGACCCGGTTTTACGTAAGCTAAAGCAGTCAGGAAATCATCGTTCGAAGAAGGCAGCAACCTGGGACAAAGGGGCAATCCTGCTCGAGCTTGTCGCGGCGGAAGGATCGAGTCTTGTTTGAATCCAGCGGCGAAGGTTCGAGACGTTCACTTCGAGTTGTTTGGAGAGTCTTGTTGGAAGGTTCGAAGCACTTGTTGAGGCGCAGCGTGAAAAGCGCATCAACAATTATCAAACTCGCTACCAAGTTTGCGGCTGACAACCCAGCTCCAGAAAGTGTGGAGGCTATGCTAGACATGCTTTTAGGCAAATCGATGTAATAGAATTCAGATCGCCTAACATTTGTTGAAATATATAGTAGTTGCCACATTCTCGACATTTGCACCACATTTCATGAGTTATCCGAAATTCCTTCATTGATTGCAACATCACTGGCGAGTGCCCTCTACCATTGCCCATCGTCGCCATTGATGCGATGAGAAAAGGAGTCCTATCCCATCCTCGGTTTCAAGCTTAGTTGACATGATTTTTCTTGGATTTTTATGCCAAAGGGAGAGAAGGATGCGATCATAAAGACTTATCCACATTAATTATCATAGTTACAATCGCAAATATATTGAAGGAGCCGGATGAAATTTCAAAGTGGGACTAATGCGTCGGTCCATGGAACTTGCCTAGAGTACCGGAAATGAATTTTGGCTGATGGTCGCAGCAATCATTATTCCGATGAGACCATAAATGAATTATCTTGATCAATGCTTTTAACTCCCTACTTGCTCAATCGGTACAAATCTCGCTTGGATTTGAGGCTCTTCCATCCTGAGTCAAGTCTTGTTAAGGATGTTTGACTATACAAGCTTTGTTGAAACACCGGAAGCCGCAAGGTAAGTGTAAAGAGTAATAATAAAGTCATAAATTATTTTGTATAAATAAATGTGAATAAATTGGTGTGATATAAAAAATGACATTTTAGTAAATTATTTCAGCTTATTTTAATTCGAAGACAAGTGAATCCATCAATGTAAATAATAATCATTTTAATTTTAGTTCTTGTAACTTAAATAAATAATTTATTTCGATTCTTATTTCTATTTTCAATTCTAATATATATATATATATATATATATATCAAGTAACAGGTATTTGATGCTAAGAAAATGGGCGAAGGAGATGCATTTATGGTACTGGTAGTACTGGACAAGCTCTCAAGGAATAATCTCTTTCTTATTTCTGCCTTTCTTTTCCATGATGACTAGGATGCTTGTTCTGTGTCCTTTCAATGGGTACTGCCCGTGAGAACACACAAAAAGTGACTTAAGGGCAGTAACCCATTATCAATCTCGAGGGTCACGTAAACAACATAATAAGGGTATTTGCCAACAAATTCCCGGATGGAGATTTAAAAAAAGCCTCCCTGTCCTATTTTTTAAAACGACTTTCCCGCGACCCTCGAAAAAACAAAGTGATAAATGCTATCACAAAAGCGGTTCGCAGCAAGGCTTACACTCATTCGCATTAGTTCATCCAAAGTTCCTTACCCTTATGCACGAAATATTGAATAAGCCATCTTCCTATCAAGGTTAAGGAGTCAACTGAGCATCTCAGTGGCGGAATTGAATACCCAGATTGAATTAGAGGGGCTGCTCAGTCTACTGGTAGAACAAGGTCCCATGCCTTCCAGCCAACTAGGATGGGACAGTTTTCAGGTCTTGTACAACCGATACCTCCTTTGCTATGGATTTGGTGAGCCCATCAAGAGTGCGCATCGTCTGAACCTCTTTTCGGGGAAGAATTCCAGTTCTAGAAGTTCCCTCTCCAGAGGCCTCAGTCGAGATTTGGAGATAGTCCTCTTGATTTTTTCTTGATTTTTTCACATTTTAAAAAATCAAGTATCTCGTGCATACAAATAAGTTCCATGGTCAATTCTCAAGCTTATTTATCTCAATCTCATCCATCATCTCATATCAATCTGACAAAAAGCAAGTTCAGTCATAGTTTTTTGGGGCGTACCCACCACTCTCTTTGCTATTTGAAACCTACCTGGCGTTGATGTAGGCATCGCTCTTTCCTTTGTCCTCCCCCCCGGTCTTCGCCCTATCACTAGTGATTACTCCCAATCTAAAGCACCCCTTTTCCATTCACAGAAAAACCCAATCGTAAAAATCAATAAAAAAGGCCATCATGGACCAAACAAGCACAAATCTTCGGTGCGGATTATAATCCCAAAGTACTCCAAAGTAGGGATGGCAAAAAAGTCCAGCCCTGATTTTGGCCCGATAAGTCCGGCCCGTACTTTTCGGGCTTAGACCCGAATTTAAGGGCTCAAATTCGGGTTCGAACTTACACATATCAAGCTCGTTTAATTTCGGGCCAGGGCTCGGGCCGCCTTACAAAGCCCGAGCCCGACCTTACTTAAAAGAAAATAAAAAAAAGATACACACATCGACACACGCACACTGCACACACGCCACAGCCACACGACACACACACACTGAAGTCTCTAGAGCCACAAAACACACGCAAAAAACCCTAACATTTTAACAGGTAACAATATAACACATAACTCCACCAGCTGCTGCTGCTGCCAGCCTCCACGATCCACAATACAGCTGGGCCAAACAGCTCTCTAAGACAACTCCACCAGCTGCTGGCCAGCTGGGCCAAATAGCTCTCTAAAACAAGTAGACAACTCCACCAGCTGCTGCTGCTACCAGCCTCCACAATCCACGACGGTACGTCACCACCAGCTCACCACGAGTCCACGACGGCACCACTCTTCAGTCCTCACTGCTGCCAGCCTCCCCGATACAGCTGGGCCAAGTCCGTAACACAACCAGCTCACCACGACGGCACCACTCCTCAGTGGCTCAGTCCTCACTGCTGCTGCCAGCTTCCACGAACCACAATACAACTGGGCCAAACAGCTCTTTAAGACAAATCCAGCAGCTCACCAGGACGGCACGACACCACCAGCTCACCACCAGTCCACGACGGCACTACTCCTCGGTCCTCACTGCTTGCCGACCTCTCCGATCATAGTGGGCCAAGTCCAGTAACGCACGATACCACCACTTCACCACGGCACCACTCCTCACTCGTCACTGCTGCCAGCCTCCCCGATACAGCTGGGGCAAGTCCGTAACACGCAACTCCATAGCTCACCACGACGGCACGCGACCACCAGTCCTCAATCCTTACTGCGTGTGGGTGCAGTGCTGCCGACCTCCCGTCATGTTGTAAGCTCGAAACTCAAGCCTCCACCAGCTCGCCACCGACTCATCGCTAATCGCGGGCTCTACAACACTGCTGCAAGCCTCCACCGAGCTCCATATCTGCTTGACTCTTGGCCCGCATCACGCTGACCAAACACCCACCCATCACTTCGATAACTTATTTATTTTAATTAGTTTTGTAGCTTTGTTTTGTGATGATTAATATAAATTCAATTTAACTTAGTTTTGTAGCTTATTTATTTTAATTAATGTAAATTCAATTAAATCATGTTTTAAGTTTACAAATTATTTATTAAATTAAATTCAATTAAATCATGTTTTAAGTTTACAAATTATTTATTAATTAGATTCAATTAAATCATGTTTTAAGTTTATAAATTATTTATTAATTAACTTAGAATTGTTACACATTTAATTTAGGTTATAATGTCAAATTCAGAATTCAAAGTTGGTACACCAACATTAAATTCATATGAAGATGTTCATGTGGGTGAAGAGAATGAAGATGGTGTCGTTCAAGAGGTCCATACAGTTAAAGAGGCATCCCTTAATAACGATAGTGTACGACAAAGTAGCAATAAAAGAAAGCAAGAATCTAAGCGAGGACCTTCTCGTGTTTGGGAAGACTTGACAAAGATAACTATTAATGGTAAATTGAAAACAAAATGTAGTCATTGTGGAGCAAAGTTGGTAACCGCTGGTAATAGCAAAACCTCTCATTTGGTTAGACACTTGAAAATATGTAAGGCAAAGTATATTCCCAAAATTGATGACAATGTACAAAAAACTCTAAGTGTGACAAAAAAAGATGATGGAACTACTAGTGTTGAGACAAGAAAATTTGATCCGATTGTTGCTCGGCAAAAGACTGCGTTATTGGTTGTAAACCATGAGCTACCACTTAATTTTGTGGAGTATGACGCATTTAGGGATTTAATGTCTTATGCTAACCCAATGGTGAAGATGATGAGTAGGAATACTTTAAAGGCTGAGATCATGAAATTGTATCAAGCTGAAAAGGCAAAAGCAATGGCTTTGTTGGAGAATAATGATAGTAGGGTGGCAATTACTACAGACATGTGGATTGCTAGTAATCAAAAGAAGGGGTATATGGTTGTTACCGGACATTTTGTCGACAAGTCTTGGAGATTGCAAAGTCAAATTTTAAGGTGCTTTTCTTATATTTGATGTTATGTTTATTTTCTTTTACTTTAATTTAATTAATTCTAAAATTTAATTTTATTTATTTACTTTTACTTTAATTAAATTAATTCTAAAATTTAATTTTTGGGTGATGATATGTTCGTATATTTGATGTTATGTTTATTTACTTTTACTTTAATTTAATTAATTCTAAAACTTAATTTTTGTGTGATGAATAGGTTCATATATTTATCGGCCCCACACACTGCTGAATATCTTTCTCAAGCATTTTTTAAGTGTATGTTGAATTGGAATATGGATAGAAGGATATCGGTCGTTACCTTAGATAATTGTTCCACTAATGATGCTATGGTTGATAGGTTGATGGGATTGATTCCAACTAATTCTATGTTAATGGGTGGGAATTATTTTCATATGAGGTGTGTGGCTCATATTTTGAACCTAATTGTGAAGGATGGGATGAAAGCGATTGAGGAGTGGATTAAAAAAATTAGAGATAGTGTGGCATATTGGATGGGCACACTGAAGAGGGTAGAGACGTTTGAGATAGCTGTACGTCAATTGCAAGTGAAGTGTGAGAAAAAGTTGGTGCTTGATTGTGCAACTAGATGGAATTCTACATACGCTATGCTTGATGTTGCAGTGAAATATAAAATTTTCTTTTCTAGATTGCAACAGTGCGACAAACACTACACTTTTTTGCCAACAGATGAGGAGTGGAAGATGGTAGAAAAGATGTTGGAATATTTGCTACCATTTTACTCGATGACAGAGTTATTTTCAGGTACACAATATCCCACATCTAATCTTTTTTTTCCAATGATATGTGAAATGAGAATTAATCTAGATCAATGGGAATTTTCTGATATGCTTGTGGTTAAACAAATGGCTGGTCAAATGATTCAAAAATTTGATAAATATTGGGCTCAAATACATGGGATTTTAGTGATGGCTGTTATTTTTGACCCAAGATTTAAGATGCAATTGGTTCATTATTATTTTCCACAACTTTATGGTGAGGGTACTGCAAATGAGATTCAGATAGTGTGTAATCTAAGTAACGATTTGGTTAAATTTTATGAGGGCAGTAATGAGAATGTGAATGATGAGATTATTGGTAAGAATTCTTCAGCCGATTTTTGTTCTAGTTTTAATATAAGTACTGATTGTGAATTTTTTTATATACGTAAATTTAAGGCATTTGCAAGTCAAAATATTGAGACCACAGTATTGAAGTCCACTTCAGACTTCTATATTTTGAATTGGTGGAAGGTGAACCAAGGTAAATTTCCTGTCTTGGCTCGGATGGCCAAGGATATCTTAGCCATTCCCGTGACAACCGTTGCCTCTGAATCTGCATTTAGCATTGGAGGTAGAGTCTTGACTCCACATCGAAGTAGACTTCATCCTACAACATTGGAAGCGCTTATGTGCACTCAACATTGGTTGTGGGCGAGCTCTAAAGGTATGAATACAAATAATATAGAAAATATTTAAATAATGGTTTAATAACAATTTGATATATTTAAATTATTTTCACACTTTTTTTCCTTTCTTTTTTGTAGGTAAAATTTTTGAAAGTGAAATTTTTACTGGAGAAGAATTTGTAGATGAAGAAGAATGTGGACCACAAGTATTAGAGTAGTTTTTTTTTTTTTTTCATTTATGTTGGATTGTGAATTGTCATTGTTAAACTAATGAACTTCTTGTTTAAATTTTGTAACCAAATTATATTCTTTTATTTGTTTATTAAACTGATGAATTCTTTAGTTAGATTGTTAAATTAAATTGTGTTTTTATTTGAATTAGATATAATTTTATGTTTATGTTATTTTAAAGGGGTTTTAAAGTTTTTAAATATTAATATATTTAGGAATTTTAAATTAAAATTATTTAAATATTAAAAAAATTAGTCGGGCCTGAAAAAAGCCCTAGCCCGGCCCTAATCCTATTAGGGTCGGGCCGGGCTCAGTCCTAATTTTAAACATTCGGGCTTTTACAGGGTTCGGGCTTATGTTTGTATTGTCGGGCTTGGTCAGGCCCTGTCTTGGCCCGGCCCATTGCCGTCCCTACTCCAAAGACTTAAATATTGTAAATCAAAAAGGTGGTAAGACCATTGCAAAGTTCCCCAACAGCATAGAGCTTAACTCCAACATGTCTGATGCTTTTTCAGCCAAATACGATATGCAAGTGGGACCTGTACTATGAGCAAGCTGCGTGAAAAGCCGCTACCTTACTATACAAAAAAGGGCTACTGATTTCATCGTTAGGCTTCTTGTTGTTGTTTAGATCAAGTATTCTCTACTAGTGAAACTACTAGCAGCTCTCTCGGTTTATTTCCAGGACTGAGAAATGAGGAATCATCACTACTTTTGACCAATAATTGTATCGTGAACCCGCTACTCTTCTTTGTTCTTAGGTTTAACCTGTACTTTCCGGCTAACATATGAGATTATTTTGAGAGTTGTCATTTTGCATGAAATATGGAAATTATTTATTATGGCCTTGAGCTGTTTCATGATTTGGCCTTTTCAGTTCACAAAATCTAGTCACTGTTTTTTTCTCTAGCGTCCATCGTTGAATTTAAATTGCGCCAAGATTCAACAAAAAGCATAAACCCCTATTCATTGATATGGTTTACCTTTTATCTATATATATATAATTCTGATATGATCTACAATCCTATATTAAAATTAAAAAAAGTTATAAAATTATATGATTTAATAGTACAATAGCTAGGAAAGTTATTAAGTCATATGATTGAATATTGTAATGATATTATATTGTTAAACCTTATGGTTTAATAGTTTTCCCGACTTTAATAAAATGGTGGTGAGAGTAATCACTTTTATATTTGATTTGAAATTAGTCATATATTATATTTAATTATAAATTAGAGTTGACTAAGTCAAATCAAAATATGATTTGGATTATTCAAATTGAATTAATTGTGAGACACATAAATGACTAATTTGAATTAAATAACGAAAATGAATGACTAATTCATTTTAAATTAAGAAAATAATTATATAGAGTTTCTCTATATAAAATAGACAAAAAGACAACCTCTATGACCTCTCATTTTATCTTATGATTTTTTCATTATTTTTTTTTGTTCTACATTGTTGTTTGGAGTGCAACCTCACAACAGTAGCATCATTAAATCTTGGAAATCAATTCGTAATATCTGTATCCTTTTTGTATCGAAAAATCTTCTTAGAGAAGCAGAAATTAGTTTTAAGAACAATGCATTGCGCATGCCTTAACGAATTTATAATTGTTACTAAATGAACAATGCTATAAATTGTGCCAAGTGAATAGTACCCATAAAAAGTGACATGAACATTATCTCAGCTACTATTCATAAAATTCTATTCTACATGATAAAAAATTGATTCGGCTGGTTTGAGACTTTACAGAAGTAATTTTGACTCATATTTCAGACAATATGTGCTTTAAAAATTATTTTGGAAACTAAAATTTTTATAAAAAAATTTTATTACAAAAATATCATATTATAAATTATTATTGAGGACAATTTATTATGAGCACATATAATATTATTACTCTGAACATTCATTTCGAGCACAAATATATTAAACCTTAAATTTTTTCTTCCAAATATCTTAAATAAATATTTATAGAGTAAGCTCAATATGTGAAGACTTTAACTCTAACATCGTATGTATGAGTTATTGGTCATGGGAGAAAGGGTTTGAGTAGGAAGCAAAGACGTGGCCATAGTAGCTTTCTCACTCAAACTCTTCAAAGCAACTAATGAGTGATTATCCGATTGGGGAAGAAGTTTATGGTTTAGCAAAAAAGCTCAGAGCAAGACGTCAGCTTAGAAATGAACATGTAACCGTCAATAAGATAATCCCACCCAAGAATTCATAAAAAGCAAGTCATTCGGTTCATTCATATTGGGAGCAGAGGCAAGCGAGATGAGTGAGCCTATTTTTACACTGTCATTTTTTTTTTAGTTTACGACACAAAAAGAAAAAAAAAACTTTAATGATCAATTATCTTTCTTATTCTTCCCTTTCTTGACTGTTTTTTTTTTATCAGTATATTTATTCTTTTTGGCTGGATTGATGGGGCACTTTCTCGCTTTAAATTTTGTGGAGTTGAATTCTCTTCATTTATTCAAGTAATGAAATCCAATTTTGAATTATAAGATTATAGCTAGCATATGTCTCGTTTGTAGGGCCTTGAATTCAATTATTAAAATTTAATTTTGAAGTATAGTGTTATGGCCAGCTTGTATCTATTTGTAGGTCCTAATTCTAGTATTGAAATTCAGTTTTACAATTTATTTTGATGAACATGCATAGTATTCAATTTATTTTTATTTGCTGACTACCTAGTCAATTGCACCCACATTGAAGCTGTTAATGGTATCAAGAGAATATTGGTTAATTGTTTTATTTATTTGAGTGTGTATAGTATTTTCATGATCGTGTAAAGTAAATAAAGATGATTAATTTAAAAAGAATTAAGTAAGGAATTTTTAGCATTTTAAAGAGTGTACAAAGTATAATTTATTTTTAAAATTAATAGGAATATAGTATGTAAAATAATTTTTAGAGTGCATATAGCTCAACTTTTAATAAAATCTAAGATCCTTAGCCTGATTAGTATATAATAATAATGATGATGATAATGATATTAATAATAATAATTTTCAAGTGAGAACATAATCACTTTGTTAAAATGAAGATACTAATAATAAATAAAATATATTGATTTCAATATACTATCATATTAAACCTTAAAATTCTGGATTAACATATAGGACAATTTTACATTATCTTAAATCAATTTGCAGCATTGCAAAAGTCAATTTACGATGTCATAAATCAGTCTTGAAATCTAATCCCAGCTTTAATTTCGGATTGAAAAGTTTACAATATATATAAACTGTTGCGCTCACCTCGTTAGGGCTTAGTCTCAATGGGAACCTCCCATCTTAGGTAAGGGGCTCACTCCATCGGCCTACTAATCTCACTCTCCCACTCCCCTTTTCCTTTGCTTCAGCTTTTTGCATTATCTACGACACCGTAAATCTGTTTTGGTCCTAAATTATTTTTATTTGTATATATTTAATTAAAATTTTAAAAATAAAATTTATTTATTCACTAAGATTAAATATTTTATTAATCTATGTCCTAAATTTTTAGAAAAAAAAGTTAATATTTTTAATTTTTTTTATATTTAACATAGGTACATTTAATTTAATTTTAATTCGAATATACACTACTTAGAGTTAAAATGTTTTTTTTTCTTATATTTAGAGAAATAATTTTATTCCATTCCTTTCCATTCTTGCAACTAAACACCCCGTCATAATCAAATTTAGCTCAGTAATATTTCTCACAATATTGTTGCACTTACTGTTTCTTTACTTAATGTTAAGAATTTAGATCTATTTTAAGCTTTTAACAATTAAAAACTTAGAATATTAATTATCCTAATTAATTAATTCTTAAATCATTGTTCGCATATTACTATTCATACTATCTTTATAAACAAATTATATATGTATATGTATATATATCATATTTAGACCGGGGTGGATAATCTATCCACAAATGTAAGTACAGTGTATATATTTTTCGAATATTATAGAATTTAAGAGTCAGGTCTTTCTTCATTATATTTAAATTTTGTTTTTCTCATGCATTTTTCTTTGTTTTTTGTTTTGAGTTTCTTTTGTATTTTACTAAGTCCACTTAATTAATTTCTTTCTAGCATTCAATCTTTGCTATGGGTCACTATTCATACTAACATTTAGTATTCATATGATACTGGTTATATTTATTGTATATAATTAGTGTTCATATTTACTGCATTTTCACATTACTTACTATTTATATTACCATTCACTCACCATAAATTTATTATGCATGCTAGAAACAATAAATTATAAAAAGTAAAATAAACAGAAGTTTTTTAGGATTATAATTATGCATCCACGAAGCCAGATATTAAATAATCCACTAATAATAAAAAAAATTATAACCTATTAAAATATTACATAATTTCAAACTCCCTCGCACTCTTTACTGATAAGCAATTGTAGATGACTAGCAAAAGTAAAGTCACCGATGGTTAAAATACACAACACAGCTTACACAAGTCAAGGCGAGCTAAACAACTGACTCGTATGATTTGCTAACACAACGGATAGTTTCGAAATCTTTCTCGCCGGGTTCCGGCGCTGTCCCCCGAGTTCGCCCGCTGAATCTGCTGCTTGCTGAACAAGATCCCTTCTCAGCAATCAGCTCCAGTCCCTTGTCCTTCATAATGATGCATTCAACGCTTTTCGAATGAGTCGGTTCAAGCAACTCATAAACCCAAATCATTCAAGGACTTTCACCATCAAGATTTGCCCATATCATGAATCCTTAAAAGATAATATTTCATTACCCATTTTGTAGTGATATTGTGTATTATTTTAGGAATGCAGATTATGCACTCTAGCCGTATTTCTCTCATTACGTATAAAAGCTTTATAAGGTCACACTATGTAAACCATCAAGGACACAATAAAAATTATCCCTGCATTATTTTTCTCATGGTATCAGAGCCAACCATGAGTAATAGCACAAAAGCCTCTTCATCCTGTGTCAAAGAACCAAATCTCAGTATTATGTCATTTCATTAATGCTCAAGCCTTGTATCAATAAAACTAGACCAAACAAACTTCTTGCTGTGGTGCTCACAGGTTCTCCCGTTCATCAGAAGTCTAGGAATTCTGCACAACATTCAAGACGCTGAGAGGCCCACAGAAGAAGTACTCAACTCTGATGGAGAAAAGGCTGTGAATTCAGAATTCTCCATGTGGATTAATAATGGTGGACTGCTAACCTCTTGGTTATTGAGTCTTCTGACAGAAGAAGTAATGAGTGGAATTGTTGGAGTAGAAAGTGCTGGACATGTCTGGCCTTCTTTAGAAGATCAATTGCTGCTAATGACAAAGGAGAAAGAGGTGCATCTCATGGATAGATTGGCAAAATTAAAAAAAGTTTCTTCATCAATGGAGGAGTACGTGTGTAAATACAAGCATATTTGCGATTGTTTGGTAGCAATAAATAAACCAGTAGACTACTTAGACAAAGTCCTTGGGCTTGCAAGAAGTCTCTGGCACAAATATCGGGATTTTAATTTTTAAACTCGCACAGCTCTCAAAACCACATTATTCCTCCTTTAAGCAGTTTATCATGGCACTCGAAAACCATGAACAAACTCTTATTACTTTGGAAGAAGAAAAAAAAGAACACTATTAATTTGGCTCAAGCTTTTTCAGCCAAAAAATAAGGGAAGAGGTCGTGGTGGTTTCTTTAATTTAAAAGGTCGCGGTTTCACTCCTCAAGGAAATCAAAACTTAGCTAATACAAATGGTCAAAATCTAATTATAATATAGGAAGATCATGGCAGAACAACTCTGGTCAGCAGCGGCAAAAATCAAATAATAACTCTGACCAGCCTTGGAATAACAATTCAGGATGGTAATGCCAACAAAATTGGCAACAAAATCAAACAAGGCTGAAAACTCAGAATCAGTCAAACCAGCAACCTGAGGAGTCAAATGAAGAAATAATCATATGTTAAATATGTCAAAAACCGACACACACTGCCATTGAACGCTGGAGATGTTATGATTATTCACATCTCACCGAGGAAATTCCTCAAGCTTTAGCTGCTATGAACCTCGATGAAGGATGATGCCAAATTCTACGTGGACTCTGAAGCCACAGCACATATGATCAACAATCCATGGACAATTTTGGAACAAAAAACTTATAAAGGAACTGCTGCTATTATGGTAGGTAACGGAGATTGCCTTCATATTTCACATGTAGAAAACACGTCCCTTAACACCAGCATTAGTAGTATTAGTTTAAAAATATGCCTGTAGTTCTAGGTTGAAAAAGAATTTGCTTTTAGTAGGACAATTGACGCATGATAATTCATGCATTATTGAATTTACTGTTGGTAAGTTTGCTCTTAAGGACTATCAGGGAAACATCTTGGTAAAGAGAACTAAGCGAGGTGGACTGTATGCTTTCGATGAAAGACATCATGCAGCTCTTTATACATCCAAAGGCAGCAAAGCACTGTACAATATTAGACTAAATATGTGGTTAATTGAAGCTGCATTATGCAGACAAAATTGGAAGTTGACAAGGACAATCTGATCTTTGTTTCTAGTAAAGGGTGTCTCCATGCTGTTTCAAGCAATGATGGTGTGATTCTTTGGACCAGAGATTTTGCAGCAGAAAGGTTTGACTAATTTGGACTTTTATCTATCCAAATTTTCTTTTCTAGTTGAACTTTCTTAACATCAGAGAGCCATTGATACATTGTGGTCTCCCTTTTTGTAGTGTAGAGGTTCAACAGGTAATTCAGCTTGATGAAAGTGATCAAATATATGTGGTAGGGTATGCTGGTTCATCTCAGTTTCATGCATATCAAATCAATGCTACGAATGGGGAGTTGCTGAATCATGAAACTGCTGCCTTTTCTGGTGGTTTTGTTGGAGAAGTTCCATTAGTTTGAAGTGACGTACCTGTGACTCTGGCCGCCACTCGGTCAAATTTGGTGACAGTAAGCTTTAAGAATAGGAAAATTACCTTTCAAGAAACACTCATATCAAACCTTGGTGAGGATTCTTCTAGGATGGTGGTGATATTACCTTCAACACTGACAGGAATGTTTACTTGAAAGACCAATAACTACAAACTATTTATAAGGCTGACCAGTGAAGACAAGTTGGAAGTTGTGCATAAAGATGATCAGGAAACAGTTGTCAGTGATGCTCTCGCATTCTCTGAGGGTAAAGAAGCATTTGCTGTGGTTCAACATGGAGGCAGTAAGATTGACATTACAGTGAAGCTTGGTCAGGACTAGAACAATAATTTAGTTCAAGAAAGCATTGAAATGGATCACCAAAGAGGACTTGTCCATAAGGTATTCATAAACAATTACATCAGGACAGACAGGTCTCATGGATTTAGGGCTTTGATTGTCATGGAAGATCATTCGCTTTTGCTTCTGCAACAAGGTAAGATTGTCTGGAATAGGGAAGATGCTCTTGCCTCAAAAATAGATGTGACAATATCAGAGCTCTCCGTGGAGAAGGAAGTTGTATCAGTTGCGAAAGTGGAGCATAGCCTCTTTGAATGGCTCAAGGTATGAGTTTTTGGAAATGCTATAAATTGAGATTATGTTGATAAAGGCAGTACCGATTACATTTACTCCAAATAAATTGTTAATTAGTAGTTTTCATATCTGATCTTTAATTTATTCAGTCACTTCAAAGATTAAGTACACCTATTCAGTTGCATCACATAATTTATTGTAGTATGGAGAAAACAAAATTCTTACTACAATATATGTCTTCTTGGTAAAGCATAAACTGGTTGGAAAAAAGAGTGGCTTTGCAGTATCATTCTCTTCGAATATAATACATTTACTGCTGTCATTATTCAGTCCAATCGAACATGCGTATCTTTGACTTGTTTTCCTTCTGTTTTTGGAATTTGAATTTCTGCTGTCTCTGTAAGCCCTGAGGATGTGGCAGCCATGCAAGCTATTAGATTGAACATGCATATCTTTGAATGCTTGCAAGCCCTGAACATGCATATCCAGTACCGTTTCTCATTCTCTGTCCGGCCGTTGTTTTTTCTTCTTTGTCGCGGCTGTTCATCATCATCACCTACATCGTTTCTTCTTCTCTGCCGCGGCTGTTCAGCTCATCGTCATCACCAGTGACCATTAAGCAGCTGTCTAGCTCCGATACCTGTTGAGCCAGTCGGCATTTGAAGTGAGTTTCAGCTTCCCTTTAAGACACAAGTTAATTTACAATTTTCTTCTTTTCTAGAGTTGCTTTTTTAAGAAATGAAAAAGATTATTGTGGCTTTAAGATATCTGTATTTGTGTTCGGATTTTAATTTTTTTTTTTTTTTTGGTAATTTGATGTCTTCCATTTCATGATTTTGCGGTTTATGCTTTGTCATAGTTTGATTTTGATATTTATGCTTTGTAATGATTCCATTTTATTGTTTATAGTTTTTTTAAATTTGGAATTAATTATGTTTTACCATAATTTTTGTAGCGGAAAAATTCATAATAGAAAATGAACAAAGAATTAATTTGGAGATTTCTCTATGATGCCGTATGTGTTTTTACATAATTGATAGTAGGTAATCCGAGACCCTTAGATTTGTGTATTTTAATCTTTATCATTGTTTAATATAATAGATAATAAATAATTAATTAAAAAATAGTAAGAAACTTACAGCACGAAGGGCTCTGCACTAGTGCCTTTTTATGGTTGTTAGTACCTTCTTAACTCACATATGGACTGATTTTCTTTTTCATTATATTTTTTTCTATTTCAATTGGTTGTTGAAGAATAAAAGGAAAAGAGCAAGAGATACATAACTATTGAATTAATAACGTGGAAACGCGATGCGGTTGCAATTATACGAATGCGGGAAGGTAAACGCGATGTGAATGCAATTGCAATTGAAGGAAGCATGTTACCTATGTTGTGCGGAAGCGCAGGTTGAATAAATTATCAATTGATGGTAACTGTGACTTTTAGAGAAACTTAAATATGGTGTAAATAATTTCAAAAAAAATTGACACAATAATTTACGTGGTTCGGCGTAAAGATTACATCCACGGGCAAAGACTGGAAGATAATTTTACTAACAAATGAGAATTTACAAATTGGAAAAAACTCACAAAAACCCAATACCCCAATACACCCAAATTACCAATTGATGATAACTGTGACTTCTAGAGAAACTTAAATGTGGTGTAAACAATTTCAAAGAAAATTGACATAATAATTTACGTGGTTCGGTGTAAAGCCTACATCCACGGGCAAAGACTGGAAGATAATTTTACTAACAAATGAGAATTTACAAATTGGGAAAAACTCACAAAAACCCAATACCCCAATACACCCAAATGAATTCTCCTAGCACTCAAGTGGAAGCTCTCTTAACTCTCTCAATTGTTTCACTTGCAATTGCTCTCAATTTTGGGATGCCTTAACAAATGAAGAAGAATAACTATTTATAGGAATGCATGGTAGTACTATTTCACCAAACCTTTAAAATTGTCAAAGTTTGGTTGGTGATTACCTAATTTTTAGCCAAACTTTGAACAATTTACCTTTGAATAATTTTGGCCAAACTTTGAACATGTGCTTTGCCAAATTTTGAACAATTTGGCTTTGTATTTGAATTTTTCAACAATTCTCCACCTCGGTGAAGATTTACCCAAATCTGAGCCGACTACCAACAAACCATCATTCCCAAAGTGGCTGCATCTTTGTGACTGCCAACCGTAGTTCAAAATATTACTGAACTTCCTTGTATAAAATGATCATTCAATCTCTACCTTTCTCACTGTTTTAAACTTTCAGGATATTGATCAAGTTTAGACAATGCTCAAACTTGATCGTTGTCACCACTTTGGTTAACATATCCGCGGGATTCTCTGCAGTCTTGATTTTCTGAAGAAGAATCTTCCCCTCATCAATAATTTCCCGCACAAAGTGAAATCGTACGTCAATATGCTTCGTACGCGCATGATAAACTTGATTCTTTGCTAAGTGAATAGCACTTTGACTTTCACAATACAAGTTAACATGCTCTTGGATTAATCCCAAGTTTCCAAGCAAGCCTTGTAACCAAACAGCCTCTTTAATAGCCTCTGTAATTGCCATATACTCGGCCTTTGTGGTTGACAGTGCAACTAATTGGCCCTCTAGCAAGAGTAAATACATATCCGGTAGTTGATCTTCGTTTGTCCATATCACCGGCATAATCAGAATCAACGTACCCAATCACACCTTGACCAAGTGTGTCATTTCGTTCAAACAGTAAACCAACATCAACGGTTTTCTGAATGTACCGTAGAATCCATTTCACAGCTTGCCAATGTCCTTTACCAGGATTATGCATATATCTGCTCACCATACTAACTGCTTGTGAAATGTCAGGCCTTGTACACACCATTGCATACATCAAGCTACCAACTGTATTTGAATACGGAACTTGCAACATATATTCTCGTTCCTCATCTGTTGAAGGAGATAGTTGTGCAGAAAGCTTGAAATGAGAAGCCAATGGGGTACTTACAGGTTTTGTCTGATCATTCATGCCAAACTGTTGTAATACCTTCTTCAAATATTGTTTCTGAGACAAGCTAACTTTACCACGAGCTTTATCTCTGCATATCTCCATGCCAAGAATCTCCTTAGCTTCACCTAGATCTTTCATCTCAAATTCTTGATTGAGTTGAGTTTTCAACTTCTCAATATCATCTTTGTTCTTAGATGCTATTAGCATATCATCGACATACAAGAGCAAATATATGAAAGATCCTTCTTGTAGCTTGCGAAAATACACACAATGATCAAATTTATTTCTTGTGTACCTTTACCCTTTCATAAACCGATCAAATCGCTTGTACCACTGCCTTGGAGATTGTTTCAATCCATAAAGCGACTTTGTCGGTTTGCAAACCCAATTTTCTTTTCCAATGAACTCTAAATCCATCCGGTCGAGTCATGTAGATTTCCTCTTCCTAATCACCATGCAAGAATGCGGCTTTCACATCAAGTTGAACTAGCTCCGGATCATATTACGTAACAATGGCTAGCAAAATCCGAATAGAGCGAATGTTTCACAACCGGAGAAAATACCTCATTGTAGTCTATTCCTTCTCTCCGAGCATAACCCTTCGCTACCAATCTAGCCTTGTATCGAATTTTATCCTTTCGAGGAAATCCATCCTTTTTTGCATATACCCATTTGCACCCAATTGCCTTTTTGTCTTTAGGCGATGTAACTAACTTCCAAGTTTCATTTTTTGAAGAGACTGCATTTCTTCATCCATTGCTCGCTTCCATCTGTACATTTTCGAGGCTACTTACGCTTCTGCGTAAGTGGAAGGAACATCACCATCTACGATTGGAAGTGCATAGGCCACCATATCAACAAAGCGAGCGGTGTTCATGAATCTCTCTCCGCGGCCTTCTATATGCAATTGAATCTTGTTGCTCTAAAGATTCCTAAGTCAAACTTCTTCTTCATCTTCGGTTGATTGAGAATCATCTGCCTCTTCAATACTAGCTGGATCATCTTTAACCTTTTCAAGCTCCACTCATCTGCGAGTACTACTCGGTGTTGTCATCCTTTTGTGAATCCTTTTGTTTTAACATGACTAATTCATCAAAAGTCACATCTCTGCTGAAAATGATCTTCTTTGTATCTGGACACCATAAACGGTATCCTTTTACTCCACCAGTTATACCCATGAACAATGTTTTCTTCACTCTTGGGTCTAACTTAGATTCCTTTACATGATAATAAGCAGTGGAACCAAAGACATGTAAAGTATCATAATTAGTAGCGGGTTTACCAGTCCACATTTCCATGGGTGTTTTGCCTTCAATTGCAGCTGATGGCAAACGATTAATCAGATGGCACGCATATACAATGACCTCATTCCAAAATTCCTTGTCCAATCCAGTATTAGACAACATACACCGAACTTTCTCCAGTATAATTCGGTTCATGCGTTCTGCCACCCCATTCTGTTGTGGTGTACCTTGAACAGTGAAGTGTCGCACAATGCCCTCATCTCGGTATACTTGTAAAAATGGATCATTCTTATACTCACCACCATTATCTGAGCGAAGTCTTTTAACCTTTCGACCAGTCTGAGTTTCGACCATCTTCTTCCATTTTAGAAATATACTCAAAACTTCATTTTTGTTCTTCATCAAATACACCCATACTTTTCTTGAATAATCATCAACAAAAGTAATAAAATAGTGCATACCTCCCAAAGAAGCTACTCTGGTAGGTCCCCACACATCACTGTGAACATAGTCCAGAATCCCTTTTGTATTGTGAATTGCTGAACTAAACTTTACTCTTGTTTGCTGGCCCATAACACAATGTTCACAAAATTCCAATTTGCAAAAATTTGCACCTTTCAATAAGCCTTGCTTAACCAAAGTCTGCAAAGCTTTTTCACCGGCATGTCCCAAACGCATATGCTACAACTTGGTTGCCTCCGAATCTGCATCCTTTCTCGAAGCTGGTGATACTCGATCCAATAACCGTACTCCTTGGAAATAGTACAAGTTATTCTTTCTTGTGCTCTTCATCATCGTCAGTGCACCAGCTACTACCTTCAAGAACCCATCTCTCATAGTGATTGTAAGGCCTTTGGATTCTAGGACTCCTAATGAGATGAGATTTTTCTTTAAGCTTGGTACATAGCGAACTTCTGTCAAGACATAGATTGAGCCATCATGATTCTTCAATTAGATTGAACCTATTCCCATGGTTTTACAAGCATTGTCATTGCCCATAAAAACAACTCCATCATCTAGCTCCTTGAAGCTAGAAAACCAGCCCTTATTAGGACACATATGATAAGTACAACCCGAATCTAAAATCCACTCATCTGATTGACATATCAACGTCATGCCAACCAGACTAAATTCGACTCCTCATCATGCTCGACTACACATGCATCGAAATAGCCTTGCCCTTTTGTAACTTAGGACAATTCTTTTCCAATGCCCTTTCTCGCGACAAAAGCACATTCATCTTTGGCGTGTCTACCTTTAGACTTGCTCCTTTTCCAGTGTTCACGGCTTTGTGAACGACCTCTTGCATCAATACTTCTGCAATCGTATCTCCGTGATCCTTTTTATCTTTCTTTCCGGTCTCGACGATTATACGATTGCACTACATACTAACGATCAAATGTGACACTGTCCTTCCCATGAAGCAAAGTGATAGTGAGATGGTCATATTTATCAGGAAGCGAATTCAACAACAACAATGCCTTATCTTCATCTTCAAATTTCTCATCCAAATTTAGCAAATCCGCTAATATTTTATTGAATGAGTTCACATGGTCATTCATCGACATACCAGGTGCATGCGTGAATCGATAGAGTTTCTTTTTCATATAAAGCATGTTTTCAAGGCTTTTCTTCATATATTTTTCTTCCAATGTCTTCCACAAATTCTTTGCTGATGTCTCCCTCATGACAGAGTACTTCGATCTTCAGCCGGACATAGGCGAATAGTACCACATGCACTGCTCATTGATTTTTGTCCACTCCTTGTCATCCATCTTTTCGGTCTTTTCTTCTAGAGCGAGATCCAGCTCTTTGCGACATAAGACATCCAACACCTCACATTGCCACATACCAAAATTATTGGTACCATCAAATTTCTCCACTTCAAACTTTGCATTAGTCATAGTAGTCCTTGCCGACGAAGATGACGACGACGCTTCTGCCATCTTTCTCAACCTCAAATAATCAGTGCCTTCAATAACTATTCACACTTGAAAAACAGTCTCTATGATGTTTATTTCGCGTGAATAAATGTACCAGGAAAGTTCCCAGAAGAATGGAGGGGTCACAATGGTCCCACTTAAAACCCAGACTCCTTAGACTCTTATCGTCTTGTTGACAGAACTTTCCTAGACATGCAAAAAGACACACTACTTACAATAGACTGTTCTCCAAGTACAAATGGTCGTATCTAGTATCGTATTTGTGAATAGTACCATATACCCCAAGTACGAACCTTCGGCTCTGATACCAATTGTTGTGCGGAAGCGCAGGTTGAGCAAATTACCAATTGATGGTAACTGTGACTTCTAGAGAAACTTAAATGTGGTGTAAACAATTTCAAAGAAAATTGACACAATAATTTACGTGGTTCGGCATAAAGCCTACATCCACGGGCAAAGACTGGAAGATAATTTTACTAACAAATGAGAATTTACAAATTGGGAAAAACTCACAAAAACCCAATAACCCAATACACCCAAATGAATTCTCCTAGCACTCAAGTGGAAGCTCTCTCAACTCTCTCAATTGCTTCACTTGCAATTGCTTTCAATTTTGGGATGCCTTAACAAATGAAGAAGAATAGCTATTTATAGGAATGCATGGTAGCACTATTTCACCAAACCTTTAAAATTGTCAAAGTTTGGTTGGTGATTACCTAATTTTTAGCCAAACTTTGAACAATTTACCTTTGAATAATTTTGGCCAAACTTTGAACAATTTGGCTTTGAATTTGAATTTTTCAACAGCCTATTATTCAAGCACTAGCTGCAGAGGTTAACCTAATTTCTTCTTTCTCAACTTCTTCTCTGATATTTAGTTACCAGAATGTCTCCGAATCATCATATATTTACGTCGTTTTTTTTTTTTTTGTGAAAAAATATCATTAATAAGTGGGCAAGATCATTCTATCTGTTGTAGGGAAGGAGCTTTGCGCTTTGCATGTTTCAATGCAATTTTAAAAATAATTAAAATTTTTAAAAATAACCTTTACAATCGGTCTCTTAATTGGTTATAGTATTTTAAAAATAATTAAATTTTTTCATTGATAAAAATAATCTACACCAGTGATTAAATCCAACGGTATGTATTTCTTATACTATTGATGCTGGTAACAAATTACAACATCATAAAGGGACTCTTAATTTAGATGTCTCTGAGTCTGAAAACAGTAATGAAAGTGTGTGTGTGAGGGTCAAGATGGAAACAGAAACTAATGACGATACGGCTGTTGAAGTAGAACCAAATTCAACAACAGAAGCTCGGGGGAGTGGCCGTATATTTGAATTGTATAATTATGTTATTTGTCTCTGTGGGTGTTTCGTTGATTTGAAATTTTGAATTTTAGTTTTTTTTTTTTTTTGAGAATTTAGATGTGATTTGTATTTGATTTTCTCTTTAGAACCTTACCTAGATGGATGGATATGACTTGTATTTGATTTGGATTTAGTTCATTTTCTTTTTAAATTGTAAACAATTTTTTTTTTTAACTCTAGACCAAAAATTTTTAAGCAATCCTTTGTGAAACTTGTGATCTAAAATAAATACTACATTTAGATTTTGCAATGTCGATTTTCAAGAGATTGAGGAAAAACCTCCGGATTTAGATATTCCTTTGCAAGGTCATCCTAACGTACGATCTTATGTATATGTACTGATGACTTCAACGAATGAAAAAGAAACTTGAACAACTGGTATTTTACTGATTGTTCGTTTAATAATTTTTAAAAAATTATTTTTAACGCAAAAAATAAAATAAAATGAATAAAATAAGAAAATTTATAAACAATTAACATAAAAAATATTTGAGTGATAAAAATATTTTTAATTTCAATGAAAGTTAAAAAAAAAAGAAGCAAAATAATTATGTCTCAACTCTTTTGGTTAAATATCAATATATATTAAGTGGATATTCCAAGTTAATTTTATATGTTCCTAATTTTCATTAAACTTTCTCACTAATAGGTTTGTTTGTTTCCACTTCTCAATCTACTAGTTTTATGTATAACATTCCCACTAAATTCGTTAAATACTAATATTTTTTGTTAGATTCTAAGTAAATTCATTTTTCGTTGGATAAGTCCATAAATTTGATTTACTTTCTTCTCTTTTAATTTATATGTTTCAACTATTATTCCACTGATTTTATTTTGTGTTCAATATTCTAATTCGCTTGGTAAGATTTCAGTTATTTGAGTTAAATATCAAAACTACTTTATTTTATTAGATTAATTCCTGATTTTGGTTATATTTTTTCATACATAGGTTCACATGTTTCAACTTATTATTCTACACGTTTTATATTTTATGTTCTTACTAAATTCGTTAAATACTAATATTTTTTGTTAGATTCCAAGTAACCTTCATTTCCCGTAGATAAATTCTTAATTTTTGTTACATTTTCTCTCTTATTAGTTCATATATTTCAGCTAATTATTCTTATAGTTTTGTGTTGAATATTCCAATAAAGTTAGTAAGATTCCAATTATTTACATTAGATACCAAGTTTATTTTTTATAATTTTATTTGTGGTTAAGAACGTCACTAATTTGGGTTACACTTTCTCTTATATGTATTTATATGTTTTAACTATTATTCTATTAGTTTTGCGTTTAATATTTCAATTAAGTTAGTAAAATTTCAGTTACTTGGGTTAAATACCAATACTATTTTTGTTTGGTTAAATTAGTTTCTAATTTTGGTTAAGCTTTTTCATTTATAGGCTCACATATTTTAACTTATTAGTCTACTAGTTTTTTGCTTAATGTTTCTACTAAATTCGTTAAATATCAATATTTTAGGTTAAATTCAAAGTAACTATTATTTTTTGTTGGATGAATTCCTAAATTTTGTTTTACTTTCTCTCTTATTGGTTAATGCGTTTTAGATAATCATTTCTCTAGTTTTCTGTTAAATATTCCCATTAACTTAGTAAGATTTCAATTATGCGGGTTAGGTATCAAATTTATTTTTATAATTTTATTTTTGTTAGATAAATCACTAATTTGGGTTATACTTTCTCGTATGTGTGTTTATATGTTTCAACTATTATTCTATTGGTTTTGTATTCAATATTCCAATTAACTTAGTAAGATTTCAATTACTTAGGTTAAATGCCAAAACTATTTTTGTTTGGTTAAATTAGCTCCTAATTTTGATTAAGCTTTTTCATTTATAGGTTTTCATATTTTAACTTATTAGTCCACCAGTTTTTTGTTTGATATTTCTACTAAATTTGTTAAATACCAATATTTTTTTTAGATTCTAAGTAACTTTTACTTTCTGTTGGTTAAGTTCCTAATTTTTGTTATATTTTCTCTTTTATGGTTAATGCATTTTGGTTAATTATTCCTCTAGTTTTATGTTGAATATTCTCATCAACTTAATAAGATTTCAATTATTTAGGTCAGGTACTAAATTTATTTTTGTTAGGAAGTCACTAATTTGGGTTACACTTTCCCATATATGTGTTTATATATTTTAACTATTATGTTACTGGTTTTATGTTCAATATTTTAATTAACTTGGTAAAATTTCAGTTATTTGGGTTAAGTATCAAAATTATTTTTTTGTTAAATTAGTTTTTAATTTTGGTTAAGCTTTTTAGTTATAGGTTTATATATTTCAACTTATTAGTCACCAGTTTTATATTTGATATTCCTATTAAATTCCTTAAATATCAATATTTTATGTTAGATTTCAAGTAACTTTTAATTCTCATTGAATGAGTTCTTAATTTTTGTTATATTTTCTCTTTTATTAGTTCATGTATTTTAGCTAATTATTCACCTAGTTTGTATTGAATATTCTCATTAACTTAATGAGATTCCAATTATTTGGGTTAGTTACCAAACTTATTTTATTTTTTATTAGGTAAGTCCCTAATTTGGGTTAGTTACCAAACTTATGTTAATATTACATAAATTTAATGATATTTTACTTATAAATTATCAGAACATTTTTCAACTAATATTAATATGTTTTATGGAGGCCCTCTAAAAAAATTGTACATTAGAAAATCTAAAGTATCTAACATTTGATATTTTTAAATAATACTCACAAATAATCTCTTATGCAAATTAGTTTGAACAAATTTATAAACAATCATGAAACAAAATTAATACAACACAAAAGATTAAATAAAGTAATTCCATAAGTTTGTTCAAACTAATTTGCATAAGAGATTATTTGTGAGTATTATTTAAAAAATATCAAATGTTAGATACTTTAGATTTTTCTAATATACAATTTTTTTTAGAGGGCTTCCATAAAACATATTAATATTAGTTGAAAAAATGTTCTGATAATTTATAAGTAAAATATCATTAAATTTATGTAATATTAACACACACACACACACACACACACATATATAAAATTAATTTTATTTTATATATAAAATTATTCTCATCAATACAAAAATTGTATTAATTTTTAAAAAAAAATATCATTAAATTTATAACGTAATATTAATAAAATATTATTTAATTTGTAATTAATTTTATTTAATTACATTCAAATATTATTCTGATTTATATATAAGTTATAAAAATATATTTTCCATGAATAAAAAGATAAAAAAAAAAAGTATGTTCTCTCGTAGAGTTGCGGGCATATTTGATAGCTTTCAAGTTTGAATGGATAAATTTGCTATTTTCTTAAAATTAGGGTGGTTGTATGACAATTACCATTATTATTGATTGCTTTTAACTAATTAAAATAAAGGAAACCGGTAGCCGGTTATAAATGAAATTAAAAAAACAAAAAAGGTGGCCGTATGACATACAGTCGCTGTATTATAAACGAACGCTCCTTTGCGAAACTTTTGACCAAAAAAAAAAAAAAATTGCCTTTCCGAGTCAAATTGCTACAGTTTAAGATAAGCTTAGAAGTCAGCAGTAAATCATCTGAACTAAATCAAATTAAAGACCAACTTATCCAAAAAAAAAAAAAATTGACGTACAAGGTGTGATACAATTGAAACTATCTCATCTCCACTTCTCGCGAAGTTCTTTCTTCTCAGACAAAAACCATGTCACAAAGATTGCCGCAACAAGTGCAACTATTGTAAGGAGAAGAAGGGCATAACTAAAATCCTCCGTGAGTGAATCATAAGTTCTTGATGGAGCGAGTCGAGTGTAGAAGAGATCCACACCATATGCAAAGACGAGAGTGGTCGATTCCAGCTTGGCAGGCACTGTTAGTATGCCTCGGAGACCTTCCACTTTGAGGGAATGCGTGGCATAGGACTGCAGCAGCAATTATCAATCAGTATGTATCAACAATCAGTACTTTTTTGTACCAATCAGCACGTGCAGAAGCATGTTATAAGAAGCAAAATTAGCATATCCTCGCAAGCAAAAATCAAACTTCAAAAATCTTCCCTACATTTGATGCACATACACCCACTTGACGTGTTTCATTTTATACATATGATATGATCTCACTGGATTGGTGTAAACACACCCAATGTAACACAACACTCTAACCTAATTGGTATTTTCCTAAGAAAATAAGATGCTTTAGCAATAAAATATGACGAGCAGGACGACAAAATCAACGTAACACTGCCAATCTTAATATCCAATTAAACACTCCCCACAACTTGAAAATGCATCACAAGGTTTAATATACCACAGCTCATTAAAGGAGCAGTTTATCAACTGATATAACTGCTTCAGAAAAAAAAAAAAAAAAAACTCTGAATCAATAATCTCAAAGAGTACAATGGTTGCTGGGGTAGAATAATATGGCAACTGACCTGAGGAATGATAGGCAATGAATCTGTAAGAGGTATAATTCCTTCTTCTTTTTCAGCTTGTGTAGGGTTAATTGATCGGCGAGGATCCAGGAAACGCTTATCAAGTGCCAAAACCTAGATAGTTCAGAAAAGAAATGGAGCATCATTTCAAATATATCTATCTTTGTAGAATGAAACCGAAATAACAACATAAAAAGTCTAATTCTGCCAAAACAAATTTTTTTTTTTTTTTTAAAAAAGAGTAATTTGCTTTTGCTAAAAAACTTAACTAACCTGATCACCAATTGTACCAATGAGAAGCTGCTTTGAGGTTATACCCTTGGCAGTTGATGTCACTGCAACTGCTTTCACCGAATGAGTGAAAAAGTAAGACTGAGACTTAGTAGCAACCTCCGGTCGTGAGTATGAAGAAACAGGCGCAGTAAGATTATGCTTCCCAAGAACAAGCTTCAAAACATCTTTGTTTTCCTGTAAGAGTATTCAGTTAAAAAAAGATGAATTCATACAATCAAAGATACACAAAAATGTTATAAGATTAAAGTTCATAGGCATACCGCCCTAGACTGGTCATAAATCTCAATGACTGACATCTCATATCTATGGGCTCTAAGGTTGAAGTAGTGGTACACAACCCAGTTTTCACTCAAAACCTACAAAAGAATAAAGACTTGAGCCAATAAACTGTATACATATGAACAGCTAAATCAGAAAACAGGAAGCGAACTCACAGCATGGACAGGACCCTGTGCCCCATGATGAATCATACGGTGCAATATACGACCAATTATAGTATCTATAAGATATACAACCAACCATGCCTCATCTGGATCAGCAGATCCCATATGCCCACTAGCTTTTGGAGCAACAGTTGCTACGAAAAGTAAATTTTTCGATATATATTTATACATCACATCCTGCTCTGATGTAACCTTTGCTTGAGTATGCACGACCTGGAGAACACAAATCCAAAAGAAAAGGAAAAAATTGCATTGGCGTTTGCATATTTGACAAGAAAAATTTAAAACAAATAAAAAAGTTTTAGGCAATATACCTCATTCTGCTTTCTTGAAACAGTTGCAATGATCTTTTCTGACTCCATTGGAAATACAATTGACCACAATACCCTTGTTTCAAAGCAGAAGTCATCCACAACCTCACCAGCGCATTTACCCTTTACTGCATGCCCTTTGATAATGCCATTATCAGCCTCAACAGAGTACCAGTATATATTTGAGACCTCTTGCTGAAAAATACTTATGGCATCAGGGGTTTTGGGGTATAAATGAATCCGCCGGTCATCATCCACTAGTAGGTGTAGACGCTGCTCGGTTGAATCTGTGAATGGCAGTGGCATAACTTGTACTACTGAATGAACAAGATCAAATGAATTGAGCTCCTTTCCAGTGTAAGTATCAACAAAAGAAAGTACAGCGGGTGCTTTTGAACTAACTTTGCAGCGGCCCACGACAAGAACGGATGGATTCTCATCCATTGCATGATGATGAGGTATCTGCCACTGATACAGATTCAGCTCAGTTGGAGAATCACATGCTTCTGACTTATGCAGCAAGACAGACCAGACAGCCCGTCCATCTCCACTGTGTAAGGCAAAAACTTTCCTAGCTTTAGTGAGCACTATCAGCAGCTTTCTAAAACCATTGTGGTCTCGAGTCATTTTGCTCTTCTCAGAACTTTTCAACCTAATAGCTTGTATGGCTGCCACATCCTCAGGGCTTGCAAGCATTAAGGTCCCCTTAAGCTTCAGCACGTGTCCCTTACAGAGACAGCAGAAAGTCAAATTCCAAAAGCACAAGGAAAACAAGTCAAAGATATGCATGTTCGATTAGACTGAATAATGACAGCAGTAAATGTATTATATCAAGACAACGTGATGCTGCAAAGCTCACCCCTCTTTTTCCAACCAGTTTATGCTTACCAAGAAGACATATATTGTAGTAACTTGTGTGGGCCCATCTCACAATTATGTGACCACTGAAAAGGGTGTACTTAATTTTTGAAGTGACTGAAATAACGTGAGATCAGATATGAAAACTACACTAACAATTTATTTAGAGTAAATGTAATCGGTATGCCTTTATCAACATAATCTCAATTTATAGCATTTCTCCAAAATCTAGCAATTTTAAGCCATCTAAAGAGGCTATGCTCCACTTTCAAGAAACGCTGATACACTTTGCTTTCTCCACGGATTTATGTTGTCACATCTATTATTGAGGCAAGAGCATCTCCTCATTCCAGACACAATCTACCTTGTTGCAGAAGCAAAAGTGAATGATCTTCCATGACACCCAAAAGCCCAAATCCAAGGACCGTCTGTCCCGATGTAATTGTTATGAAGACCCTATGGACAAGTCCTCTTGGTGATCCATTTCAATGTTTTTCTGATCCAAATTATTATTCCAGTCCTGACCAAGCTTCACTGTAATGTAATCTTTACTGCCTCCATGTTAGTCCACAGCAATGCTTTACCCTCGAGAAAGTGAGCATCATTGACAACTGTTTCCTGATCAACTTTATGCACAACTTCCAATCCTGTCTTCACTGGTCGTACCATAAATAGTTTGAGAAGTTGGCTGGGTCCTTAAAGTAAATATCCCGTCAGTGTTACAAAAATATCACCACCATCCCAGAAGAATCCTCACCAAGGTTTGATATGAGTGTTTTTGAAAAAGGTACTTCTATTCTAAAGCTACTGTTACCAACTTGACCGAGGGCGCCCAGAGTCACAAAGGGCCTGAAACTAATGCAACTTCTCCAACAAAACCACCAGAAAAGTTAGCAGTTTCATGATTCAGCAACTCCCCATTCATAGCATTGATTTGATATGCATGAAACTGAGATGAACCAGCATACCCTACCACATATATTTGATCACTTTCATCAAGCTGAATTACCTGCTGAACCTCCACGCTGCAAAAAGAGAGACCATGATTAATCAATGGCTCTCGGATGTTAAGAAAGTTCGACTAGAAAATAAAATTTTGATAGACAAAAGTCCAAATTAGTCAAACCTTTCTGCTGCAAAATCCCTGGTCCAAAGAATCTCACCATCAATGCTTGAAACAGCATGAAGACATCCTTTACTGGAAACAAGGATAAGATTGTCCTTCTCAACTTTCAAATTTGTCTGCACAATGCAGCTTCAATTAACCACATATTTAGTCAAAAATTGGTATAAATTGCCATAAAACTTACAGACCTGCAAAAATTACCCTAAGGAAGGTTTAATATTCGAAAAGAATTTCAAAAGGGAGGAAATCATGATAATAAGAAAGGTGAAGCAAAGAACAGTTCAATAAAAAAGCTTTCTGTGATGTGGATAGTATGCAATTTTGTAAATGACTAAAAATGAGTTCAATTCAATCTTGAAACTTTTTCTTTTTTGAAAGAGAGATAGAGAGAGCACAAGAAGGGGAGGAGGGGTTGCAGAGAGAGATTAAAAACAAAACCATAAACCATCTTCTTGAGATATGTTGGGAGATTAGGCAACCGTGAAAAGAGCTGCTCGAAAGCTTGACGAACAAGCGAAAATCGCATTTGAAAAATTAACCTTTAAGCAGAAATTTGAAAGACGTTCAATGTAGAATATTCCAGTTAACGAAACACGTCACTAGATGTTATCACTCACTGGTAACAATAACAACGGCTTCGAGTGCTTTGAACCCCAAGAAAAGATTCCCACACCATCTGCCCATCAGGAAGATTCCATGCTCTTACAGTACTTCCATCCGATGAAAGTGTGATGACATCTGAAAGAATTGAAAGAAACATTCAAGAATACCTCATCACACTATATCTCACCAAAAGGGGAAAAAATATATGTACATATTCAAGGCTAACAAGATTCAAAAGGTCAAAAAAAAATGGACACAAGACAGGAATTTGAGCACCATTGTCATTTGAAAAACCAAAACATCTACTATTATGCTGATAATGCCTTATGTTGTTTTAAAAAGAAATCCGGTATTCACCAACTAACTATGAGCACAAAACACAAATTGCATCAACAGTTAATTACCGTAAAAACAAGAGTTACAAACAAAAATTACTTTAAACACATGATAAAAGCAATCATTCCATGTGCCACTACTCACATTTACCCAACGCGATATCAATTCCATCAACAACATCATTGGTGCCAAGAACATGTCTCCAAACTGCACAGCACCAGCCAATCAAATTTCATTATTGTTGTTAAAATTCAATAAACACCACGGTTACATCACCAATTAACTGAAGTACAATCAGTGAAGGAAAATAAACTAACAAAGTTCCCCATGGCGAAGATCGAGCGACGCGATAACGTTCTCTTCAGTGGACACAACCACACGCTTTCTCCCGGTCTTTTGAGTGGGAAACACAGCGTGCTTCACTTTTCCGATGTACTGTTGATGCCTAAATTGATTATTATTTAAAAACCAAAAAAACCAAAACGTCATCGTTTCATCGTCGTACGCGATCGTTGAATAAATAAAATAAATAAATGGAGAAGAACTGATCGCTTACCAATCCATGAGGCCGACTTGATCTTCGTAAAGCGATAAGCTAGGGATTGTACATGATGATAAAAATAGTAGAGTTAAAATTATAAACCTAATCGCCATGTTGATGGCAATTGCTAATCTCTCTCTGCGTCTCCAGTGACGAGAGACAGATCTGAGAACACGAGGTGTTTAGTTTGCTATTGGTACCTGCAAGAACAACTTGTAAGTGAACTGTGTTTGCATCAAAGCCGGCTTCTGGTTTAAAATTAATAATAATTAAAAAAAAAAAATTATTGAGTTCTCTGATATATTATAATAACCTCCCCTTATGTTTTGATAAACATCACTTATGGTCAAAATTTTGAAACTTTTGAATTTTACTAATGATTCTTGATAATTTATTCATCTGGGCGTATAATTATTATTATTATTATTATTGTTTTACGAAAAAAGTTGTATATATATATATATATATTCTTTATGTGTAATATTTTATATATTTTTATGAGTGTAGCATTCTTTGTGAGTGTAGCATTCTCAAGAATTTTCATTCCTTATAAAATAAATTATCATATTGTTCACCATTCACGTGGATAATGTTATATGATTTGAAGTGCAATCTTTTTGAGATATACATTAGGATGCGTAGTATAATAACAAAATCAGAAATCTATTCGTAACAGAATGAAAATAACAAAAGTACGAGCAATTAATTGTGATCATTGCATAGCTAATACAATTATAAGGAAAAAATAATAATACTTTTTTGAAACCTGTATAAGAAAAGTACAAACTCATACTAATCATGCGTTCATACGAGTATTTATTGCCGCATATTTTGATGGAACGTCAACATTATTATAAAAATGGCAGTTGTATTATACTATTATCATAAGTCATTATCAATGATAAAACGTATCTTTCATGGATTGCATTGTATATCAAGGAAAATAAATAATCTCATCATCAGTCGAAATTGCACATTAATGTCATCCTAAAACACAGTTGTACACTAATAAAAAAAATTGACTAAATCAGTCAAGAGTGTAATTTCCCATAATTGTGTAAATTGAGTCAAAACCAAGTTCGGTGTTTGCATTTTTTGGTGCAAACTTTATGTTGCGTCATCATTATATTCTTGGTTAATTTTTGCTTTTGTAGAAAGTGATTGAACACCAAAATTAAGCTTAATTATTCAAACAATCACATAATTAATAAATTAATTATAGTTATTTTAACGGAGGGGGATTATTAAAGGTCTCAAAATCTCAACCATTGACCTCGGTTGTATACAAAGTCCATGTAACTGCCGGTGACGTAATCATCCAGACACAAAGCAAAACAAAAATCTAGTGTTTTTACTTTGTATTGTTCGATTTATTGTATGTAAATGGAAGAGACTTTGATCGTGTTATAACAGTCACTTTCTCTATGTATTTATTATTATTATTTTTTATTTGTACGCTACTCAAAAGACTCAATTTTAGATTCCAATACACTTTTCCAGCTCCTATAATTTTCACTCGATTTGACAAAAGTTTCGGCCAAACGTTACGGGAAGATAGATCCCCAGACGGCGCCGTTTCTTGTAGGGACAACACTGCACTCCCAATTCTGTCTCGTTCCTACACCGTGCTGCTTTGCTCTAAACGTTAAAAACCCATATGCAGTGCACGGTAAAATTTCGTTTGAAGTGGGATCTTTTGAGTGTTTTGCTCCTGAACCTCGTCGTTTGGTTGATTTGAAGTAGCATTGATGGGTTTGTTTCTAAGTTCACCGTGGATTAAATAAATAAATTGACCGTAAGTTCTTTGATTCTTTACACATTGTTAAGATGAGAGAGAAATTTGCAGTTTTGAGTATTAGCTTGTTAGAGATTTTGTAGTTATGAAATGCCATTGCATAGTGTTGATTTGAGTAATTTATTAAGTCAGTGAGAGAACTGAGTATTGAGATTGAATTGGATTTTGTTATTATGGCATCTATTAGAAGGACCTTGTCTCCTGTTCCGAGAGCAGGAACTTTATTGAATGGGGAAGCATTTCAAGTTGCTTCTCCTTTATCCAAGTCTTCATCGTGTACTCAGAACCACCCAGCATCCTCGGGTGGACTGCTATCTTATCTACACAGTTCGTTGGACTCTCAAGCTTTGATTTTTGGTTTTTCATCGCCAAGATCTTCGAGGCCTCTTGAAAGGGCAAAACCAAAGGCTCAAGTTTGGCGGAGAGCTCTATTTCATTTCTTGATTTGTTTTGTGGTTGGGGTGCTCGTTGGACTCACACCTTTTGTTTCAATGAATTTGTCAACAAATCTCATGTCAAAGCAACAGGCATTCACCTTTGACATGGTTTATGCTTTTGGGAATTCTCAAACATATGATGGTATGGCAAGAAACAAAACTGTAGATAATAAAGGTATCAAGAATAATGCCACATTAGAGTCACAAGAAGAGGGACGTGAATTAAGTGATGTGCTCTCCAGTGATAACCCTGCTAATCAGTCATTTCCTCAAGATTCAGACTTGGTATCTCGGAAACTTATCATAATTGTAACCCCAACTTATGCTCAACCATTTCAAGCTGATTACCTAAACCGTTTGGCGCACACTTTAAGAATGGTCCAACCTCCTCTATTGTGGATAGTTGTAGAAATGACATCCCAATCTGAGGAAACTGCTGATGTCCTTAGGAGAACAGGGGTTATGTACAGGCACCTTGTATGCAAAAAAAATTTGACTGATGTGAAGGATAGAAGAGTCCACCAAAGGAATGTGGCACTGTCTCACATTGAAAATCACCGTCTGGATGGGATTGTCTACTTTGCGGACGAAAATAACATCTATTTAACTGATCTTTTTGAGGAACTGAGACAGACCAGGTATGCCGATCTCTACTTGTCAGTGATAGTTAACCATCTGTGGATTGATTGACCTTAACCTTCAATATAATCATTATTTTTATTGATAGGTGAAAGAATTTTAGACCTACAATTTCTTAGTTCTATAATAATTAAATTCTATAATATGATTACTCAGCTCTAGTGGCAAATTTATCTGAACTCGTGCAACAAGTTTGTTTGATTTATAAGTTATCAGAAATGATATGAGTCTTTCCTTTTCATATTCTTCTAATTAATAAAGTGTTGTCGCATGAGCGTTTCATAGCCATACGCCCTTTTTTGTTTTGTTTTGTTTTTGTTTTTGTCTTCTTTTTTTCAATCTTTATTTTGGCATGGTCCTAGCTATGCATTCTCCAGTTCGTGCACTTGCTTACTGGTTTTAGGTTCTATAGCAATGATATGA
This sequence comes from Murraya koenigii, assembly GCA_025617385.1. NCBI lineage: Eukaryota > Viridiplantae > Streptophyta > Magnoliopsida > Sapindales > Rutaceae > Murraya > Murraya koenigii. Next base: position 30,439,619 of record CM046817.1, read on the forward strand.
CAAATGGATTGTTAGTGTGCTTGTAACGGATAGACTAGTAATAGATATATCTTTCTTTGTGCATCATTCATTTTGGACTTGTAGGCGGTTTGGAACATGGACAGTGGCCAAACTATCAGAAAACAAAATGGATGCAATCTTGAGGGCCCTATTTGTAATGGAACACAAGTCATTGGATGGCATGTAAATGAACCAAGAAAGAGATTCCGGAGATTCCATGCTGAAATGTCTGGATTTGCCTTCAATAGTACAATATTGTGGGATCCCAAGCGATGGCATCGACCAACCCTTGAACCTATTAGGCAGTTCGATACAGTCAAGGATGGCTTCCAAGTTAGTGTCTCTTCATTCTTCTTTGGTTGCTCATCATCCACATAGTATTTGGTATAATGACACCATTTAATGAGACAAATAAAAAGAGATCAAGCTATATTGATAGACAAGTGTTATGTTGAAGCAACAATATCCTTTTTATTACAAGTAAATTATCAAGAGTTTCTGGCTCACCAGTTTGATGTCTGTGGCATGAAACAATTCACTAATGGCTTAGATTTCCTTAGAAGGAAAGTTGTGGCCAATTATTTAATATCATTTCTGTTAATAAACTTTTTATCTTATACTCATGTTTGCATAAAGGACAAGAGGCAGGGAGTGGGTATACTTCCAAGCAATTTTGTTTTTGGAAAGTTGATGAGCTTATCTCCTTAGCTTATTGGTCAGTGGTGTCTAGAAGTTAGAGTCAAACTTTTCCTTCCATGAAGAGAACCTTTCATTGAAAGGCTTTCAGAATAAAGGAATATTTAGATTACCATATCTCTGTAGGCTCAGAATGACTACTCCTCGGACACATGTCGTTCTACTTACCGCACCATTTGGATTGACTCAACTAGTAAGTTAATTAGTTTCATATACAGGCGAGCACATTTATCGAACAGATTGTGGAAGATGAGAGCCAAATGGAGGGTTTGCTGGAGGAGTGCTCCAGAATCATGGTCTGGCTTCTTCCTCTCGAGTCTTCTAATGCTTTCTATCCTCAGAAATGGTTCTTGAAGAATAATCTTGATGTCATTGCCCCACTTGCAAGAAGTTCTTGATGTGAAAGGGGTCAATTTGAGTGGTAAATGGTAAATTCTTCGACTTTTTTTTGTTTACTATTATGCAATTCTCAAGTAGTTCAATTTTGTAATTGTTCATAAATTTTTGTTTCCTAGATGTTTGGTTACCAAATGAAAACAAGTAATATTTCACGCACGTGTCTATTTATATGCTACATCCCCTATTACCACCTCTGCAGTTTTGTATGTTGGTTACCTTTTAGTTTGTTCTGTAGGAGGAATCAATTGAGGAGCGTAGTCACTGATGATCCAGGTAGTGGTTACAGGTTACAACTTACCTCATATTTATGCAGATGCCTTGCTGAGATTTTGCGTTGATGTCAACATTGGGCTGGTTCATTTTCCTTCTTTGCCAAAACTTCAGAAAGTGTTTGCAGAAAAGGCATGCACATATTTCAGTATAGTTGCAAGAGTGATCAGACTTCTGCATTGACTGCTTTGTTTGAACAAATGAAGAATTTTCGCAGAGGGATAGGATGGTCAAACTGCAAACCGACCCCAGTTGTAATTTTGCATAGAAACTATGTAATTGTTCAGTGGCGTCTCATTTTGTTGGTTTTAGCTGTTACTTCGTGTAAAACTGAAAGCAATTTAACCATTTATTTGATGCTCTCAAGTGTTTACTTGGTAAATTCATATGCTGTTGCCGCATATGTCTTAGCAATGTATGGTGATAAGATTCTGAATTTTGATCACAAACCATAGAATTAGACTAATGAGCGGCTGGCTCAGGCAACAATCCTGAAATTGCTAATACTAATACGATATCTCCTGTGTTGGCTACATTGCCTTACTTAGCTTTGGCACATGATTGCTTTGGTTCCTCTAGTGGTGGCACTGAATTCAAGCCTCAAGTCAAAAGTTTCATTCGCTAGCGATGCCCCCATTGAAGAAAATGACACTAGTCGTACCAACCAACGCCTACTTGTAGAGACTGAAACTGGCCGACAACGAAATCATGACCGGAGCAAGTTAGGATATTTTTTAATTCAATAGGACGATGGCTATGTCGATATGTCCGAGTGGTTAAGGAGACAGACTCGAAATCTGTTGGGCTCTGCCTGCGCAGGTTCGAATCCTGCTGTCGACGACATCATTTCTTTTACTTCACAGATTCTGATATCTAATTCTATTGCCAAGAATGAGTGCACGTTACTTTATTCTCTTCTCTTCTTCACATCGAAGCAGTTTGATTCTCCATTCCAAGAGCTAAATAAGCAAAGCTTTTTAATTTCTGTTATTAAGAAAATGATGGTGGCACGGACGCCAGCAGCCAACTTAGACTTAATTCTTCTGGCGTTTCTTCACGGCACGTTCATTGGCTGTGCTCTTCTCGTGGTTGTGCTTCTCATCTTGATTGCCACGCTATTATCATTCTCTCTGTCACTCTTCTCCATCGTTGTCCTTGATTTGTACAATCTTTCTTATTCGGCATTTTCTTCGTATTTTCAAACATTCGAGGCCAATCTCGAACTGGGTTTTGTTTTAGTTCTCTGCATGCTGATGAATCAAGCCATTTCTGTTGTCTCCGCAACACAGCCGCTGTATCAACGTATGATCTCCGATATTAAAGAAAAGGCCCGACGTGCCATGAGCCGCTTCGATGCTCTACTGCTCGTCAATACTCGACGATTTTGAACATCGTCGATCGGTGGACGTTTCTTGTACGTGCTGCCATTAGCTGCAGGACGTGAGCTCTTTCAACAAAATTGGGAATTAATTGTATCATTATCTCTCATGCAACTAACTCTGCATACTTCATTTCTAAGACTAATATATTTATATAGTTTGAGATTGTCATAAACTAGAGATCACTTTCATTTAAGCGTTTTATATATATATTTTCTTGGTGATCCACATCGGTTTTGCAGGCAAACCACTCCTACATCGCCTAGTAATAGAATCAGCACGGCTAATCTAATCTATTTGTCTCTTTTTTACATTTGTATCTAACCCTACATTATGTTTTATTCTTACAATGAAAAATTGGTGTCTTTTAAATAGTTTTACCATAGAGGTGAAGAAGATTGTTGGAGCCGAATAAATAAATAAATTAAATTATCGATAATGAAGTTAAATTATTGGAGTAGATCTAAATAAAATGTAAAGTGTGCTTGCCAATTAACTAATAAGTAATTTAATGATTTATTAACGGATCGGATCATAAGGTTTAAAAATAATTTTTAAAAAAACTAAAAATTAATGTAGGTATTTAGTAAATGTTTTAAAAAATTATTTTTGTCAAAATTCTCACATCATACAATAGATTTTAAAAATAAGAAAAGAATAATTTTTTTAAAATCAAATCCTAAACTTTATCTCTTATTTTAATATAATCGATTTGCCTAAACTTTGCTTGATGATTTTGGTGACGATGAGAAGCGAGAAGGTAGTGAATCTGCAATGGCATGGAGGTGGTGGAATAATTGTGCTGTCCCATTGGAGCACTTGCGGAGTGGAGCTGGTTGATGATGGATTGAGTGAAGAAGAAAGATTTTGTGTTTGAACAAAAGGGAGGGGATTGTGTTTTGAAGAGAGAGATTTTTATTTTTCTGTTATAATCATGCATAAACCGGCATCCCACTCAGGTTTAGTTAATGCATATTTTGAGGTATTACAAGAGTAAAATGATGTGGTGTAATTCAAGCTAATTTTTTAGCCAAATACAATATTGTAATAGCTTAATACTATGTACGGGCTTTATACTGCATTATATGGTGTGTCAAACACACCTTAAGTATCTAAATACTAGTAACATACAAAAAGAGAAAAAAATAAAGATAATTATTAAGGTCTTGTTTAGTATTGAGATTATATAACTCTAACTTAAAAAATACAATAATAAAATATTTTTATAAAAACTAATTGTTATGACTTAAAAATTAAATTGATTTAATCTAAAAAATATAAAATATAAAATATAAAAAAATCTTTACTAATTTTATTAAAATTATTATTTAAAAATTATATTAGTTATACACTATCAAATTTTTTTTATAGTTATATTTTTTTGCACAACAATTATGCTTAAAAGCTACACAGTTTAATACCAAAAATGAATCTTATTAGTTTTGACTATAGTTAGTAAGTATAAAAACTTAAAGCTAAAATAAATAATTACTTAACAAATAATGATATATGTACTGACATAAGTATAAAAAACAGTACAAAGATAAATATGACAAAAAATAAATTGTCTCACAGTAAATTTTTTTTCTGTTTGTCCTATAATAAATTTTCTTTTATCTTCTAATAATAATATGTTATCTTTTACACTAATTTTTATATGCTTATCACCACTAAATAATCACCTTACTCTTATGAGTGGTTTGTATTTCTAACTTTGTAGAGCAACATTTCATTAATCAACTTTATTAGGAATGGTTATTTGAATCCATCAAATTTTTCTTTACACCAAGTATAAAATAAATTTATTATTAAAAAATTTAGAATTTAAAAATCTCAAAATTACTCTTCACTAAACTCTTTATTTCTATCTTACAGTTATATATTTTTATAAACTGTCATATTCTGTAAACTAAACAGATCAATTTCATTCTGTTTTTAATTAATATTTTAGACTTTTTTCTTTTATATAGATTATGACTTCTATTACATACTTTCTATATATAAGAATTTTTTTCTTGATATTCATTAATTTTTAAGCTTGATAAAAAATAGTTTATTAACTTTCATTGTTTGTGAAATTTATTGATGTTCAATTTTAAATAATGAATTTTGTTTTTCTTAGTTTGTGATATTAATTGTTTGCAGTTAAAATAATATATTTAAATGAATTGATAAGAATTTATAAAATTGACATAAAAATATAAAAATAATTAATTAAGTAATTTTTAAAATTATTTAAATAATAAAATTAATAGGTTGAAAAGGCTCGTGACAAATTTTCAGTTCATGTGATATATATAGATATATATAACCCGGTCAGTATTAGAGATTATTAGAGGTTGATAAATTTAGAACGTCCTGGATTACTCCTGCCACTTAATTATTGACACATCAGTTAAGGGTCCCACTCTCAGAACTCAGTCGAAAAGGGTTACTTATTAGTTATTAGCAATTAGCATCGTGTTGTTTGCCAGGTTGCTCGTCGTCCACGTGACGCCACCCCTGAAGTTGTGAACTGATCCACTTGTATGATTCTTGTCTCTTGCTTTGTTTGCCGCGTGAAATGATTTCCTATCTATCTCACTGTGTGTGTATCTATAAATACCTATTAAATTGTTGTAGAATAAACAGCACCTGATTGCTGGGTAAACAAGTAAACACGTACGCAGTAGCGTGCCCACAGTTTTTTCGCTTCACGTATCTCTGTTTTCCGATGGAATCAAGTCTTTGCTTCTCCCAAAACCTAGGGTTTCGAACTATAGAGCACCTTGACTCTACTCTTAAACCCTTGCTTTATACAAAACGCAGTCGTTTCAACGGAGCGTTTGCGTTGGCTTCTTCAGCTCAAACTGAGGGCGGAGTCTCTGTCAATCCTGTTTATAAGCCAACGCCACGCAATCGAGAGCTTCGAACTCCTCACAGCGGGTGATTTTTTCACATATATATATATATATATATATATATTAAATTAATTAGAGGCATGCAGCTTTGGAGGAGTTACTTATTTGGTCAATTGAACAATTAGGAATTGGCTCGTTGAAATGTTTTATTTAATTAAAGTTTTATGTGCTTTGATGAATACTTGAATCAGGTACCATTTTGACGGGAGTACTCGTAGGTTTTTTGAGGGTTGGTACTTTAGGGTCTCAATTCCAGAGCGAAAGCAAAGCTTTTGCATTATTTATTCTGTGGAGAATCCTGCATTTAGGAACAAATTATCAGCATTGGAAGTTGCACAGTTTGGACCTAGATTTACAGGAGTTGGGGTTCAAATCCTTGGTGCCGATGACAAGTATATGTCCCATTACTCTGAAGAGTCTTCGAACTTTTGGGAAGTAAGTTTCTGCCCTTTTTTTACATTTATGTTGAAGAATGGTTGTGCATGACTTGCTATGATTTGGACCAAGGCTTACATTGAATGTAGCTGACTGGTATAGCACTTGGATTGATACCGAAGGGCTGATCACATTAGTTTCTTATCATCAAAACAATCATTACCATAAGTCATAATGGTCAGTGTTTGCTTAACATGTTGTTTGTCCATAGGTAGGCATGAGCTGATGCTGGGGAATTCTTTCAGAGCTGAGAAAGGTTCATTGCCACCAACTAAGGAGGTTCCTCCTCAGGTTAACATACATTACGCCGATCTGTTCTTTCAACTGCAATGTCAATACCATCTTCATTTCGCCCCCGTTTTCCTTTTTAATAACCATTTTTATGCGCAACTGACATTATACAATTCTCCTGGTGTGATTATGATTCATTAAACCCTTATTTGGGATACTAAATGGTTCTGATTGCTATGTGTGCTGGAAGATTGCCAAGTATATGATATGCATATATGTGATCTGTGGGTTGCTGATAATGTAATGATTTCTCCTCGTCCGATTATTATGTGTTAGCCCTTATTCCTCTCTTGCTTTCTTCTCCATCAAACAGAATTAATTTCTTCACTGTGAAAAGAACAAGCAGGAAGTGTTGTCCTTTGTTGTATGTTTGCAGGTTAGGATGTCTTACTTGTTTTTACATGGTTTCTCTTGGCAGGAATTTAACAGAAGAGTGTCAGAAGGTTTTCAAGTCAGTCCACTGTGGCATCAAGGTTGTATTCATGATGATGGAAGGTAGCTTATCCAGTTACACATATCCTATGTTTTTGAAATCTTGTACTGGATCTTTATGATGACATTTGCTTTTAAGATACGGTCCCTCGTAAAATTCCTGTCAAAAAAATAACTTGTATAGTGTTTCTTTTCACTTCAATTTTACTATGGATATTTCTTTTTCTCCACCAGGGTAAATCATCCCTTCTTCATGTTTCTGAAATCTTTGTGCTAGATCTTCATGGTGGCATGTGTTTTTAAGATACAGTCTCTTGTAAACTTCCTGTCAAAAATTTTAATTGTATAGTGGTTCTTTACACCTTACAAGCATGAATCCTTCTTTTTCTCTACCAGGGTAATCTTCCCTTCTGTTATCAGTCCAGTTTATTTTGACGTGACTTTGATTCGACTGCAGGACAAATTTTGCTGAAACTGTGAAATCTGCACGTTGGGAGTACAGTACTCAGCCTGTTTATGGATGGGGTAATGTTGGGTCAAAACAAAAGTCAACAGCAGGCTGGCTAGCAGCTTTTCCTGTATTCGAACCACATTGGCAAATATGCATGGCAGGCGGACTTTCAACAGGCATTATTGTCTCCTCCTTTTTTTAAACTTACAGATTGTGTTGATTGGTTAATTTTCCTGCTTTTAATGATGATTTTGTTAATTTTGTGTATAAAAAAGGTAGCAATACAATTGTAAACATGTTATTTTTCCCCTTCCCAAGCAAACAAATTTTGCTAGGTCTTTGATATACTTTTCCTTAACTGAAATTTAAAATGGCTTGTATTAGACATATCTGTGCTGTGGGATTTATCTCAGGCTTTGAATAACAGGTTGGATAGAGTGGGATGGTGAAAGGTTTGAATTTCAAGATGCTCCTTCATATTCAGAAAAGAATTGGGGAGGGGCCTTCCCTAGAAAGTGGTTTTGGGTATGTTTTTTCTCACTCCGTGTTAATGTGGTAATGTTAAACTTAGAAACTAATTGAATCATTAGTCATAAGTTTCACCCTTGCATTTTCCCCTGATAGTATCATTTGAAGTTGTGGTTAAGGAGGGCAAGAGGTTATCAAGCTATTCTGTAACTGATATGACAAGAACACTTATAAGTCCTTTATTGTAAGATATATTTTCCATGCATAAAATAACTTGCTTTCCTTTTGTTAACAATGTGCAATTGCGGTTTTTTTTAGTTAACTGTACCTTTTTCATATGGAAGCCCGGTTAGGTTGTTTATTGGGTGAAACCTATTTGTATTTGGTAGATTCACTGTGATAGATTTGTAGATGGATTGCTTAACTGCCTGTGTGTGATAATTGTAATTGCCAATGTGATGCTTCAGGTCCAGTGTAATGTCTTTGAAGGTGCTACTGGAGAGGTTGCTTTGACTGCAGCTGGTGGGTTGAGGCTACTACCTGTAGTGGATGGCTTTGAAAATGCTGCAATGGTAATTTCCTTGGCAATTTCTGTACCTTTCTTTCTTTGATGCTGGCTATCGATTGTATTCTGCATATACACATTCTCCCCTAAGAAGAAACTAAGATGATATATAAGCACAAACATATGGTTTGATGTGTCAACATTAATGTGGCTGACCTGACTTCATAGTTTACCATATTGTGAAGGAGACATGGGTGCCAGAACTTAGGTTTTGTTGTCAAATTGTAGTTAACTTTGCCTTGATATATTTGGAGCCAGTCATTTGTTCAGTCTCCAACAATTACGGACCAATTTCTTCCGTCCAGTATATTAACATGTACACTGTGCAGATTGGAGTACACTATGATGGAATTTTCTATGAGTTTGTGCCATGGAATGGTGTGGTAAGTTGGGAGATTTCTCAATGGGGTTACTGGTACTTAGCTGCCGAGAACGAGACACATATGGTAATTTTATCTCTTGCCTATGTTTTCTTCCTTCTTATATACTTGACCCATAGATGACAATCCAAACCTATTTTTGCTAGTAGTCTTCTATGGATTCAGCCCCAGCCTTGATTTAGATGTATTTATTTATTTTCTGTCAGGTTGAGTTAAAGGCAACAACAAAGGATCCAGGTACAACTTTGCGTGCTCCAACTTCAGAAGCTGGCCTCGCTCCAGCTTGTAAAGATACTTGTTTTGGTGAGCTAACATTGCAACTATGGGAACGAAGATATGATGGCACCAAGGGAAAGGTGTGTTCTGCTTTCATGGGATTTGGTCTTTGAAATGCAACTTCTTTTTGGCTTATTGTGCAATTTCCTTGTTTAAAAATATAGATGATACTGGATGTTACAAGTGACATGGCGGCAGTAGAAGTTGGAGGAGGACCATGGTTCAATACTTGGAAAGCTAAAACTGCTACACCAGAGCTTCTTAGACGCTCTCTTAATGTTCCTGTTGATGTGGACAGCTTGTTTGGTTTTGTTCCGTTCTTAAAGCCCCCTGGTCTATAGCCTGATTCCGGAGGGGCATTTTGTAAAGCATCTAAATGATAATTTAATAACAACCATCGCTTAAAATATAACAGAATTGCCATTAGGAAAGCTGAAGATGAGTATACTATTACCAACCATCAAAGTGCTGGTCCTGTTTGCATTTAATTTACTTGCTATTACTTTTCGAGCTGAGAGTCCCAAGTTATATACGTGCTACAATTTTCGACTCTCTGGGCAAATGGGGAACTAACATTCCTCCATGCCATCCTTTTCATCTAACGCCTTACTGACTTGTCCTTTAAAAGAACCATGAGCCGCGCAGCAAGCAATATAATATAAAAAATTAACCATGCTCAAACCAGTAAACGGGCAGTAACAGTAATCACAATGACCCTAGTTGATATTGCTAGGAATCCAGCCCTCGTTTCCTCCCCTTTTCGCAATATCATTGACAGCATTCATTATCAAACTCGCTACCAAGTTTGCCGCTGACAACCCCACTCCCGAAAGTGTGGAGGCTATGCTAGACATGCTTTTAGGCAAATCAGTGTAATAGAATTCCGTCTGCCCAACACTGTTGAAATATATATATGGTAGTTGCCACATTGCTGACATTTGCACCACAGCTCGCAGGTTATCTGAAATTCCTTCATTGATTGCAACACTGCGGCGAGTGCCCTCTACCATTGCCCATGCTGCCATTGATGCAGTAGAGAAAGGAGTCCTATCCCCATCCTCAGTTTCAAGCTTAGTTGACATGATTTTTCTTGGATTTCTTATGCTAAAGGGAGAAGGATACGATCATAAAGACTTATCCACATTATCATAGTTACAATCGCAAATATATTGAAGGAGCCAGATGAGATTTCAAAGTGGGACTAATGCGTCGGTCCATGGAACTTGCCTAGAGTACCAGAAATGAATTTTGGCTGATGGTCGCAGCAATCATTATTCCAGTAGACCATAAATGAATTATCTTGATCAATGCTTTTAACTCGCCTACTTGCTCAACCGTACAAATACTGCTTGGATTTGAGGCTCTTCCATCTGGAGTCAAGTCTTGTTAAGGATGTTTGACTATACAAGCTTTGTTCAAACACCTGGAAGCCGTAAGGTATGTGTAAAGAGTAATAATAGAGTCACAAATTATTTTATACAAATAAATGTGAACAAACTGATGTGGTATAAGAAGATTGTTTATATAAAATTATTATGATACTAAATAATTTAAAAAATAATTATTATTATCACTTTTCAACCAATGTATTCATATCACGTCAATTTGTACACATTAATTTGTACAAAATAATTTATAACTCTATCATTATTGATGTGTAAATGACTTGTAGTACATTATTATATCATTCATTTTCAATAACATCTCACAGCACTAGATACCTTAAATTTTCACTTGGCATAAGACCTATCGATCCTTTCCCGTGATGGTACATTTCGTCCGTACGTGGCTTGAGTAGGCAACTTTGTGTGTCGATTTTTATACGATGCCACAAGGACTTGAGTTAATCCGGGTAGCAAGCTTTGTGTGTTAGCTTTCGACTTGACATAAAGGGAGAAGCCAGAAACGAAAAAAAAAAAAAAGCTGGTAACAACATTATCACAGCATGAACTCCAAACCCTACATTCCAACCCAAGTTATCTTGAACATAAACACGTCTATCATTAGTGTTCTCCTGCCGAAGTAAACACATTTTTCTGGGTCTATAATATGCTTCTCATTTCCTTGACTGAAAAGAGCATGTGATTTTCATATCTACTTGTTTGATATATTTCCTTAAATCTCAACGAACCAACATGCAAGGCGATAATAGTGATTTCCAACTTACAAAAATCTTTGGGCTTAAATGAATGAATACAAGTAGTTTCCAAGTATTTTATTTATTTATTTAGTCATTCAAATTAAAAGGTGAGACCATTAAAGAATTTCTCCCATATCTTGCAAAGAAAAAAAAAACATATAATATTAATGCACAAAAGATGGTATGTTACCGGTTGAAAACGACAAGAGATATTTTTTCTTTTTTGTCGATTCTGAGTCTTTAGTGTGAATGGTAGGTGGGTACAGTATATATAATTTTCGCCGGACATTCATATTTTTGTTAAGGTGAATATTCATACTAAAATATAAAAAATATATATATTTTTTAATGTATTATAATTTTTTTATTAATATATTAAAATTTATTAATAATATCTTCATTTTATTAAGATAAGAATGTCTTCACTAGATATATATATATATATATATGATTTCATATGTGTGTGATTCTATATGCGTGTGTTTGTATATATATTATTCTTAGGTATTTTCATTTTCGTAAGCAATAATTTGAGATTTTATAAAGTTGTAAATTATTAGAAGAATAAGTTTGTAATATTATAAAAGTCTTTTCTACTGTTATAAAATTTCTAATCCTCATTCTAAGAAATGTGTGCCAAGGTTGGTATAGTGCACGACCTGCATCATATCAAAATTATATATATATAATTTGAACTATTGGCACCTCTCTAAAATCATTTTAAGACCCCCTTTTTAATTACATTCTATTTAATGTAAAAAAAAATGCCTTTATTTAAATGAATCATTTTTTCAATTCTTCAATCAACTTCCAAAAAAATAAAAACAATCAATGTGGAAGAAGAAAGAAAAATAAAAAATGAATTATTAATGTTTTAAGTTTATGCAAATCAATTATTGAGGAGAAACTACCAAAAGATATATATGTATATAGAGGGGTAAGATCCGGAGTCCTTCTTTTTTGACACAAGAATATACACAAAATCCTAACTTTTTAACAGTAACTAAATCAACGGATCAAATTAAATGTTGATTTAATTTTTTATAAATATCAAAATAATTAATTAATGAACCCACAGTTTATTATTAATTACTTTTCCTTCTCTTTTCTCTATTTTATCTCCATCACTTCACTTGCCTTAAACAACTCTCATCTACATGGTATGTACAAGCATCAATAGCACATGTGAAACATAAAAGAAGAAATAAAATGTTGAGCTGCTGTGGTTTTGGTCTTGGAATATTAAACAAAGTTACTCTAAGATCAGTTATCAAAAATTGCTGCGTATTTCCTCATATGAATAATGTCAGAACAGTTATAAGAACTGTCAACCAAACCTTTTAGTAAATTCCCATCGGTGAATGTTGATGTTAATATTCTTTTCCTTCTTTTTAATCTTCTTTTCGGTACTTGATTTTGTTATGTTATTGTTTTTGTTTTGATTTTAAATAGTTGAATTATGACTTGTTTATACTTGATTATGATTTAAAATATAAGATTTTGTCTCGGTGGTTGAAATGATTCAAGAGATGGATGATGAAACAAGTAGTTTGAAAAATCACGTAGATAATTTTAAAACACCATTTGTGGGAATGACTTTTGAAACAATAAAAGAAGCTCGAAGTTATTATGAAGACTATGGTCGGCAAGAAGGATTTGGGATTCAAACTCGAAGTTCATTCAAGACTAAATGGGGTTTGAATGAAGTAACTAGTAGGCAATTTGTGTGTGCCCACCAAGGAAATTATTTTCCAAAGAAAAAGCACATGAGGCTATAGACGAAAATGAAGAAAGAGATGTCATGGAAAGAGATGATAAATAAAGAAGGTAAAAGATGTACAACTGTCAAGTGTCGGTGCAAAGCTCGTATGCGAATTATACATGATAAATGGAGAGTTTCAGTTTTTAACAATATTCACAATCACAAATTAGTTATTTTTGCTTCAAAAGACAATTGAATATAATATTTGTAATTTTGTCTCTTGAAATTTATGTTTATGTACTTTTGTAATAAATATGTATGCATTATGCATTTTTTTAGTCATTATAATATTGTGAATAAGGTAATTTAATATGATATTTTTGCAGGTATATCAATTGAATGAACAAGAAAGTTGTAAATTTGCTTGAATCAAATATTAGAGAGGAAAGACTTTTACAAATAACAAAGTAGCTTTTTGAGAATTGGAGAAGCAAAGAGTTATGAAGGAAGTGGCTTTTGACTTGGTTAATTGGCTTTTGGTTAAGTTCATTTCTTTTTAAATTTTTATCATTAAGATTTGAAAAAAAATAATAAAGAGATTAGAAGAATAAATTCAATCTTGGGAGTGCTAAATTATAATTTTATTTTTTCTTAACTGTTTTTGTGCACTAATGGTATTTGTACTTAACCGAAAGTTAATATATTATAAGAACCTTTTTTTTTCTTTTGTACTACAAAGGGGCTCTAAAAGAGTTAAGGTAAATCTAGTCGGGATAGGTAACCTCATACATATATACCATAAGTGAGGATAGAAGCTAAATCGGGAGGGGTTGAATAAAAATATGGTGACTGGAGGAACCGAAAGAGCATAAGTTGCTATAAAGTCAGTGACATGATTTGCTTCACGATAAATGTTGATGCGATTTTTCAGCGTGTCTTGAGCGAGTACTACAGACCTTACGCTCGCGACTTCAAACAGTGCCTCGAATCTTCAACTAGCTCGAGACTATCTACAGTATCATTAGCTCGAGCTCGAGCAGGACTGTCTCCTTCTTCCTGTTCCGTTGTCTTTTCCAGAACGGTGATCTCCCAGACTTGTACTCCGTGAAAGCAGGGTCGGGGTCGTCGGGCGTGTTCGACGAAACCCTCCGGCGCTCAAGTCGATAGCAAGGTTGTTCTTTTTGGTATCTCCCTTAATGAGGGAGACCGGAAAGATGAAAGAGATATTTTTTCGCCCTCCCTTTTGAATAAATATGGTGTTTTCAGATAATTTAGATAAGAGAAATCAGAATAGGAAGAACCTGTATAAGCTTACGGATTCTTTGTGAATCAGAATTTTTCCAACCCTTTCTGAATCAGAATTGCCAACCCTTGTAACGTACTCATTCGTTTCCTTTTATACTCCATTTTTCCCGCTCTTCCCTTTCCAGTTGTCCACTCCACGTTAGTGAGTATCCGGGTCCCTTTGGCGATCGGGATTGGTGTAATATTCCACAGGGATGCTGCGTACTGTCCCTTAACCCGATTCACGTGGCGGATCACTATGTCGGGCATGTGCGCTAGGAATGATGAAACCTTGAGGCATGTGCTGGCCATTGGCAGCAGTATCCACCACCGTACCATGTGGGGCCACGGTCGGACATTAAAGGTGTGCTGGGATTATGAGAAAGCAGGTCGAGCTGCCGCTGGCGGGTCTTGTCGAGTTGTGCTCGTGGACTTAACCTCTGCGGCGGGAAAGGTATGCTCGGTTCTCGACCTTGACCATGCTTTGACACGGGAGGCGACCTCGAGCGAGCAAAGGAGTGCTCGGCTCAGACCTTGACCGGCTTTGACACGGGAGGCGACCTCGGCGAGCGAAGAGTGCTCGACTCCGACCTTGACCGGCTTTGACCGAAGAGCTGCTCGGGCAGTCGTCCTCGGGGTGTTTTATTCAGTTGGAAGGGCCTCGAGGAGACACTGCCGATATTACCAAACACGGTCCCAGGTTTCAGTCTTTTGAGTGAGGCGAGATAAGGCTGAAACTCATTGATGATGGGCAGGTCGCGGCCTTTACGCTTCCCAAGTTTCCAGTTGTCTCCCACTCGACCACTTCGCATTTAAAGCGGGACACGTGGGTTGATCCGACCGTGCGTTTAAAATTGAAGGGCGTTACACTAAAGGTCGTGTCCCTCGAAGCGCACTGTCGCCGATTGAAGAGCAGCGTCCTCCTCTTTATAAACCTCTAACTTATTCATTGTTCCCTCTGTTTGCTCACTTTTGTTCAAATTCAAAAGTTAATACGCTCTCCATAGTTCTTGGTCTTCTTCTTTACGCGAGGTGATTTCGGCCAACCGGACTTCCTTTCGCGTTCGGTGCTGAGCCAATCTTCCATTTTACTGCATTCTACTGTTTCTTCCCTATTGAACTCAGTTAATTTATACCGCTTAGGAAAAGAAACATGTCGAATGTCCAATAGGCCGTGGGATGTTCTGGGAGGATTCGCTTCTCTTCAGTGAGGCCTGACCCATTAGTATAATCCCGTGAGGGATTCTAGTCAGAGAGGAATTACACGGTAGAGACCCGGCAGCGCCGAAGGCGAGGGCGGTCGAAGGTGCGGCGTGGGGAATACCCATTGATCGCTCGAGATGTGAAACCACCAGTTGGACTTGAATAGACTTAGGGATACTTCTGATATACCAGATAGTGTAGTTTTAAGGTTCTTGGGTAGGGGTGAAATCCGGTAGTCCCCGAGGATACACTGACCTTCTACTGGAGTGCTTGAATGGGGGTTGAGTGCCTCTCAGACCTTACTTTGCCGGGTTTTATCCGGGTTCAGTCTGCCCGAGGCGATTGAACCGAATGGGTGGAGGGTCCTTTCCGGACTCTTTGTTTTATGGAAGCAGCTGTGATCCGGGTGAGCCTTCGGTGGGAAATCGGACACCTTTACCGGTGAAGTGCGGCCAGAAGGATCTTTGGTTGGTATTACCTTACCTCAGACTGAAGGGTAAAAGCCCATCAGCGATCTCCAGAGCCTCACGGTGGCAGCTAGAAGAGCAAATTCTTCTCGTTGGGGAGAGTGGGGCAAGTTGCACTCGTGGCGAGGGTCCCTCAGATCCGTGGCACTTTTGCACTCGAGTCATTTATCATCTCATGAATTTTATTTTTAGTTCTCTACTCGCGTCTGTTCTCGTTATTTTGCTTTGGTTGTTTTCTGATCTCTTGGGGTGCTTCATTCGATTGGGGGCCGAGCTGAGCAAGCGTGCGGTTGTTCTAACAAGCGTGAGCTCGTGCGAGGGCTGTTGACACCCAAAGCTTTTGGAGTCGATTTAGTGCCGAGCGAAGACATGAGCGGCAGAATCGCGAGATGCTACGTCGGCGGGTGGGGCAGCTGAAGGTGCGAGCACTCGAAGAGGCCACAGTAGAAGCAGGTGCTCGCTTCAATCCACTCGAGCTGCTTCTTACGCTCGGCGAGGCCAGCGGCGGAGGAAGGTCCTCCGCGCGAGGAGACAAAGGACTGCGATCCTGCTCGATCCTCGAGCCAGCGATGTCGCGAGGAGCAAAGTCGGCTGGCAGATTCAGAGCCTTACGAGGACTATAATGAGGAATTGACCGGTGATTCTAGATGAGAAAGAGTCCTTTAATCCGACGAGTGATTCGGCGCCATCCAGTGACTCTCCTCCAGAGCTTTAGCGGTACCGACCATTCTCGGGGCTTCATCTCGGGGCTCCGGGAGGAACTCGAGCAGGGTCCGAGCTTGGAGGCGGGTGTGGGTGGTGAAGGAGGAAAATTAGAAGCTTACGGGCGAGAACTAAAATCTTGCGAGAGAATCGGCGATGGCGGACTCCGAGGCCTCACGAGCTTGAGGAGGCCGGTGACACCGAGGATGAATTGGAGCATGCTCGAAAAGATCCGGACACTTTCGGAAGTCTTACTACGAGCAGCTCGTTGAGGGAAGCTGCTCGTCTTGAGGCAATCGACACTTTCTGAGGTCCGAGCTTGCCATGAGTACAACGATGGGCGAGACTCAGATTCTGTTGTCTCATGTATGCTTTTAGCAAGGCATACCAGAGGTGACATGTCGAGGTTGAAGGGTATGTAGTGAATATATGAGCAACCTTGAAGCCACTTCATCAGAGCCCCGAGGTGTTGTCGGAGAGCTCGCTCCTCTCGTTCCAATGCCCCTCCTGCTGAAGCTCTTGGCGATGTCCCTCCTCTTGCTCCTCACTGCTGCTGCTGGATGGCGTCCCTCCTGCTTGGTCTTGCCGCTTCCTCCTGCTAGCTGCTGAGGATGTCCCTCCTGTTGAATGACTTGGACACTCTCTTTTCTTTTTTTTTCTTTTTAACATATGTAATCATTTCGATGAAATAAAAGACACGTGTTGAACAACTCTATTGATTGCTTCGTGTGCACACATTCTTGTCTTCATGTTGAATTGACTTTGAATATGCTTGCTTAAGTAAAAATTTTCTAAGTGTTGGACTTCCTATTTTCCTTTATGCCCAAGTGTAATCTTTGTTTAACCTATGCATGGTAGAGTTTTGCTCGACTTAGGCTAAAAAGCCTTATGTTTATTTCTGAGCTCATTTGACTTGCTCGAGCACGCATTTGGCTCTTGCTAGACACTAGTCCGCTCTAGAGCTTAGGCTTAGGGACTTTTGGTCTAGCATTATTCATGAACTTCCTTCACTTGTAATTAGCTTTGCGAGCCTTCATCGACCTAGGACTTAGGCTTTCGGACTTTTGGCGAGGGTTCCTCTTGAACTTCGCCGGGCTGTAATTGCAATTGACTCGAGCTTCTTACGATGTTACTCACTGCTCGGCCTTTTAATTGACCGAGCTTGGCACGATCCGCGCTAAGACTTAGGCTTTGGGACTTCGGCGAGAGCTCTTCTTGATCTTACGCTCGGGCACTTTTAATTGGCCGGAGTTTCTTCGATGTTACTTACGCTCGGGCCTTTTAATTGACTCGAGCTGGCGCAGTCCGCCTAATACTTAGGCTTTGGGACTTCGGCCATAAGCGTTCTTCGTGACTTGCCTGCTCGAGCTGCGATTGACCCGTGCTTCTCGATGTTACTCCTGCTCGGGCACTTTTAATTGACCCAAGCTTGGCACGTCCACGCTAAGACTTAGGCTTTGGGACTTCGGCCAATGAGCTCTTCTTGATCTTCCGCTCGGGCCTTTTAATTGATCGGAGTTTCTTCGATGTTACTCCTGCTCGGGCACTTTTAATTGACCTGAGCTTGGCAAGTCCGCTCTAAGACTTAGGCTTTGGGACTTCGGCCAGGAGTTTTTCTTACTACGGTCTTCGTTTTGAACTTACATTATGAATGCTTTTCTTATTCGATACATACATTTATACTTTTACATATCCCATCTTGGGACGAAATCTTACATTAGCATTTTACAATACAAGGAGACCAGTGGAAATACTTCGTCGGGAGTTGTGCGTTCACGGCCTCTTGATATTACGAGACCTTAGCAGTTACCCTTCTCTCTTCTCTTCCAGTGAGTCCGGGCTGCACACATCCGCTCGTTGTTTTGCTCCTCGTTGAAGTGCTACGTCAGGTGTCCCTATTCTATCTCGGTGGGAACCACTTGCCCGTGCCCAACGCCGAGGAGAATGGGTCTCTCCGGTGGGTCGTCTTGTGTGTGGTTACGTAAGCCCGCAAGACACAGGCGGCTCGTCCACCGAGCTCCTTTTTGCTCGCCCGATCTTGTCTTGAGGCGTTTTATAGTTTTATTCGCGGCCTCTGCTTGCCCGTTGACTCGTGGGTGTGAGGAGAGCAAAACTTGACTCTATCCAGGAATCGGCGAAGTGTACGAACTTGCCGTTATCAAGCGCCTCCCGTTATCGGTGACTACGCATGAGGAATCCCGTACTGCGGATCACGTTCTTCGAAATGAAGTCGGTGGTTTTACGCTTGGTGATCTTCTTTCGAGGCTCCAGCTCGACCCGTTTGGTGAAATAATCAATCGCGACTATGGCATGGGTGGCGGATGCTTTTCCGCTCGGCGGTGGCCCGATCAAATCAATTCCCAGTTGAGCAAATGCCATGGCGAATTCATCACCGTAAGGTTTTCGGAGGTGAGTTAGATGGTTGGCAAAGCTACGGCAACTCTTGCGACTTCTTGTCTTCTCACGAGCATCACGATGCATGTGAGGCCAAAAATATCCTTGCCTCGAGGCGCTTGAAAGCCGAGGACCTCGCTCTAGAATGATTCCCACAGATTCCCTCATATATCTCTCGGAGGACATAATCGGCCTCCTCTTGGTACTAAACACAGTAGCGAGGGAGAGTGTACCCCGTCTATATAAGACTCCATCGATGAGAGTGTACCTGGCTGCTTTGCACATAAATTTCCTTGCCTGCTTCTTATCGGCCGGCACTGTCCCTTCTTTGAGGTAAGAAATGATCGGCTCCATCCAGGTGTTGCTCGTTGATAGGCTCGTCACCTCGTCCTCCTGCTCGATACTCGAGCGGTCTTCGTTTCAAAGGATAGACTTTGGGAATTTGGGGTCCGAGCAGGCTGCCATCTGAGCTATCATATCTGCTCGAAAGTTCTTCCCCCTTGGGATCTGTTCCACCTCGACAACTCGGAAATTCCTCATTAGCTGCTTTACCTTCTGAAGGTAGGCGTCCATCTTCTCCCTATTTGGTTGAAAACTCTCGTCGAGGTGATTCGTTACCAACTGTGAGTCTGTTCGAAGCTTTACCTCCTCTGCTTCTACTACCAAGGCGAGCTTGAGCCTGCTATTACTGACCGTACTCGGCACGATTATTGGTTACTTGAACTCTAATCTCGCGGCGTATTGCATCTACGCCGCTACGGACTTAGGAGCACGACTCACTGCTCCTGCTCCACGACTTCCACGGGATCCATCTCTGTGACTATCCGGTGTTGATCGAGGCACAGGAACACTGGTGTGGGCTCGCTCTCAAGTCTCCTCGTCCACTGTCGTGCACTCGACCACGAAGTCGACTAATGGTGTGCTTTTATTCTTGCTCGGGGTTGGTAATTTAGGTCGAACTCGTTTAACTCCAGCGACCATTTCACTGACCTTCGAAGTCTCGAGGTTTGTCTGAGTTTGCACGAGAGGTGGTCGGTCAGAATCACCGCTGAATGTGCACGTAAATAAGGCCTCGACTTTCAGTTGCTTGTGACCGGGGCGGTGCCCACTCTCCGTTGGTGGATCTAGGGTTTTACCTTACAGCAGCTCTGCTCGTGTAATAAGCGGTCTTGTACCCTCGACTCCTCACTTACAGGCCGGGCTCGTTGCCCGTTGGGACCTGACCAAGTATAAAGCGAGTACCTCTCACTGCTCGAGGTGTCGACAATAGCGGAGCTTTCAGCGGATACTCTTTCAGTTCTTTGGGCAGTCGCCTCGCGTTCGGGCGTCCACTTTGTCTTCCTTCCCTGCCCGTTTCACGGAAGAAGACTCGGCGTTGTCGAGTGGCTCGGGATCTGAACTCTGTTGAGGGACGCTAGTTCTGCGGTCGAGACTCTGTATCTCGCTTGAGGCTGCGGGGACCTCATTCCACCGTTGCCACTTATCTTCTCGGATTGGCCTCGATCCCACTGTGACTCACTATAAAGCCTAAGAATTTTCCGAACCCACTCAAAGCACATTTCTCGGGTTTAACTTCATTCGGTACTTTCTTAAGAGTCGCGAAGGTCTCCATTAGATGCCTTACATGCTCCTCGCGTCTTTAGACTTGGTGATCATGTCATCTACATACACCTCCATCGTCCAGGCCGATCAGTGGCTTGAAGACCTTGTTCACTAGCCTCCAATAAGTCGCCCTGCATTCTTTAGGCAGAAGGCATGATCTTATGTGATCTGACCACGATTGGTGATGAAGGCTGTATACTCCTCGTCCGATCGGTGCGTGGGAATTTGGTTATATCACGAGAATGCATCCATGAAACTAAGCGGCCGGTGCCTGTAGTAGAATCCACCGGTTAGTTACATCTTGGTGGTGGAAAGCTATCTTTTAGGCGAGGCCTTGTTCACGTCTGTGAAGTCAACACGCATTCTCCATTTCCCGTTTGCTTTCTTCGCGATACCGCATTCGAGATCCGTTCGGGTAGGATACCTCCGTATGAATCCACTTTCGTGACTTTTCAACCTCGCGGTTGATGGCTCGTATCTCTCACGGTTAGCGCATCTCCTCTTACGCCTCAGCTGAGCTTAGCATCTCCCGTCTTGCCAGGCTGTGACATGCCACTGCAGGTCGATCCGGGCGTATCATCGTGCGTCCATGCGAACACATCTGCGTGTGCTCGCGGACATTCCCTGACTTTTTCTTGACGGCTCGCTAATGCTCGGCCGATTAGGATTTCTTCTCGGGGTCTCTGCTCTCACCTCGACCTCTTCCGACTTCTCGGTAGGCTCTTGCCTTGGTTCCTCGAGTCTCCCTCGTGTCCGGTGAGGTGATCTGCATAGTTTCTTTGGCGGCTACGGCGTAGCGACTCCTCGCCACCCTTTGGCTGCCTTTACGACCCTACTGACCTCGTTTACTCGATGCTTACGGCCGAGTAATGGGTGGATATGCGCGTTGGGTGATCCTCGTGAGCGGCCTCCACAGAATCGCTGAGTGCAGGTGGCTTCATCTACCACCACGAAATCCGGCATCATGTTCTTCTCGAAGGCTTGAGCCCATAGTTCTGCCTGAACGATGATTCACAGAGGCATTAGCTTTCCTCCCAGAATCGCTTTCGAGGAAGTGCTCGATGCGCTCGAGGCTCGCGCTGTTATTCTAAATCCTCGAGTGTGGATTTGAAGAGAATATCCACAGAGCTCTCAGAGTCGACCGATGTTCGGTCGATTTCCTTGTTTGCTATCTTTGGCTTTTACCACGGGGCATCCTCGTGAAGTCTGACACCCCTCCTCGTCTCAAGTCGGTCCACGTAATCGGCACTGCCGAACACTAGCATGCTTGGCGGCGAGGAGCCTGAGCAGAACTTCTTGGCCGGTTGCGGCATCACTGGCGATAGTTTTTCAGAGCCTATTTGAGCTTCACGCCATCGTGGGCCCTCAGAGATTACCCACGTGGGCGGCGGTTACATTTATTTCATAAGCCCGGTCATCTTCTTGGTGCTGCTGCTCGACCACCGGATGCCCTCCTACATAAACTCATCCAGTCTGGATTCTAACGGATCCTCGCTTTGGTTTTCAAATCACGGTATTGTGATGTGGAGTGGCAGTGGTCTCCGTAAAAGCAGCGAAGCGCCCGTATTCAGCTTGCTAGCTTGTGTGGTCATCGGCGTTGGAGGCTCGGCGGTCCTCGCTCTCGACCAACTTGAAGTATCTCTTGAAGATACCTTCGACCTCGATATCTTGTCCATAGCGAGGCTCTGTTCCACCACTTGTATCGCCTATCCTTGGGAAATTTCTCGGTGGGGGTGGCAATGGGCGTCTGTTCGGTCGTGGTTCATCTCGAGTGCGCTTGGCGGTTGATTCGCGGGACGATGTGGCCATCATGGCGCTTTGTACTCTCTGTGATCCGGCAGGGGACACAGGAGATGGCAAGGAAACCATCCGCGGTGGGGAGCTCTACGGTAAGGGTTGTATGGGGCGACCGGTCCGCTTGCTGCCTTTGGAGCTTGTGTTCC